>JAPDHH010000327.1:0-77188 GCA_032158285.1 Phytophthora sansomeana | reverse complement strand
AGTATGCTTCGTTCAGTTACGTATTGCTCGCAGATGGGTCCAGTCCTGGGACGAAGCTCTTACATTGACGACATTGCTCACGGAGCGCCAACCTGGGACGAACTGTGTAAGGATCTGAATGCATTATTGTTCAGGTTACGCTACTGGAATATCTCGGTGAGTTTGCCTAAGAGTCCATGCCGTACCTTTCTCATGAAATTAGTGCAGAAGGAATCAGGGCGACTCCGAAGATCGCAAAAGGCGCGTTGGTCAGGATTTACCCTTCCCCAAAACTCTGAAAGGAGTTCAGTCATTCTTGGGTAGCCTGAATTATTATCACAAGTTCATCGAAGATTTTTCCAGTTGTGGCTGCAGTACTGTATGAGTTGTTTGATGAACAAGTGCGTTCAGGGCGTGATCTCTCAAGGGCGAAGGAAGCGTTTGCGAGATCTGAAGCGCAAGATTGTTTCGACACCCTTGCTTCGGCATCCTGATCGTACTCGACCGTTTATCATCATTCCGCATGCTAATCAGTGGGCTGCCTGTGCAGTACTGGTTCAGGAATGCGGTGGTGTTATTCATCCTGTTCGATATACCGGTCGAGTCCTGAATGATTCAGAAATCAGGTATCACGAAGCTGAGAAAGGAGTCATTGCAATCATGAGAGTGCTTCAGGTTTTCAGGACGCTCGTCGAATTCTGTCCGGTGATTGTGTACTCGAGATACTCCGTTCTGAAGTAGATGCAGTTCCAAGACCGCTGATGGAAGATGCGTTCCTTGGGGACTTACCTTATCGCAGTGGGATCTGGAAATTCCGGAAAGTACAACGGGATGAGGATGGCTGAGGTCGCTGAATCCCTGATTCCTGCGAAGGTCAGATCAGAAGCCGCCTGTCATCAGCATCGAGATGCTGGAATCGAACTATGAAGGCGTAGTCTTGAGTTTTGGTGGAGCCTCCAAGTCGATTACTCGAGAGGATAGCTGTGGATGTGTCCTCTGGAAGCTACCTGGATGGAAAGTTCTGGAGAGCTAAAGCTTTCATCTGAAAGACGTCACTGTGAACGACGCTGAGTACTACGGACTCCTGAAGGGTTTGAAGATGGCATTAGATCGTGATATCAAGGAGCCACCAGGTAGTTGTAAAGTTCCAGAATCATCATCCAGCAAGTCCAAGGGACGATCAATTGCAACACTCCACACCTTCAGCGATACCTGGCTGGGAGCTGAAATCCTGAAGTCTAAGTTCCAGAGAGTGCGGTTGATACATCTCAAGCGAGATTACAACCAAGCTGCGGATTATCTGACTTCCAAGACCCTAATACTAGGCGAGTCATGGGAGGGATTCAGGATCCAGCGGAAATTGCGCATCTGGAATATGTGTCCAGGATTCCTGAAAAGGTCATGAAGAATCCTGATAGCGATCAAGGCCCTGAAGGAGGATCTGATTGAGGTTCAGGATGACCATAATGTGCCAGGCCCAGAATCAGCCCCGCTACCTCATTCTGAGGTGATGGCAGTCATGACTCGTTCGGCTGTACGGAACGTAGAAGCTCAGAGGAGAAGCAAGATAGTCGTCCTGATGTACAATCGGAAGATGCTTCAGAAGAACCTCCGAGTGAAAGTCCAGATCAGGTGCCGAATGAGGCGTCAGGAAATCATCGAGAGAATTCCGATGAAACCACTGGAGTTTCAAGCAGAACGATGGCGGAGGATCAAAGTACATCAGGATGCCGATCCATACTTGGCAGTTATCCGAGACTTCCTGAGGGACGATGTTCAGAGATTATTACACAGGCGCCTCAGGAATTGGCTAACATAAGTCAGTATTTTGTTCTCGACACCAGAGGCATCTTGTATCGGTTGGCTCGGTCATCAAAAGATCGACCCCGAGAGGTTCAGGACGAACCTCGGCTAGTGGTTCCAGAATCCTTGCGTCCTGATAGGCGTTACATTACGCTCATGAGGATTACCAAGGTAGTCATCAGGTGTGACTCGGACGCATCAAAAACTGAGATCTGAATTCTATTGGCCTGGGATGTACGCTGATGTGGAACGGCACGTGAAGGAATGCGTCGACTGTGCCAGTGGTAAGGACACCCTCCAAATGCAGGACCTTCACCTGGAAACATCGAACCCAGAAGACCTTTTGAAGTAGTCTCGATGGATTTTGTGACCCACCTTCCGAGATCAGATCGGAAATACGTTCTTTACTCCTGTTTCAGGATTCCTTTTCAGGATTCGTGATGTGTAAACCATGTCGTCGACAACGGCTCAGGATGTCGCGGAAGTTTATGAGGAATGCGCTCCAGGATTTGGAGCAAGTCTCTTTAGATTCGTCATGATCAGGATCCGAGATCTGGCGAGTGAGGTCTTCACGCTTCAGGAACTTCTAGGAAGTCGACAACGCGCGACTTGGCATATCGCCCTCAAGTAAATTGACAACAAGATAGATCTGTTCAAACGGTGGTCAGGAGTATTCGTGCTTACGTAGCTGAAGCTGATCAGAGCGACCGGGACGAACATGTCGGAGAGACTTCATGTTCGCCCTGAACACTTCGTATGACGCAACTCGTCTGGACACTCCATTCCCATTCGGTGCACGGTTGGGATGCTCGCGGACGCTATCGGTAACAAGCGCTGGGTCCGAAGCCGACCAGTCTTCCCGAACGCACTGCATATGAGTGGAGACGTAAGATCCAGAGGGAGTACAGTTTCGCACAAGCATGAGCCGAGGATCTCGTTCAGAAGAAGGCCAAGCGAAAGCGTTCTGAGGCTCAGACCCAGAAGTGGAAGGATCTATCCGAGCGATTGAAATCAGGATTCGAGAAGGGTGACTCAGTTTGGTTATACATCCCGAAAGTGCAACCTGGATTAAGTCGGAAACTGGCTCATATGTGGCATGGACCCTTCAGGATTGAGGAAATTCACGACGACTTCAGGGTGAAGCTCAAGATTCAGGATACCGGGTACCGCGTTAACCCCTGGGTTCACGTGAGTCGCCTGAAGCCCCGTGCTATTTTCCCGAAGCAGCCTACCACAGAGATTCAGGTGGACGATGATGATGATTTTGGCGCAGCGCTGCTACCAGAAGACAGCTGGGAACCGGATTCAGGACGCGATGAATATGAAGATGAAACGATTCTGGATCTCAGATGGACCAAGCGTACGAGGACGTCGAAAAGGATTCGGGAATACCTGATCAAGTGGAAAGGTTATGATGATCCGGAGTGGATACCTGTGTCTCAGCTGAGCTGCGGCGCGTACTCTATGAAGTCAATCAGGGAGCACGCGCTTGCGCTCGTTTCCAGTCGATGCAGGCTGGAGACGATCATCCTCATGTCTAGTTTTCTGGATGCACATCTCCGGGTGCAGATTTCCGGATGACCAGGTTTAAAATGAGATCGTGATTGTTGACAGACCGAATCTTGGCAAATGATGTGACCATGAATTATGGAGTTTCGAGTGTTCAGGATGTCATAGGACATCAGGATGTGATGAGGAATTTTGGAATCTCGAAGGTGAAATCAGGATGTGAACGTGAATGAAGGTGTATTCCAGATGATTAAAGTGCAGAAAATTACGCATGAAACATGTAAATGGCTAACTGCATCCGGAGGACTACACCTGATGCTTACGACGTGAGAGTCTCTGAGATCAGGTCACGCTGGCCTGCCGGAATCAGGGTACGGCGAACTTCTTCAGGAAGATGCGCAATGCGCTCCTCGTCCGTGGCACAGATGGTCCACTGCGTGCGCGCAGGTTCACGGGCATCCCGGATCTTGAGCTGTTCCTTCAGGGAGTAGCGCTGGTTCGTTCCGGGCTTCAGGTGTCTTGGGTCCATCAGGATCCAGTAGCAGACCTTGTTCGGATATTTCCAAATGCCTGACTCGTTCCAAATGGACGCTCGAACCTTAGCTGCCGCCTCCTTCTGGAGCGCAAGCGCCTTTTCCTGAGTGCCGTGTGACGCTTGGCACGACGAAGATAGATCCTGAGGATCCCTTCAGTAGTCTTCTCAGAACGACCCAGTGAAATCAATGGAGAACATCCCAGATGCCATAGCATGTCTTCCAGAAGCGATCGTAGTTCATCTTCTACCACACGTGCCTTCAGGGTTTCCAAGTCGAAACGATTGGGGGAGTAATCAGGAAACCCGAGAGTCCGGAAATCAGAGGTCGTCGTGGAGTCTCCAACTGTCACCCTGATGCCCAAGTGCATCCAGGACGAGACTTCAGGACCCGGAGTCTCGATAATCGTGATCTCCACCAAGGACAATTCCTAGAACTTCTTCTTGGCTAACGTGGTGGAGATGGACTTGGTCTTGGACCTGGACTTTGACTGCGACTTGGAACCTGATCCAGAGCCTGATGCTTGGCCTTGAGCTTGAGAATCATCCAGATCTGGGAACGGCACCGAGGTCCGAGGACGCTTGTTCTTCTGGCGCGTATGGTCTGACGGAGAATCCTCGACCACGGCAGTGCTCTTCTTGTGATGTTCATTTTCATCGAATTCCTTTGGTGACGTCGTCATCCTGATCTTCCACCAAGCCATCCAGATCCAGATCTTCAACCTCATCCTGAGGCTCTAACGGGCCCCAGTAAGGAATCTGGAATTCCTGTGACTTGAATGCCTCCACTGCCGAGTAAGCCACTTCGAAATAACGCCGAGGGCACGTACTTGACCCAGGACGTCTCGTCCAGCCGGTTCCAGAACATCATCTGGGTCAGCATGGACGTTAAGGATTCCAGAGGAAAACGAGGATGTGCCGGACGGTCTTCACGTAGCCACTTGATGACACCAGGATACAAGACGCCAGACCGCATCAAGATCTTGACATCCAGACGAAGCTGTTTCCAGACAACCGGAAAGTCGACCAGCATCGCGCGAGCTTGAGCCTCTGAAAGCATCAGCGGCTCGCTTGCCGGACGACATGACAAACGGGGGTCAGGATTCCAGCCCGTCGGCAGCTATTGGATGGAATCAGGAACTTGACGCTTCGATTGACGAGATCCTGAACGCTTGGAAGTCCCTGAAGACCACTTGCGCTTGGAATATCCACTGGATGAGAATCCTGAAGATGAGTCTTGAGTCAGATCCACGTCTGGAAGCCGAGACTTATCTTCACTGTCCTTGGTCTCTTCATCGTCATCAGGATCTGGACGCGTCATGGGCGTGAAGCTTGGAGGTTGGGATGCCGGATCGTCATTCGCGACAACCGTGATCATCGTGCGCCACTCACTTGGGACTGCCGTACCATTCCGAAAGTGCGTCAGCAGATCGCGGAGGCGAGGCCAGTTCAGGAAGAGCTGTGAATGCTCCCTAAGAAATTCATGACATCGGCCACCTCGACACGAGATTGCCGCAGACGTCCTTCCAGAATCCGGCACTGTGCTTGTGAGTCTTCAAGTTTCTTGGTCAAAACCTTGACGTGATCCTGAAGCCCGTTCTTGTCCTGCTCATGCTCCTGCATGAGAATCCAGATGTCTTCACGCGAATTCGGGGTAGCTTCATTCTTCTCCTTCAGGGCCCCAGACGCTTTCTTGGTCCAGTAGTCCACTCTGGATTTTCCGAGACGCCTGGCTTCTTGGACCTCATCTTGAGCCTGAAGCAGATCCTTGACCGGGTCCGGTTGTTGTGCGACGAGTTTCTTCATCCGGGAATATTTCTCGACCATTTTCTTGAGGACGGACACGGTTCCGAAAACACGCTGCGCCAAGAGATCCGGTTCAAATTCAGCAAGAAGGCATGCCACTTCACGCTTCAGGGTCACATGATTGAGGACTTGATCCAGATCGGACTCCTGAAGCGGTTGCTTGCGTGGAGTCAGGAGCACCTTGTGGATGCCATCTTGATTCTTGATGAAATCCTGAAGTTGGGCCAGCTCGCTCACGTTCCGTTCGGTCGTCACCATCAGAAGGAGTCGTATCCGAGGCTTCGTTCGCTCTCGTTTCTTGATGTCGCTCCCACTGCTGAGTGCAAGTCAATCGACTGTCGCAAACCTGTGTCGGGCGAGTTAACAACCCCTTCGGAGTCGGGTACTCATGACGTTCGACGGACTGTGGTTGGGCTGCCAACCAGCGATCGTAAAGTCGCTGCTCGCATCGGTACAGTTGTTTATCTCGTGCGGCAGCCTACGCCAGCACCTGCCACTCGTTGTACTTCGCCGAGTTCAGTCGAACGTAGCCCACATCGCGCGGTAGATCTCACCCGGACCCACATCACAAAGTGACTGTGGTCCGGACAATGCACATCTCGTTTCGTCACGTTAGTCAGGCGGGCCTTGTACGGATTGCCCCGGCGGAACGACGTTACCATCGGTACCAAAGTCTCGGTCCGACGTATCCACACTTCGTACATATCTTTCGGAGGCTGATTCCGCTTTAGATGAAACGACCTCCATTCACGACCTGGGATATGTAAACCCTCGGTCGGCCATCCAGCTTGTTGTGAGCCATAGGCTCTCTCATCAACATCGCTCTGGGACTTAATCAGAGGCACCATAACCTCATCCGGAAGTCGAGCAGTGCCATGGAACAGATCCAGCTGAATGCCGGCTGGTATCATGAAATCAGTTCCCAACACCACGTCAACTCCTGCGCTGTGGTCAATGACCCACAGCTCAAATTCATACACTCGTTCCCACCACAGGGTCACCTTGACGAAGGCTCGGCGCCGAGTCTCCATCACCCCAGGGTTAATTCCTCGCACTTCGAGGCTTCTGCCATGGTCCACGATCTCTCTCAGCCGTAGGCGTTTCGCCAATCGCGCTGAGATTACGCTCACATTCGCGCCTGTATCCAACAGAATACGCGTTCGCGAGTCGTCTACTGCTCCGTTTATCAGGGCGCGCATCCGCTTGCGTCTGTCGTATCGTTGGGTTGACCACCACCCAAGCCTCTCACCGGGCAGTAATTTCACTACCGGGGCGAGGTTTCGGTCCTGACGCGCCACCTGGCGTACACTTGCAATCCAGCCGTCTGTACGCGTCACATCTCGTTCCTCATCACTCCAGTCACATATACTGTTCTCTCCGAGGCTTTCGCCTCTGTCACAATCAATTTCCGTCGAATTCACACTCTCGTCTCTTGGGTCATTCTGCCGTTTGCATTCACCTGCGAACGCATAGACAAAGTCTGCGTCCAGCGTGGCTTCAGCTAACTGTGGCAGCCCGATTGGGACCAACCCAGTTTCAGTTGGCGGGCTGCCTAGTTTAAATGGCTCCCAAAGACGATGTTCTGCAGCTCTGTAGGGGGTTCGGTCTTGTCAACCTTCGTCCGAAGCAAAGTAGTAAGCTGCTGGAATTCTTCGCACCTCCCAGCGTCGTGTACTTGCTTGCAGAGTTTGCACCGACGGAAACAGTAGTGCGCCGAGTGATTGGAGCCGCCACAGGCCGCACAAAGCCCATACGAACGCCTGTTTCCACCACGACCGTCTCGTCCGAAACGTCGGTCGCCTGTCCCGGCCGGCGGGCGTCCTTCGAATTCTCGGTAAGGCCGTTGGCTCGTCCGGCTAGCGTACGTCCCATCGGCTGCTGCGCGTCGTTTATTCTCGTTCGCAGCTGCCAGGTGACTTTCTTCAGGTGTAGCCGAACAATTACTCCAAACAGAGCCTTCACTCTCACAATCATCGTCACCGTCGCCTCGGTCATAGACCAGCGCTCCATCCTCTGGGTGGAATTGAGCAGGTTCAGGACCTGCCACTCCTTCCAATTCGTCGAGGAGGTTGCGCGATAAGGATCGCACGCCTCCGCAGCGGCCTACAGAGACCACAGCGTCTTCAGGGGCATCAGGCATCGCCGACGAGGGCTCTGCCTTCTCTTCCCAATCATCGTCATCATCATACTTGGTGTCAGGAATGTCCACCGAGCGGTCAAAGGTGACCGAACGTTCGCTTATCGGCTCCATGCGAGACGTCGCCGGGGTAGCGAACGATCTGTCGGTCGATCCTGAACTCTCGTTTCGGATCCCCGCAGACTTCATCGGTGTTTCTGGTACCGTTGACTTGAATCCTTTCGCCATCTTCTTCTTTCTCTTGTTCTTCTTCTCTTGAACGCTCGTTTAGGTAGTACCTACACACAGACCACAACACACCGAAGGTCACACCAATCCCGGGTCGCGGCACCAGTTGTCGTGTAGGAATACGATGAAATTATCTTCCTAGTCGGATGAGTCCCACCAACAACACACGCTTCCCTCGAAAGGTCGGCGAATATGTTGGAACCAGACCTGAAGGCTCAGGAACGATCCCTTACACCGGGTTGGAATGTGTCCTCTGTGCACAGAGTCCGTGGTAGGTCTACCCCAATAGAATGGCCACACCACTAGCACGAGCGAAGTTAGGATGACGTACATTCGTGCTTTCACACTAACCCTCGCTGTCCCTCAGAATGAAGGGTACGGGCCGGTCAAGGCTTTAAGCGGGGCTGCCGTTGAGGTCAAACCTCGGCGTAAGGAATGTATGAAGGCTCTTCCGCACTTCCAATACAGATATACAACGTGTAATCGCTGTAACAATCGGCCAAATATCTCTCTTTCCCTCTCACTTCTTGGCCTTACCAGGACGAGCTCTCGGTCAGTGTACCTGATGCTCGTCGGCAGGCATCCACTCAGCCGAGTGTATTCAGTCGCTACGGTCAGCTAGCTAGGCTTACCTTAGCCGGACTTGACTCCTTGTTAGGTTGGGGGAAATTCTGCTCGTCATTTGTGGCCCTGAGGCCTTCTTAGATCTTCCTATACTCTATCCTAAATTCCTATACAAATATCAAGTGTGAACCTATCTCTGTAGGATATCCTTAATTCCATATAGGCACGAATTCGTACCTACGATGTGCTCCTCGTATATGTCACAAGAGGGACCAAAACTGACCTATTCCTGACTTTTAGTCCCCGGTCGGTAGTATATTTGGTCCAACTGAGGACTCCTTCGTCACTAAATTAGTCCTAGTCACTCCAGTGTGGTAACCAAGGCAACTTCGCTGACCAATCAGGACCGCCGTCAACTTTCTCCTCTCGGTCCGATCCCGTTGCCTCCGTGGTCGGCTCGGCGAGCTCGGCCACAACTCAACATCACACCACGGACAGCCAGACCTGAATGTACACACCCATTGTCGCCAGCCCTGGGGGTTGTACGACACATCCGGATCATCTGTGATGTAAGTCTGTTCTCTGTAGAAGAGCTGCAACGTGGACTGCTTCTTGTGGTGGACCAAGGTGAAACCTCCGGCATCCACTACACAGCCCTCGAAGCCTGGTTCACCACCACCACGCTCACGCTCCACTCATCTTGTCTGGCGCAGGTACTGTTCCTGGTCAAGGTAGCAGATTGGCGTAGCGATAGTTGATGTGAAGGTCCCAGTTCGCCCTCGGTCACCGACGACTGCCAACGAGCTCGGGGACATATAGCTTCCTCAATCGGGGAAAGAGGCTAGCGTTGGACGCGGTTCTTGCGAGGCTTGCTGGACCGAGATCTCTGCTGACGACGGGCACGCGCAGTCACCAACTCAAGACCTTGGGTCTCTATTGCAGGTGGCGCGGCGGTCGCAGTCATCGATCGAGTGCGGCGGCCTAGAGGAAGCTGAGAATCGTAACCCTAGGCGCCGGTGCGCTGCTGGCTGTCCTCATCCGGGGCGCGTCACTTACCGCAGCCGTGCAGAGGGTAGGACCCTTCCAGGAGCAGCGTCGTTGTTTCTTTCCTGGGAGTCGCAGCGACAGCTTCTCGCTCAGGTCGGCGTCGTCGTTTCTTGTTCGTTCGTCGGCTTGGACGGCATCCTGTGACGCGCGTGGTCTGGGAGTACTCGAAGGCTGTGAGCTTGTCGGTGGCGTCGGCTCGGCGATCACCGTGACTGCAACTCCTTGAAGCTTCTGCCAGTACTCGATGAGTTGAGGGTCGTTGGCCTTGGTGACGTACTTGTCCACGAGGATCCGAATCTCTATGGCGAGGCTCTGCATGGGCTCGTACGAGTCTTCGATCGGCTGTAGGCCCTTCCAGCCCACCAGTATGTCGTAGTTGCTCGTGTCGGCATTCCACTTGTGCTCCTTGAGCTCGTCAACGGCCAAGACAATTCCCTGCGATGACACATGCTCCAGAAGCTCTTCCGTAACATCCAGGCTGTCGTCTACGTACATCTTGAGTCGCGAGGCGTGAACATCTTGTTGCTCACCGGTGATCAGGTGCTCCACTCTGAATGTGTGTGTGTCAGCTCGTACGACACGATAGGGGCCAACCCAAGTCACCTGTAGCTTGTTGCCTTGCTTGTCATCGACTCTTGATCGTAGTACGTAGTCACCTTCTGCAAAGTTCACCAGATTTTCCCCACGTTCCCGTTTCCTGTTCAGCAGTCGTTGCTTCAGCCGTCGATCTTCGACGTCACAGTGCATCGCTTGCAGGCTGCTCCGTAGATCTTAAGTAGTAGCTGTCAACTTGGTCGCTGGCTGGGACTTGCTGGAGGCCGTCGCTGTCCGGCAGGTAGAACTCCATCAGAGGCGTAGGGCACTGAAGCCCTGTAAATAGTTTCGCAGGCGCCCTGTTCCCCAGTGAGGGTACAGGCGTGTGGTTCAGGTTCGACTGGATCATGGAGACCAAGTAGACCCAATCTTTGTAGCTGATCTTGTACGTCAAGATCATCGTTCTCACCACTTTGAGAATATCACGGTATACCCGTTCGATGGATCCGTTGACCCACGGGCAATAGGCTGGCGTGAAAGTCTGCTGGGTTCGCAGTCGGCGGCCCAGCTCAGCTACCACTTCGTTCTTAAAGTGGCTCCCTTGGTCGGATACCCAGATGGGTGGTATTCCAAACCTGGAGTGCCAAGCTAGGAGTGATTCAGTCGCCACGATGCTGTCTGTGTCTGCCACTACCAGTTTGCAGAAATGCGTGGCATGGTCTTTCAGCACCAGTAGGTACTTGCTGTTGCCGTAGCTTTCACCCAAGTACAGGTAGTCAAAGTGTAAGACACCATTTCTCGTACTGCATTCGATCACCTCGCCCCACGGTCGGGGTATAATCTTCCCCTTTGAGAGTGCAGACACAGCAGGCAGTTCTTGACGAACTTGGCTGCCACATCCGCGACGTGGTCGATGGCGAAGAGGCGTCGTAAATGGGCGTTCATAACGTGTTGGGCGCGGTGGTCCTGGACACCACAGTGCGCGACGATGCAGAGTCGCTGCAGCAGATCGGTCGCTTCTGGGGGTATCCACAGGCAGTTGTTCAGCACCACGAGTCCGTTATCATCCCGTTCAGCCCCGCCAGGAGGCGAGTGTCTGGACTGCACGTCCTGCAGCTCAGCGAGAGTAGGCCAAACGAAATTGTCGTCGTCCAGCGGTCGGAGAGCCGAGACAGGCGGTTGAAGTGCTGGTTGCGGGACGCTGCGCACCGCTTTGAGTCGCATCGTAGAGACAGTCGGCGTGTGGTTGCCGGCCCATCGGGACACCATGTCGGCCCAAACGTTTTCAGGCCGTGGCACATGCTCCACGACGTAGAGGTAGTTCATCAGTTTCATAGCCCACCTCAACAACTTCCCCTTAACGTGCTTCTTCACCGACTCGTGCGGCGCGAAGGCGCGGATGAGGTTGCGGTGGTCGCAGTACATGCGGAACGGCTTGGGTCGCAACAGTAGATAGTCAATTTGCCACAGGCCACAGCAATCGGGAAAGCTATCAGGCGGTGTTGCTGTTGCGTGGCCGGTTTCTTAGGGTCAATGTCAACAACTTGAGTGAAGATGATTGCATATCCAACATCCGAGGCGTCCGTGAAAAGGCACCTTGTTGCCTGATCGTCCGGAAAGTTAAGCGTGGCAGCGTTGGCCAGCGCATCCTTGACTTGGTCGAATGCTTGGCGTTCGTCTGCAGTCAGCTCAATCTCGATACTCGCCGCAGCACGTTCAGTCCGTTTGGTGCTGGCGAGCGCTTCATCGAGTCGTTGCTGAAAGGGTTGAACTTGTCGTGCAAAATCAATGATGCTTTCTCGCATCCAGTTGATGGCACACACGAACTGCTGGAGTTCTCTGGCCGTACGAGGGTACGGTAGAGCCCGTAGCGAGTCGATGCGCTCCGGATCGTGTCGGATTCCTTGACCATCGATCACCTTACCACACCATTTTACCTGAGTCTGATAGAGGCTTGTTTTCTTGGCGCTGAGCTTCAGACCGAACTGGTTCAGGAGCGAGAACAGCTCGGCGAGCTTCACGAGGTATGTGTCAATGTCAATGTCATTGGCGTAAATCAGTAAGTCATCAATCCAGACGCGGAGGTGTTCGTAGAGCAGACTAGCGAAACACTTCTCCATAGTTTTCTGGAAGTAGATAGCCGCGTCGCTGCAGCCTTGAGGAACGCGGCGAGGAGTGAAGATTTCCTCATCAGTCATGTATGAGAGGAACTCCTGGTAGATCTCAGCCAGTGGAAGTTGCCAAAACCCCTTCAAGAAGTCAAAGAGTCCAAAGTGTTTCATTCCTCGGACGTTCTCCACTACCAACGATAAAATAGGCATCACTGCTGCCATTGTGTCCGTCACTGCGTTTGGTCCTCGATAGTCCGTAGTTTGTCGGAGATCCATGAGCTCAGAGGATTTCTTGACTGGCAGGACGGGGCTCGCCCATCGACTGTCAGCGTTCTCGTAAACCAGTCCTAGTTCAACCAAACGAGCGTTAAATTCGTGAAGAAATTGTCGAATATGCGGAGGATATTTGCGAGGCTTACACTTGGTAGGTCGAGCCCCATCCTGCAGACGCACTTCGAGTGGGGGAACGTTTGCTGGAGGATCAGCACGCAACTCCAGGCGCCACACATCGTAGGCATGACAGATAGTGCGCAACTTCTCAACTTTGTCGAGCGGAAATCCAAGCTCCACAGCACGATCAATCAAACGTTCCACAGTGGCGAAAATGTCATCATCAGTTGGTTGAGATGCATCGGATTGGGCAGGCACCTCATCAGCTTCGAGCTCATTGAGTCACCACTTGTTTCATCATCGCCTCGGTCAGCCAGTATCTCCAGCTACCGATCAACATCGATGCCCAATGCATTTAACAAGTCATTCCCGACAATGAACTCATCGTCGTCCACATCTACGATCAAAACCTCCACTGCTTGCACGGGTTCAACCGGTCCTGCAGCAGTGTGGATCAGCAGATGCAGCATGGCCTTCTTGTCGGCCGTCACCCAGTTGGAGCCAAACGAAACCGGCCACGCAACAGCAACACCGCCTGATATACTGTTCAAGCGGGACTTTCACTGGCAGAAACGCTTGGTTCTTCACTGATGTATCGAGTGGTTCTGCCTTGACACTCGGGTCCCTAATCTTGAGTAGTTCCCAGTGTGCACGACAGATAACAGTGCGGTCGGACCCACTGTCAGGGCAGTAGGGCAACTGCAACATACCGTTCAGTTTGATCTTACGACCGGGAACGGGGAGGCATTCACCCAGTCGCTTCAGGCGCGAACGCTTAGCCATGTTGGCTTCACGCAGCTTCTTCCGTAACGCATCCTTCTCGGAGTCAGTCGCCATCGTACAGTCTTTGAGCCAGTGCATCTCTTTGCACTTCGGGCAGGGACTAGGCGGCAAGTTAGCAGAACTCGCAGACCTAGGTCCTGAAGTAGTCACCGGACGTGACGCCTCTGTTGCAGTCGTACGGCGGCTTGGGACCCCACGGCTTCTTCTTCTTATCCGTGAAGCGATCCTTCTTGGCCTTCGGCTTGTCGTCCTTGAAGTCAGACCTGTCCCCTTTCTTGCTCTTGAGACGTTGGTACTGCCGCTCATGCTCAGTCGCTTTCTCCACGATCAAGTCGAACAGCAGCCATGGGTCCGAGGCGGCTGGCTTGTGCATGAAACGAACGCACTGCTTGATCTCAGCCTTCAGCGTGGCAGGATGCAGAGAAGCTACAAGACGCTTGAACTTCTCGCGCACACCCTCGTTGCCATGAAAGCACTCCGTCAAGCCATTGGCGCGCATGATCTTCCCGAAGTCGTTGAAGTAGTCGAGCACCCTTGCATACACGTCGCTCTCGGTTATGTTGAGGCGCATCTTGTTCTTGAACAAGGTGTTGATGTCCGGCAGAGTCTTGTTCTTGACAATGCCAGCAATGTGCTCGATCTCAGCGATCAGGATGCCTTCCGTGACATCAACTGACGGCATGTTCAGCCGCAGCTCACAGAAGGTGTCGAGTAGTCCAGCATTGAAGGACTCCATGATCGGAGTCACCACGACGTCGTAGTTCTCGCCGGAGACGCGACAGCGAGCACGCACCTCGGCTTCATACTCCCGACGCTTGATTTTCCACTTTGCGAGGAACTCGTGGGAAATGCTGGTGATCTTGGGTGGTAGCGGCGGCGCAAACAGTGGGACTGTACCCGCACGCGTACCAGCGTCGTCGTGCTCCATATCGAAGCTGGAACCTTGATCTTCGTAGCGTCCGCTGGAGATGCAAGAGTTGGACTGCGACGATCAGCGGAAATTCTACTAAATAATTATTTGTAGTGTATCCCGGGTAGAAGACCGAATCAAAAACACACAGCAATGCGGCGCTAATCCCGCACGGAACTTGTAGCTAGTGTATTGATGGAGAGGTGGGGAAATGAAGAGTGAGCTTCGGGTCTGATGCTGACCAGCCCTCTGCTCAGAGTCTGATCAATCAACCGTGCCCACAAGGCGTCCCCCATGGGTTGATCGATAGAGACGGATTGCCTGGGGCAATCAGTGCCAAGAGAGGCAATATGCAGCTAAACATATAAAGGTCCTCATGTAGCTCAGGTCAGGCACGGACCGCCAGACCTGAGAATGTACACACCCATTGTCGCCAGCACTGGGGGCTGTACGACACATCCGGGTCATCTGTGATGTAAGTCTGTTCTCTGTAGAAGAGCTGCAACGTGGACTGCTTCTTGTGGTGGACCAAGGTGAAACCTCCGGCATCCACTACAGGGTCAAAACAAATTTGTATGCTGAGTGGGGCTCAATTCAAATCAGGCAGGACGCCTCTCCTCCTCACTCCTATACAATCAGTGGAAATATTTTTTTTTTTGCGTATGCACCAACTTTCTTGCGTTGAATTCAATGTTCGCTCGCTTTCATCCCTCCCTCACTTTTTGACGACGTATCATGGTCAGATACAAGACTGCAAAGGACTTCAGCAGCCAAGAAACTAGTCACTTCATATCAAGAAAATCAGGCTTTCATCTCCTCCGTATAACGTTTAGAACTTAAACAATAAATCCCAAAAGTGCATCGTGCTTTTTGCTCGGTCTGGGGATTCCACGTAGATGTCATGCTTCCCCCTAATAACCTTGAGGCTAGAAAAACGCTGCAACGAATAAATGGGATCTGGATCAATGTGAGCCAATTTCTACTCGATTAGAGTTACTTCGAAGTATTTGGTTTCTCTCGTTGAGACTTGAACAAGTAAATGAGTAACTATAACTCATGACCAGTTAATCATATCATTTTTCTTCATTTGTTGGTTTGCACCAACTACTGTTTGAGGACATTGCACTAGATAATTGCCAAACGGTAGATATCCTGAACTGTTTTCTTTCACTTCATTTTAGTGCGTGTACAGTACACACCAAAACCAAAGTTTTTACAACGCTAAAGGCGAGGGATTCTAGCGGATAGACAATTACTGCTTCTTGAGTTGTCCAGTACAAGTACTTTGTGGAAAGTACATTGATCGCTACCTGCGCGAAAAGTAAAGTGGCTTGTTTGCTACGTACTGGGCTTGTGAGTCCATTTCACCGAGTGCTTAGTGATGAATCATTGGATCTACCCACAACTCACAATGAGGTTGTGCCATTCAGTTATCCATACGGAGCGTGGCATGAGAAGGTGGGGATAGCAAAAAATGATCTGCTGGTTGATATACGAGCCCGCCCCTACCTCTCAATTAGAATGTAGACTCCCCAGTGCAAATTTGCAGATTTACCTGTTTGTGAACTTTAGCTTCAAGCCAAACGTTTTGTTCACAACTTGTTATTCGTTCCTTCTTCTCTCGGATAAAATGCACAAAAGGAAATAACATCAAGCATCCGACAGCGTGGAGGTTTGCAATTTTGGTAATGTCGCCGTCACGGCTTGAACGAGCCGGCGGCGAACCAAGGTTTGTTAATAAAAGCGCGAACCGCCAAAATCGCGGTTTGCGAGGTTTTTTTGTTCACTACGGCCTTAACTTAAACGAATCGAACCAAACCGAGACATAAGTGGGAGACGCGCACCTAGAGATTTGAACTTCAACCCAGCCATTGGCTACGTGAAATGGCGTGAAACTGTAACTTAAGTACGCGGCTCTTTTGGAATAATCGAACTCGGATCTGGATGCCCGGTCTTGATCCGGGGCTTGGTTTTCTTTTGCGGGTGTTGTTGTCCTTTCCAGTCGTACTTGCCGCTTTCTATAGCGGAATCGTTGTTGGGGTCGAGAAGCAGAAGATCTTCGGGCCAAGTAGTAATTCCTTAGATCTGATGTAATGCACTTAAAGGTAGATCATTAGTGTAGGCAAATCTGGCCAATATATTATCCAGACTTACGCTAACAACTAGATCAACTACGCTAATGCGGCCGACGCTTCCAGGGGCCAATGTGTTCCCGTTTGGTAAGGAGCGAGGCACTTGTGGCCTCCAAGGCAAATTCTGTTCTGATTTATGTTATGTCCTATCGCTCCCTTGGTCTCAACACTACAGCCACTAGATCTGTACCGAATTTGAGATCTCAAAGAGCAGAGCTTTCTCTTAGATCACACCTTGTTCGAGCCAACCGTTTGCGCTGGCTTCACCAGCTCACTAGTTGAGATCTGGTAGATGACAACGGCTGATGCACCAAAGCAGAGACACGATAGCCAGTCAGTTCCCATAAACAAAGCAAGATACCCCGTGCTCCGGGGCAACAGCAGGGCAGGACGCGGACCACTGAAGAGGGGAAATCCCCGAAGCGATTTCTTCGTGTTGCTGTCTCCTATGGCTTCAAGCGAGAAGTCATTGCATTCTATGCTACGCCTAACACGATGGATGCAACCGTTCGTAGGTTCTTCCCCTTGCTCTCTCAGAAGAAGATGCGTGCCAAAAAGCGGCAGATTTACTCGTGTATCAAGAAGCGTGATTTAATCGAGAAAAAGAGTGCTGAAGGCGCGGCAAGTCAATGCAAGGATCGACAGGTAGGAATGGCGACGACTCTACCGCTGGAAGTGGAAGAACATGTCGTCCGATGGGTTAACTCGCTGCGCAGCGAGGGGGTTCCTGTAACAGGGAGCATGGTGCGTTCAAAAGCTAAGGAAAGCTACTGCTATGTCGACCTGCCTCCGGGGTGCTTCCAGGCCTCCCAGACATGGCTGCTATCGTTTCTCCGGCGTCATCGACTGGCTATTCGTCGGCGCACACACGAAGGGCAGAAGACACCGGTGGACGCCGAGGAGGTTGCAGCGAAGTTTGCAGCGGAAGTTCGGCAGCGTATGTTGGAACTGGGCATCGATAGAGTTCATAATGCTGATCAAACGGGTGAGTTAAATTGTGCTTCACTAACATTACAATAGACATTGACTCTAACTATCACAGCCGTAAACTATGAGTATTTGCCTGCCTTAGAGCTGATGGCATGGACGAAAGAAGCTTGGAACTCCCTATCAACATGTACGATAATCAACGGATTCTGCAAGGCGAAAATCCTTCAGCGCGGAGGGTTGCTCGTTCTTCCATCGCCGTCGATCTCGTGTTTTCCACCTTTGGATGCTGGAGAAGCGGGTTGGGAGGAGATCTTTCACTTGGTGCGTGAACACTATGTGAAGCGGCAGGTTCTGGTGGGTGGAGCCGCTGATTCGGCTAGAGATTTTGAGACGTTGGAAATCGGCGTCGAGAATGAAGCCGAAGTGTAGTTTCCAGTAGGCAATACACGTACGGGTACGCATCAGTTCTCTTTTGGCTAGTTTTCATTCTGTTCATCCCGTGCACAATCACAACAGGGCGATTTCAACAATTCTGTGGTGTCTCGTATGAAATCTCAAATTCGGTACACTCATCTGGCTCTATGTCCCGTCTGCACTCTTCCCATCTCCCCGGCCGTTGTCGTGCCAGGTCAGCCTATCCACCTGGTGTAATCACCTGCATGCGTTACCTTACCATCATTCCGCTCGATCTGACTGACCTTAGGCTCGGATCCGCTCTCGCCTCCATGGGATTGGATCCCGGGCGTACTCCACCGCTTGTATCACCGTCACGTCTTGAACCACTTTCACTTGTGTGAGACCCAATCTTGATTCCACGTAACTGTATGTGTCGTCAGACCCCACATGTAGCATTAGACTGGATCACTATCGTCAGACTGGATTCAGATCCAGTCCATTTAATATCGGACTAGATCGCCAACGCCAGGTTGGATCCGGATCACGCTTATCCGTTATCGGACTAGATCAACCGAGTTAGACTGGAGTCAGATCCGGCTCCCCTTCTGGGTAGAGCTAAAGCTCACACAAGGCTGGATCCGGCCCCACACCACACTGCACCAGGGTCAGACTCCGGATCCACATCCGCATGTCGTCACGGTCTCCATTGCTCTTATCTTGGTCTCAACATCATGCCTCATCATCGCACGTAATACCTGATCCGCTTCACCCAACGATGTGTCCGCCGGAGTACTCCGTCTCCTTGCATCCCATGTTGCCCTTTCTCGTCAACACCTGTCCCAGATCGGATCCATTCCCATCACCATGTCACTAACTCGGGTTAGTGACTCGCACCTGTCTTCTTATCCCAAGTCATATCCGATTTCCACGGAAAGTCCCCACCACAAGCCGATGTCGATTCGTCAGAGGCTTCAACACTAGCAAGAGCTTGGATCGCGAACGCCAACGTCACGTTGGGCGTATTCTCCAGTATAGTGCCGATCATCTTGTACTCGTCCGTCAGACTGCCGAGCAGCAACACGAGCTGTCGGGTCTCGTCCAGAGACTCTCCGATAGTCTCCATCTGCAGCACCAGCTCCTTGAACCGGTCCACATGGACAGCAAACCGCGTACCGGGCTCCATCTTGAAGTTGTGCAACTTCTTGGTAATGATGAGCCGGTTCTTGAGCGTGGACTTGTTGAATTGCTCCTGGAGCAAACGCCACAATTCCGCTGCACTCTGCGCTCTACGGATGTACACTTGGTATGTGAGACTCACCTCTCCAGCGATCACACCAAGGATCGTCGGTCTTCCATTTTACCGTGGAGCGGTCACTCAGCGCATGGAACTCCGGCTTGATGATGTTGGCCAGCAGTCCTTTGCGAGAGAGCTTCATGCGCATGTTGAACTCCCAGTGGAAGTAGTTATCTTCCACGAGGTTGACGGTGTCAGCGTAGCTTGGGCTCATAACCAATTGAGAGAGTAGAACGTGCGAACGAGGCTTGTAGTCGATGTGAGTCGAAGGAAGTAGATTTGAAAGTGAGTTCCATTTAGTTAGAAGTCCTAGTGCTGCTTGTTTCCTCCTACCCATGCTAGTCTCCCAGTACCTCCTTGTTTTCACTTGACCGTAATCGGCAACGGGCACGATTTCCTGCAACGGACACGCTCCTATACAAATCCCTATACAAATCCCAAATGTGCAACGGACACCTTTTGTGAAACGGACACGGTGTCTCGTCAATGCGTATGCAAATGAACACATGTCCTGTAAGTTGAAACCATCCGTCCAATCACAGCACGCGATCCAAATTCCTCCGCCAATCAGATCGCAGCGTTCGTGTCCTTTCGGCACATGGCCCCATAAGCCACACGCCTGGCACGCGCAGGACGTGTGCCTAGCGGTAGAGACCATGCCGAGTAGACGACGAAGTGCAATCACAACAGACAGAAGGCTCAATCAAAGGTTGAGATGGGTTGTACCCTACATACCTTTGGTTTATGGCTTGATTTTTTCTGCCTGGAGCGTCAGCAATTCTTCACCAGATTGCTTCGTTTGTTTTTTTAGTTGAACCAGGGGCTTTCGGGTTGATATTTACTGTTCTTGTGGTCAGCTCCGCGAGTGGGGTTTGAAAGTTCGACAGGATTCCGGCTGCCAAAACGAAGTTATCAGGTGATGAATCCACAACGCGAAATTACCAAGTGTTCCTGAATTTTCTAATACATGTACGATCAACACAACATTTCATAAGTTGCCGGGTCTTCGGAAATAAAGCACGAATAGTTCATCAGTGTTGGACAGCCCGTTCGGGTGACAATTCGAGATTTTAAACTTCACAATGCCGTTTGCGTTCTTGAGAATGCGGAAATCAAGTATTAATGAAATAAATAGTGGTTCACTTGCACTCCGGTTTGGAAGCGATTTTATGTGAGACTTAAGCGCTGATAATAATTCCTACAGAGATGACACAGTAGAAATGCTGTACGCTCCAAACTACTCCAAGAGAATTTATTCACTGTTCGAGCTGGAAAACTATACTTTTGGGCTTTCCTTAGTGACCTTTATTGGCCTTGAGATATGCAGCATACAATTTCTTGAAATGCTCAAGAGCTTGCCCCTCCACGCCTTCCCTCGTCACGAAAGCCACAGCATCGTCCACAGACTGCATGCCGCCCTTCCACGACGCGAAGAGAGTTTTCTGAAATTCAGGTTCGTTCTTGAGTCTCTTGAACATATCGGGCAGCATCAATCGTCCAACCACCCAAAGTTAAAACCGCGTTCTTCTTCTTCTGCTTGGATTTTGTCCGTCGTCTTGAGAGACCGTAAAAATTTCTTGTCACTTTTAACCTCAGTCGACAACGCATTTCCACTAGTGAGCAGAGCGGCTGCAGCCATCAACAGCACGCACGAGAGTCGCATTCTTGGTGTTTAGTAGGAAAGATAGGATTTAAACAACTTTTGCACGAGGATGAAAGTTGCGAATTGAGCAGAGGACTGGATGGCGGCCAGCATTTCCCGCAGAATCGTCGCTCAGATGCTGTGTACTCAGCCGATCCTACGAATGCGCTCATTCGATTTGAGGATTGGCATGCTGCAATGGCGAAATTTTGATACTGTATGTACCGCTTTGCAAGTCGCAGTTCGCCAGTATATACAGTATAGGTCACGATTAGTACATGTATTGGCATGTGGGGATTTGTTGTTGTTGGCTGTCTTTCGCTGTTTCATACAATCTGTACTTGGATTTAATGCTCGACTGTAAAATCTCCGCTTTTTTGGTCTCGCCCGGAAAGCAGCTCATTCCAATGAAGAAATGTAGTTGACCTGTTAGCTTTACTCTGGTCATGAGTTCCGGAACCAAGTAGAGTCTACTGATCCCTACGCGGACAATACATTCCTCACAGATAACATCTGGAAGTGCTGCGGCAGCATCATCAATGAGAGTGTACAGCATAAAAGAGTTTTCACTCCCAAGATGAGTCTAAATTGTACGATCGTAGCCGCCTGGGTACATGTATGTACTGCACCTAACGATGAGGCTGCTGCGAACCTATATTTTCCGCGATGCTATTGCACAGGTGATGCAGCACTTTACGTAAACTGTCAAAAATCAACTTGTAACGTCTCAAGACGTCTCCTTTTGAGCTACACATAGTTCTGTAGCTAGACAGATTGAAAATTGTCAAAGCACCACTCGGCTGAAGATAGGTAAGTACTATTAGTACAGAACAACCCATTGTGATTGTCCAGCTTGAGTGTTTCGTCCTGTAAGCGAACGATGTTCGTTAACAATTTTTAGGAATCTGGCGAGGTGGTGTAAGCTGACTGTCAGAACTACGCTCTTAGAAATTTGAAGGAAGGAACAAAATTTGATTAACAAAGTTAGCCCCTTGGTTCCCGACGTCGTAAGTTACGACATCTCGAATTTGGTATGTCGTAACTTACGACATTGAGAGAGCAACAATAGGGAATGACTCGAAATGAGAATTTCAATACTTTAATCAAGTGATTACAAAAGAATTAGGTCCAAGAGGTAAATCTGAAATTTCAGAAACGGGGCCATAAATCAGGTGCGAGTGCAAAAAATGAATTTGCGGGAAAGTATCCAGGCCGTACCCACAAATTATAGGTACGATTGGATTTTTTCGGATATATACCCTATCATTCGTGATCCAAAGCGCAGGGCTTTGTACGATACCTTCCGGATGTGCACCAGTGCTGGAGTGAGTTACGACATAAAGCTTCTCAAGACGGCTTTAGATGTAGTATAATATATACGACAGTACTCAGGAAACCTCTTTTTTTCTTAGAGAACTTATTTACACATCCGCATGTCGAACATCTGCTACATACAAACATCAAGTCACAAGAGTATGTCATATTATACGACCTTCGTTAACGTGTTCGGGGCACATTTTTCCGGGAACCAAGGGGTTAGTGGACTACTCGCATTGCATATCTATTTAAACCGCCTATTACTAGTAATTCTCTACAGCCGAAAAATCCAAATTCTGCGTTCTGGTGGTTTTATGTAGCAAAAATATTGTTCTAGTGAAGCAATTGGCTGATGTTGGTATCAATGGTTACTCGTCAACGTTTTTATTCCATGTTTCCCTTGATTTTTGAGTTAAGATCTATGCATTCACGTACTGCTAGTACTAGCGAAAGAATCACATGAATATGAACATCTACGAAGTGTTATGGCGCTCCGGATGCATCTATTGACTTTATAAAGTCGATCGAATGTCAAGCAGGTTGAAACTTTCTATGCTTGTTTCAGAAGTCCACACTATAGGAAGGGTAATTTTTAGTTTATACATAAATGACTCAAGGTCGAATGTGTGCTGGTTTGGGCGACTACCAAGAAAGAAACTCGTACTCGACAACCCATCGGATTTTCTACAGTCGAAACGATACTTCGTGATCGATATCTTATGAAGAAAGGAAGAATGAGAAAGCAAACTTAATGTCGAAGTAACACAACACTCCCCCAATCGTTTTGTGAAGTTTTGAAAAAAATTCTTGGGCATGCAGCTAGCAAAACATGATGTTCACGTCTTGTTATCATTTTTTCCTCCACTACAATTCATTAACTAAATGTTTTCAATACTACCATTGGCTCTAGTAGCACTTAGAATGAGGACGAAGTGATCCGGGAAATCCTCTCTTGCATGCTTTTCTTTGTGGCGTCTCCAAGTTGCTATCCTTACGAAATGACACCCGTCTTGAGCAACTCCTTGTACTTTTCAACAATGGCCATGAATTCTTTGGACGTTTTGCCATGGCTTTTCAGTTGAGCGGTGATGGTACCTGGCGAGATTCCATCCCCTTTCCATGACCGAAATCGTTCTGCTCGGACGGCAGCTTTGTTGGCGAGGTTTCCATAAAACTTGTCTGTAGCTGCTTTCTTGGTCGCATTCGCCAGTTCTTCCGCAGTTTTGGGCTTGATGAGGTCGTCAAGGAAGCTGAAACTGATTCGTCTCTCTTCCTCTTGGCCTTCGTCGGAGGTGCCCTTCTTCGGCGTCGTATTTGCGCTTAACAATCGTTCTTGTCGAGCTCGTCCCGTATCGACATCTCGAGTGAAGGCGAGTGCAGTTTGGCCAGGGTTTGTACCTGCATTGACACTAACAGCAGAAACAGCCATAGCTGCAATCACGAGACTGGACAAACGCATTTTCGCTTGAATTGGGGACTTGGAAGCGGAAGAGTGAATCGGCAACTGAGGACTGGACGGGATATTCTGCGAATAGACAAAGCGAACCCAGCGTGATGATAACATTACGGATGTGATACAAATTGCGATTTGAAAACCTCTTGGCTGTGATATTCTAGCACTACAAGTGCTTCACAGTTGAATTGGGTCCTGCCTGCTCACTTGAACTTGCGATAACGAACAGAAATATAAATTCGAAAACAAAATATTACTTGGTGAGGTCTGTCGCCTGAGTACCAGTACAAGCAGTTAAATTTTTGTTAGATTCACGGAGCGCTCTACCATAACGGCAACCACGGCTTGAACGAGCCTGAGACATGTGAACCGGGGTAAACCGGTTTAGCCAGCTTGGTTGGAAGGTCGACCGGTTATGTGAGCTCAGTATACCGTAATACCGGGATTGAGGACATTTTTGTAATAAACAATGAACTGGTTAGTGAGGAGTTTGGAATTGGGTTTGGTTTCCAGCTCCATGACTGGACAAAATTTTGGATTAGTGCGAACTTTGGCGCTATCTTCAGAAGTCGCATGGATGGGTTCTTTGCTAGGTCAGACTACATATGCGCAGGGTAGTCGTGCGCCGCAGAAGTTTGCTGGCAAGGTCAAGACAGGCACTACGAGAAAAGCCTAAAACCGCTTAAGCACAAGTATGCAGGGCAGGATGTCTACGAAGGAAGCAAGAGCGGCTATTGTGGTTTATGCAACTGCTAGTTTTCGGGCAAAGTCAGCTGGGAGTCCGGCCGTCACAATCCAATCTTCAAGCTACAACACGTCCGCACAAGCAACCCCGGCCTGTTTGAGTTTTAACGTTCGACTTCTGTGTGGCATCGTCGCTCACGAGAGCAAC
Organism: Phytophthora sansomeana; assembly: GCA_032158285.1. Lineage (NCBI taxonomy): Eukaryota > Oomycota > Peronosporomycetes > Peronosporales > Peronosporaceae > Phytophthora > Phytophthora sansomeana. The sequence continues at coordinate 52,799 of JAPDHH010000327.1, read as the reverse complement.
CAATCTTGGGCGTACACCGCTCAACGCTTCCGACAACGAAGAGCAACGCTGCCAGCCGTGAATATCACGAGAATCGGGCACCTACTCCCTCTGTCGTCCACGGGTTTGAAGCAGAATCGGAGGAATCACAATCGCTCTCGTTCGCTGGATAGAGTTCCGTTAACCCGCCGCGCATCTTGCCAAATACGAGAGCTTTGATGCAGCCTGCAACCCCGCGAACAACAGCAAGATTTGTTGAAATGAACTTCAGTTCTGTGATTGAAGGATAGAGCAACACTTCCCAGCAACCTGGTGCGGCAGGCCCCCTTCAATTGGAACTGTTCGGGTGGCTCCTGCAGTTGCAAGGCTAGACCAAGATTGCGCGGTGATAACATGTAGTCCACCCCCAGATTATCAAGCTCCCACGGCATCGCTTTATGATGGTCAGGATAGTGCAACATTTCCGGCGTGTGTACGAGAAGCTGTACTCTCTTATCAACCTTTGGAAGGTTGCGCAGTTTTACCGAAGGGGCCACGGGAGCGCTCATTGATTTTTAAGTATGGCGTGCGCGTGCAAACCGAACTGGATGGCACCCCGATGATATGCTGGGTTTGCTTAGCTAGTCAGCCATGCCGTGAGGCTTACAGTGTGATACCGTTGAGCAAGGGTACGACTTCCAAGGCGACACACCATTTAAGTACTGTGCACAATGTTACGTCTGAGAAGACGACTACAGAGGTCAACCGCAAGCGCTCTCGCGATGAAGAGGTGGTGCGGATCTTGGCATCAGCTCTATGTAGATCGGACGCTAAGCGACTTGCCTTGCTGTTGAAAACCCAGCGAATCGTGAACAACAATTTGCCGTTCAGTTTCGGAGAGTATCACGAATCGCATATCATTAACGAAATTTGCACGAAGTCGGAGTTTCAAGCAACACTTAATTCACGAACAGTGACTCATGCTATTGTGGAGCTCTTTGCAGCCGCGAGATGCGAGGTTGTGGGACTCTTACAGGGCAATCGTGCTGGGAAGTTTCCGTGCTTTACGATGGTTGGCGATTTTTGGACAGCCAAACACCAGGGCGAAAAGTACCTGGCGCCCCGTGCGTATTTTGTCGACGCTCACTACGAATTGAAGTCAATTTAGCTTGGGGTTCGACACTTACGACCGACGTATGGTGAGCGCGATCAGGAATACGCATACCCTTCCGCCGCTGGATTGACGGCATGCTCAGGGACTTTGGTCTCACGACTGCCGACTTTTTTGGTGCTACAACGGATGGGGGGCTCGATGTGAAATGGATGATGACCGACGGAATCGGTCTCGAATGGGAGTGGTGTATTCCCCATTTGGTGAATGCAGCTACAAAGTCGGCATGTGGCATGAACCGAAACAGTAAGAATCATAAGATGTCCGAGCTGATCAACAGAACTTCGAAGACTATCTTTCAGACTTACAAGAATGAGAAGATGGGAGATTTAATGCCAGCACCGATGACTCTCCTGGGGAAGGACAAAGTGAAGAAGCTGGTTGGCTACAAGCCGCACCGTTTTATGGGGTTGGCGTTGAGCATTAGACGCATACTGGAGAAATGGGATGTCCTGGTGTGCTGGTTTAGTGAACGTACAGCTAAAGCAATTCGTGATAATGACAGAGAAATTCCAGCTGGATTTCCCCTCGTCAACGACAAAAAAACATTGGAACAAATTTTATCGCTCTTGGCTCCAATCGAAGTCGTGAACAAGATATCGCAGAGCGAGGCCCCCAATCAAGTTGATGTGTTGGTACAGCTCTATACGCTTCAAACAGGAATTTTGGCTCTTGACAAGCCGATAAAGAGGTATGACAGTAAGCATAACAACGTTGTCATCATTGAACCGACCGCGCTCACTTCAACTGACATAGCAACTCGTGTTCTTCTCCAACAAGAGCTTTACAATAAGTTTTTCATGCGCTACACAGAACGAAAGTACATCACCAAGGGTTCGTACGTCTTCGAGGTGCAGCAATTACTCCACCCAGCTATCAAACACGCTGGTGGTCCTATGGATGCGATAATTGCCACTGTTGCACAACAACAACAAATCTCACCTGGTGAAATTCCACGCCATGTCGTCCGTGTTCGCACCGCCATTATCGATCGAATTAAGCGTTTGATGCGACTAGTTGCGGAAGACCTGGCTGATCCAGATGAGCGTTCCGAAGAGCGTGTTGATGATCGCAGTTCATCGCCACAAACACTGAGTAATGTGTTTAATGCTGACGTCATGACCGCATTTTCGATTCGACAAGCACCACCACCTGTCGATATTCGCAATGCTCTGCAAGCCAGGGTTGACGGTGAAATTGATAACTGGTTCGAAGATCCGAGTGTATTGCCGTGAATGACAGGAAACCAGAACCTGTTCTTCACTACTGGAGACGCCAGCAAAAGCTGAACAACTATCGCTATTTACCTCTCGTTGCTCGAATAGTGTTTTCTGTGCCATCTTCATCTGCTCAAATCGAGCGAGACTTCGGCAATTGTGGCCAAACGGTTAGTTCGCTTCGAACTTCTACGAGTGCATCAAACATCGACATGTGCAGTTTCCTCAGCCAGAACCGCCGCTTCGGTGACGTATGTCAGTGCCCTAAACTTCAGAAACACGAAGTTGATCAACACACTCCTTCCAACATGACGATGAACTTAGACCCGGAAAAGGACGGCCGAGTCGAATGGGGGGTAATAACCCAAGAATGCTCTTCACTCTCTCTCTGATAACGAAGATGATGGAGTGTGAACAGGTTGAGCGACGCAAAGTTAGTTTTCTTTCACCATTGACTTCACCTTAGCACTTGTGATTGGTACAGTAAACTAGCTGATATAATTCATTGATCTTCACTTGGTATTGCTTGCAATCATCTCGAACTTCAAGACTTCCGTTGTGGAGCGTCTTATTATTCTACAAAACGATTTATCCACATGCAGATACAGTTGAAGGCGATTCGAATGTAGTGATAGCGAATGTGCCCAGCAGATTGTATAAGTATAATAGAGTGGTTTAAATGCAAGTCCAGTTTGATCAGTTTTGATCGGTTTCCATGTCGTTTGGTTGTAGTAGATTTGTCGTTCTCGCGTGGATGCGCTGTTGAAGAGCTTCAGCGCGAGCTCTATCGAGTTTAGAAGGGGTCGACACAGCTAGTGGTTTGCGGCGCAACATCTTGTTGTTGTTTTGAGACCCACGTTGAGCACGTTCAGCCTCGTTTTGAGTAGCTGCAATGGCCTGGAGCCTCCGCACTGCTAATGAAGCTCAAGCAGCATATTTTGACTTTTCGATGGCAGTAAAGGGCTGCCCGTTTGCTTGGTGATGCGTCTTATTAAGCTTTGCAGCTTGTTCGCGAAGATTCTTCGAAGCAATTACGGCGCGTTCGGCGTACGGCAAAAATGCTGCTGGGGGAGGAGGAACGGCACCCTAGGTTGCAATATCGTCGACCTCAAGATTTCATTCGCGGTCGTGGCAGATTCGGCTTCGATCCTGTTATAGTTGGCAAAACTTTCCATTTCACACGAAGCTGAGGTTGCTGCAATGAGTCCATCGGTCGAACGAGATTCCGGCTTCGAATCCGTTGAAGTTGGATAGTCGATAATTGCCGAGCTGGGAAGAGAGGAGAGCGCTCTTAATACTTCATCTTTCACTAGTTTTGCAAATTTATTTTGCGTAAGTGATGCTTCTCTTGCAGCTACACCTCTGGCAACAGCTTCAACATGCGGAATCACATTGTGCATGGCATCCGCCAGTTGAATGCGTACGCACTCTTCACGTTCAATTTTGGCTAGGTCTTGGCAAACGAGTAGGTGCTCCCTCAGACGATCTTCCAGCATTGATGCTTGCACTTCACTCTGATCTTGTACAGCTTGTTGTACCTTTCGTTGAAGTCGCTGTCCGTGAGCTTCTACCTGCTTCGTCACGTAGTTTTGAGCATCCACTGTCATAGCATGCTTGATATCTATCAATTGTGACCAAAATTTCTGTCTGTTCTCATTCATCCGCCGAGTAGAGACTTGCAGCTTCTCATTTAGCCGAAATTCAATGCCCTCCGCTAGCTGCGATGTCTCCTTCGCCAGAGTGGTGTGCTGTTCCTGAAGCTCTCGTTGTCTTACTGCCCGAAATTTTTCCTGAAGCCTTTGTTGAAGAAGTTCTTCGTGAGCCGCCTGCGACGATGATATTATGTGCTCCATATCGGTGCGTATCCGTGCTTCACTAGCCTCTATCTCTCCTTTGGCCGATTCACCAAAATTGTGCTCTAATTGTCGGATGGCTTGCTGCAGTTTACCGGAAAAAAACGACTCGCGCTCGTTGACAACTCGCTCAGCGGCCTCACTTGCCAGCTGCTCCGTGTGTGTGGCAACCACTTGCATCTCTGCGTTCACTACGGCTTCATGTGCATTTTGCTTGGCCCAGAGAGAATCATGGGACGCACGAACAGCTTCTTGAATCTGCTTGCGGTGCGCGGCTTGAGCTTGTGCATGTGACTGGGCTTGATCGTGAGCGTTGGTGGTGATGAGGTGGTGGAGCCTAGCTTCAGTATGTGCTTGGGCATTTTCCACGTGATTGTGTGTGTACTGAAGTAGCTGCTGCAGAACAACCCCGTGTTCTTCACTTCTACTTAGAGTCTCTTGAACAGCACGCGTGAGGACGTCCGTGTCTCGATTTTCACTCAAGAGGATGACGTCATCACTAAGGGAGATTTGCCGATTTCGCCGAAGAATCTGCTGCCCACCATTTTGCGAATGCACCATCCCTGTTAGTTAGAACCTCTTCGATGACCTCTTCGCTGGGCTCTTCAGCAGGGAACGGCACGAGTTCGCTCATGCTGCTTGTAGAGACGGTCTGCTAGAGTGTGCTGAAGCGACTGAGAAAAACTTAGTGACTTCTCAGGTAGGGCGTCGTGGTCCTCAAATGATACCAGATCCTCGTGACATATCACTCTGGACCTGGATCCAATAACGGCTGCAGAGCGAATACTTCCGCGCTGCTCCACCCCATCCCCACATCCCGCCAGGACGTTCAAGACTTCACATCGCTGCATCCCCCTCCCTTCGGAGTTCCAAGAGAGCAGATCCAGCCCACCGACGGGTACACAAGGTGCGACCAAGTTCAGCAGATAAGGGATCATCGGGGGACCCCTCCGATAGTCGGTAGTCTGGGCGCTGTGGTAACTGGATCGGCCTCAACCAGATTTTGGCTGATCCCGCTACACCACAATGGTGCGCGTGCCCGAATCTCTTGGTGACTCCGGATTTCACCTTGAGTCCGCTGAAGAAGATGTGCAAGTGAAGATTGAACCAGGGAAACAAGCGTCATCGGACATCGGATCAACGACGACGCCGCTGAATGAAGCGAGATCCGCGGATCAGCAGAGCCCTGCGAGGAACTTTGCTGACAGACAAGAGGCAGATCCGGATCCAGATCCGGATCTCGAAGAGAAACCTCGATTTCCTCCCCACGTCCCTTCGGGGACCCCCGCAGGTCTCAATGCGAATCGAGACCTGCCGGACGAGAAGGTAAAGATCAAACTGGAACCATACCAGTTCGTATCGGAACCTTTCTCGTTCCCAAGCCCGCTAGCCGCTGGGACCAGTACGAAGAAGAAGAAAATAAGGCTACGCGGACGAAACTCAAGGCTCCGGACCTGAGCACCAAGGTGCGCCTAAGGTGGTCTGGGACGAACAATCACTGGAGTATACATATCACCATCGGACACTTCGGGATTTCCTAGATCAAGATCCTGTGATCCGGATCCTGAAGGTCAAGCTGATCGGAAAACTCAAGGGACCTGTGGCGAGTACTTCAACGTCACTAAACAAGCTGACTGCGGTGAAGGTGCTTCTGTAAGTGCTGAACGAAGCTGGACTGGTCGCTGGTGCATTCGATGCAGACGAGTTATCCAGTCATGATGTGCTCGATATCCAGTCTTCCACGCTGCAACTGTTCAACCGACTGAAGCCGTTAGTGGGCGAAGGCCCCCAGATCCAAGATCCGACGACGTCGCTCCAGGTCAGTGCGACCGGAGGTCAGACTGGATCATCCCATTATGCGTCAGCAACCTCGGATCCTGATTCGGACAGTTCCATCGAACCTCAGCGCATGGCGCTCGGACCGTCAGGAGCGGCGATGATCAAACCGCGTGTCAACGCGGCGGTTCCAGTACGGCCGTATCTACGGACATCGACGGTTCCCACTACGATGCCGACAATCCCGGCCACAGCTACGGCCACCATGTCTGCATCGACTGGAAGGCTCGAATCTTACTTCCAGGCGGCCATGAACCGATTTCTTCGTGAACAGCAAGTCGATATACCTCCGAAGACCGCAATCCAGCCGCCACACATCGGAACCCAAGACGTGGATGTGGAGTCTGTCGAGTCCCTGGATCGTCATCCTTCTACATGGGAGTATGATCCAGATGATTTAGAGGTCCCGACCTCGGGTCGAGCCGTGGTGGCCACCGCGACCGCCGGTTCAATTGGATCATCAATGGTACAACGAGTGCGAATTTCGTCGATTTCGGATCTGAAAGAGTTCTCCGGGAATGATCTGGACGAAGATCGCGCCAGGTCCTGGATCAGCAATGTGAAGTCGGCGTTTTTGCGAGATCAATCTTCGGATGCAGAGAAGTGCTTAACCTTCGCAGATTTGCTGGTCGGACCCGCAAAGAACTGGTATCGTCAACTGGGTTGGACGACGCGAAATAAGATCCAGTATTGTGGCCTAGGTGAATCCACTGCATGACAATATTACCATGCGCGCAAGAGGTCTGACGAATCGCCGTTGGAATATTTGCATCGTCTCAATGTCGCTGCTTTAAGGGCCCGCCTCAAGATCAAGGACGGAATGCCGAAGGATCGCTGGGAGCACGTGGAATATTTCATCGAGACTCTCGGAGATCCAGATCTGGCTGATCAGCTGACTCTGCTTCGCCTCGCAGATGCCGATGCCTTGGAAGAAGTTCTCCGAGTTAGAGAACGAGCAAAAACCCGACAGAAGCGATCTGCTTTCGGATCGAAGTATCGCCAGAAAGCACCAACCGCACCTGCCAAACGTGCTGTCCGTGCAATCCAGGTCCAGAACCCGGAGTCTGAATCTGATGCAAGCTCTGAAGGATCGTATCTGGAAGTGGATCTGCGCCAAATATACATGGCGGCGACTCAAGATTAGCCACCCGTCGGCGGAGTGGAGCCACAGAAACTGAAAGACCCTCATCTGACGTCGGTTTCCCCAGATCCACCCGCATCAGACCCGAGATCTAACTCTCGACATGACTGACCCAGTAATTCTCGCTGTACACACTGTGGATCACGCAAGCATACCGACTTAGGATGCTGGAGGCGTTTGACGTGTCAGAAGTGTGGAAAACGCGGTCATCCAGCGGATCATTGTCTTTTCGTCTGCCGAGGGTGTGGTGAGCTGCATGACATGGGCATATGTCCCATGGAGGAGTTTTACAACCAGATCCGCCAGTGGTATAACCCGACGAAGCATGCCGGGATGCTGCCGGCGATGGCGGAGAAGATGTTAAACTAGGACGCTCGTCAGGTTGGAATCCGATATGAGTCGAGCGTTCTAGATATTGTATCTATGCATTTGTGGATGAGAACTCAGTAGATCAAGTTAACAAGCTACTAGGTCTACGCCGTAATACATGTGATCTGCATGAAGAATCTATCGCCAAGATCTCGAGCCTCCACAAGGCTGACGAATTTTGCCGATCCGATGCGAAAGTAACCTTAGACCTCCGTTCCGGAGATTTACGAGGCTACTGGAAGCAACAAGAGAAGGGAGACTGGTTCAAACCTACAGCTGGCGAACCTACGATCCCAGGCTCACCCCGTATTAACGAACTTCGCCGACCGGATCCTGGGTCTATGGATCTGCTGCCAGGAGAATCTCGGGGCTACTGGAAACACCATGCTCCGGGTAAGTGGTTTCGTCAGGCCAAGCTGACAGGGAAGATCAGCAATGAGAAGGCTATCTTACTCTTAGATACCGGCGCCGAGGTGTCCATCATAGACACCACCTTTGTTCGTAAGGTTTGGGTGCTATATCGACATGAGTCAGAGCCAAGAATGTGTTGGGATTGGCGAAAATGTGTATACGACGGAGGGTCGTACACGGATCAAGATCACTTTGGCCGGATCACTGGTGTGCTTCTTCGACATTTGGGTGGGGAATCTGTCTGGTCAAGAAGCTATTCTGTGGATGGATTTTATGGTCCCAGCCGGAATCCGGTTGGATCTGGCCGACGGATCAATCTGTTTGCTCGCTGAGGTGAAGATCCAACTGAGTAGACGACGACAGCTCTATAATGACAAGATGAAGCTGGTTAAGGTGGATCAGTATCTGCAGATCGGGATCGGTGAAACCGTAGAGTTTTACGGATGCCGCCCCAAGAAAAGTTGTGGATCACTCGCGGTGAGAAGTGGGTCCCCACTGTCGTTGGCGGACCAGGCAAGGTATGATACCTGAAGATCACCAACATCGCGACAGGAAGCTGATTTTGCAAGGTGACGAGAAGGTTGGGATATGGTTAGCTGGCGATCGCGTTCCTCGATTACCGGGTTTCGTCTCAATAGGATCACGTCGATACATGGAATGGCAGAATTTAGCTCTGGAAGCTACTGCAGAGATTGAGTCTGTAGAATCCGAAGTACCGGAGTATATGTTGGGGTCCGCTGTTGAACGCCCGACGTACACGACACCGCAGAAGATATTACGGAGGGGTGATGTATTACAGTTCACCCGAAAGTCAGACGCCGACGACATCTCGGAGTCTAAGCCCGCGGAGGTGTCTACACTTGGGGGCGTTGCTGTGGTACAGATCCAAGAAGAAGCGTCAAGGGCGGAACATATCAGGTCGGATGAGGAGTCGGACGGTCATTCGCTGTCGGATATCAGGTCGGATGAAGAGTTGGATCTGGATCCGCCGCCGGACAACTCGCCGTCGGGCAAATCGGGTAATCCACATCACGATCAACCGATGGGTGTGCCAGATATCTCAGGTCCGGTACCACGTTCGGCGGACCCGCAAACGGACCACCGGAATTCGGATTCCTCAGCGGCGGCAAGTATCGAACCACAAGCTGAGGGAGTGATGGAGGATCCGGATCGGCAAGAAGTGAGATGGATAGCCCCTCACCCCCTCCGCTCATCACCCGGACTCAACAGATCTCGACCAGAGACCGGACAAAGATCCGAAATTTGATCTGCGTGATCGAATGACGACACCGGATCTGTTACAGAGACCCTCGGATGGAGCGTCGGATGATAATTGCAGCCATTATCACGAAAGCGGTTATCTGTTTGCTGAGGATGTGGAACGAGAGATGGCGGTGCTCCCTGAAGTTACGCTCACGGCTGACGAAGTGACGATTGAAGATATACAGGTGGGGCATGTAGGTGACAACACTACCGAGGAGATCGATCGTCTTCGGCAGCTGATCTGGAAGAGGTGCCACTTGCTGATTGGGAAAGGCAACGCGTTACCTCCGGCAGCTCGAGGTGTGGTATGCGACGTTGACGTCGGGAGCGCGAAGCCAGTAGCACAACGAGTCCGAAAGGTAGCACAACAGTTCCGTGGTAAGGTATCAGATCTGATCAAGGGATTACTGTCAGCCAAGATCATTCGACACTCAACGTCACCCTGGGCATCGCCGATCGTGGTGATCATTAAGAAGAATGGCGTGGATATCCGATTTTGCATTGACTATCGAGTTGTCAATGGCCTTACACGATTGATGGTCTACCCGATGCCGCTGATCAACGATCTGCTGGAAGGTCTGGGCAAGGTGCTGTGGTACTGTTCATTGGCTATGACCAGTGGGTTCTGGGTGGTATCGATGACGGATCGGGTTCGTGCAATCTCGGGTTTATCACCCCGTTCGAGCTGTTCAATTGGAATCGCATGCCGTTTGGTCTCAAGAACGCCCCCCAGATCTACCAACGATTAGTGGACAACGCCTTGTACGGCTTCATGCGAATCTCAAGATCTAGAGGCTCTAGAGGCCTCGCTGACTTGTTTGAGTCTGGCGAATTCGAGGTGCCAGGTCTACCGTCGGTCCTGGGTCGCCGATCATACATCGACGACATCTTGTTCACCGCCGGATCATGGGATCAGCTGTGCAATAAGGTGCATGATTTATTGGAGGCGTGTGATAGATGGAATTTATCAATCACGTCGCTAAGGTTTCTGGGGCCTCCGCCAGGTGGACTACCTCGGCCACAGGATGTCGAACGATGGCTTGGAGGCGAATCCCAAAGATCTGAAAGCGTTGACGGATGTACCCTTCCCGGGTACACTCCGCGCAATGCAGTCGTTTCTAGGAAGCTTGAATTACTACAGCCGATTTATCGAAGACTACGCCATCTATGCATCGATCCTTTATGAGTTGCGAGAAGTGGAGTTTGCGGAATTGAAGAAGCGTTCGGACCTACGACAGATACTGGATCAATATTATTTGGACCGGGACCCACTGGGTCTGGAACATGATGCGCCGAATCCAGGAGTGACGGATCTAACAAAATAGAACCTCGGTGCAGAAGATGAACGCTGGATCCGGGCGCTCAAGCGTTTGACGCGTTAAAGCAGAAAATTGCGACGACTCCAGTGCTACGACATTTCGACCCCGAACGTCAAAACCTGTAGTTATCGTATATGCCAGTGAGTGTGCCACTTCGGCCGCACTTGTACAAGAACATGAGGGTATCTATTACCCAGTGGCGTTCACCCGTCGAACCTTGAAATCGAACGAGCTCGACTACAATGTGATGGAGAAGGAGGTACTGGCGTTGTTACGGATCCTAGATCTACAATACAATATGCTGGTGGGAAGGGAAATCAGGGTCCTGACCCGTCACTCGACCTTAGCTTGGCTTTTCAGATCGGCGGGACTGAAAGGACGTCTGGGCCAGTGGGCTGCCCTCTTATCCCCATGGACCCTAGAAATCACTAAATGTACGAAAGGTGAAGACGAAATACTGAGGGCGATGGCCGCAAGTATTACACCCAGATCCCGAGTGACGACGCCCTGATCGCAATCGCACCCAGGAAAGAACCCTGTCGCCAGGCAGAGTTCCCCGTTCCCATCGTCGGGGCTAACGAAGAATTGTATGTGACAAGTTTCGATAGATCCTGTCACGGTCCTCCCCCCGATGGCCTCCACATCCTTGCCGACTGTATCAAAGTCTGTGTGCTCTGCGATCGCAGCGGAGACCGAGCGACCCGATTCACCATGGTGCACACCAAGCCTGACCGTCCCTTTCTCTAACCACAATGATGACCGAGGTCAAGGTCCGGCACGGTGCTACTCTGGATGCTCGACCTCGTGTGTGCCGGCCTGATGAGTGTTTCGCATGCTTTCGCCTCCTTAGGCGTTCTCTTTAGCTAGTATCAGTCGTGAATTTTCTTCGTAGCAAACAAGTACTACAACAACAACAAGTTTTTTATTTTTTCTTTAAGGTTCTACCTCCTCCTTCTCTATCGGCAGCTTTAAGTACACGACCCCGATCTACGGAGAAGACCGCGACAGTTTGGTGGAGAAGCAGGGTACTTCTTTGCCGAAATTGAGAGGTACGGGAGAAGAACCAGTCGTCGGAAGCGTACGACTAAGAGGAACTTGGCGGCTGGACGTCAAGGCGAACAGAAAAGGTTGTGGGTCAAGACATGAGCACTCACAACAGGTCCGGTGAGGGACAAGGCGATGAGACTAGGGATGGGCGCGGTGGTTGGGCCGCCTCATTTAACGAGGAGGCGCCGGAACCAGTCGAGATTCGCGAGGAAGGCGAGGGCGAAGGCGGAGCTCCTGTCGAAATTGGCCGAGACGGGCAAAGGCCACTGCCTCGACCTGACCCAGCGACGGGTGACGGAGGAGGTCAAGCGTCCCCAGGAAGTGCGGGTGGCGTGCGCGAAACGTCTATTGAGACGCCACGAGATCGGGAGGCATTTCAAGGCTACTTGGCTCGACTAGCTCGCTAGCCGGCGCAGAGCGAGATGCCCGACCAAAGCGGCGGCGTGCAGTCGACTGGTGCGGCGACCACGGGACCTCCGATAGTGACGCCGTCGGTGGCCGTGATGAGACCTTCGTTGCTGCCCGTTGAGAACGCTTCGGCGGGAATGCCCAGAGCGGCGATGCATGGCTATCGAGGAGAGAGGCTTGCTCCGGGACTGGGACCGATAGTACTCGGCCCGGCACCAGCCGATATTGCGTCTCAATCCGCCGCAACTGGACCTGGAGGAACTGCCCCGTACCAGACCTCGACGACGTCGGTGCCAAGGGTGAACACGAATCCGGCCGATCCGGCTCTGCAGGCGTTCTTGATGGAAGCTATGAGTCAGGCTTTGCAAATGTATTCGACTGGGAGTGGCGCGTCGACACCGGCGAAACCGTCTCCGACCCCGGTGACGACGTCGCGACCATTGTCTGCTCCTACGCAGTACGCGCCATATGCGCCATACCAACAGGCGGCTCCAGGGTCGGCAAAGGTGCCGACTACTCCGATGGTTATGCCCCGGACGCCTGTGTCTACGTCGGCGCGAATGCCTATGGCTGCGATTCCGTCATATGGAGGTGTGTCGATTCAAGTTCCCGGTGAGAACGGAGGTGGTCAAGGGGCGGGTGTTACTCCGCCTGGGGCGTTCTACCCTCCGTATCAGCCTCCGATGGGTCCAGTCCTGGCTGGAACGCCTCGACTGGAGCACTGCCTGCTTGGGCTGCCACAAGCCCGGCTCATGCTCCGATACCCACGTCTACGGTGAATGGGCCGAATAGTGCTACAGCACCGAGTATGACTCCTATGACCAGTTTGGGGTTCCAAGGGCCTGATTGGGGCCAGGTCAACAGCGAAGCGCGGCTTCACCTCAAGGGCCGTCGACGAACGAAAACTACCAAGTACCTGGTCAGGGAGGTGGTTACTCGTTTGGAGCTGGTCCTACTCAACCTCAAAACGCGTGCGGTGCTGGAGTACAAGGCGTACAAGGTGGTGGCTACAACGGTGCTACGGGTGCGAACTACCCGCCGAGGAACTACCCCGTGATTGGTATTCCTACCGAACTGAGGAACGCTGTCAAGGTCATTGTCCCGTTCTATACGGACACTGCGACGAGCGAGAGAGCTGCTGCGTTCTGGAGGTCCTTCGAGAAGTGCACGTACGGCATGGACAGTCAGATGCGATTGACGGCGTTCGAGCAGTGCCTAAAGGGCAAAGTGGGGCAGGAGTGGTGGTACCACTCACGAATCGACAGCTTCGAGGCGTTACGAGTTCGCTTCCACAACAGATTCATCTGTCAGACGCTTGCGCAACTGTGAAGTCGACTAAGGCTGCTAAGAGGAACCGCGGAGAGTCTGCTGAAGAGTGGGGAGACAGGATTTCGACCATGTGTGAGGCGCTCAACTACAATGAGCCTCGCATGCGGTTCGAGTTCTTCCTGGACGGCCTCAGAAACAAGCAGATGAGGGCGATGTTGAACTCGAGCATGGTGAATTCAATTCCTGAGACGTGCGCGCTCCTGCTGTACAGGAATTTGCACTTGCCGGTTGATGAAGACGACGAGTTTATCGAGAACGACGCAAGGACTTCGAGCGTGAAGGCTGAGGCGTCAACGTAGTCACAGATGCTGCAACAGCTGCAACAGCTGAACCAGATCATGCTCCAACAGAACGCTGGAACGCCTTCCCTTGGAAATGTGAATGCCGTAGCCCCGACGCCGAACGCTCCCAGATCTGCTTCTGGTGGAGCCGGCGGGTCGCCAAACGATTCGCTCCGTATTCGTATGGGGCCTGACACGCGTACTACCGAAGGTGAAATCGTGTGCGGCCGTTGTCAGTTGAGAGGTTGCAGTCGTGAAACGTGTCCTCGAGGAAGGGGTCGCTGTAATCGCTGTCAAAAGCTAGGACACTACTCGATGGAATGCAATCTGCCGAAGCCAAGGGAACTATCGAGGAGGAGATCGCCGTCCGCCGGAGTGTTATCTCTGTGGAGAGAAGGGTCATACCGTGCTCAAGTGCCCTGGAATCGAGCGTTTGAAGGGCTTGATGAAGGCGACGGACGGAACGGCGGCTCCCACTAACCAGTCCCAGCAATGAAGGGGGCAGGAGGAAGGGGAAGGAAGTGTCGCTCCTTCCTCTTGCCTAGTTGGCGACACAAACAGGAGTAGCAGTTTGCCGGTGATGAATGTCGCGGGTGAAAAGGAAGAGGCTCCTGGACGGGAAGTGTGGAATGTTGAAGGTGCTCGAGGCGGTCTCGCCGAGCAGCAATCGAATGAATTTGCAGATGATAATTGGTAACTGGAAGTGCAGACCTCCTAACGGAACGGGATGGTTTGGCTGTATTTGAGACGTGGGATCGGAGATGCCTGTGTCTATTAGGACGGACCCCCTAACGGAACGGGTGGGTCGTCAAGATTTGAAGGACGAAGGATCGGAATTGCCTGAGTCCGTATTGGCGGTCGCTGATAGAGCAACGGAACGCTCTGAAGTGACGCAGGAAGATAAGGTGGAGTGTGACTATGGAGGGAAGGCGGACGCGTCGGTCCGTAACCCGTTGACGGTCGGTATAGCACTTGCCACCAACGTGGAAGACGCGGAATGCGCACAAGTGGAACGGGTTTCTACTATGGTTGGAGTTGTAAGCGTGAACAAGAAGGATTCTGGTGTTCACGAAGGCAAGCTCGAGACAGGAAGTACTAAGGGCACGGCATCCGAGGATCGCTACAGGCGTTTCTGCACCGACGAAGAGCTGGATATGCTCGATAGGGGTGAGAGCGTGAATGCGGTGGGTGAGCCCGAGGAGTACAACAAGGAGTTGGAAGACCGGCTGTTCCCGATCGATGACGCTAAAATTCAACAACGAATCGAGAGGAACGCCGAAGAGCAAGTGAGACCTGCGCTCGCGGATTTGAGTGCAACACTGGGAATTCCAGTTGAGGTGTTGGAAAGAATGAAGGATGTTTCGTTGGGAGAATTGGCGGATTCTGAGTATTGGTTGGACTGGTACGCCCAGACATTGAAGACGTCGGAAGAGGCTAAACGTGCTAACCGAAACTTCAGAACGCCTGAGAAACCAGAGGACGGAACGCAAGTCGGGCGGACCGTAGCTACTATCTCGAATGAAATTGGAAGCCCGGGTGTCGACGAAGAAGGCGTTGGACCTGATGTCTTCGACGCGGAAACCGCGGAAGACACTGAACGAGAAGTTGCTAGAAACGTGTGCGTTAGTCTCGAAGAAACGGAGTTTGAGTCCGTGAAAGTCGAGCCAGAAGTCGAGGCAATTATCCCGTTCAGGTGGCATTCTAGAATTCGACACCGAGTCTACGAATCGCTGAAAGAAGAAGTGGCTGATAGCCAAGACCACTCGAGACGGACTCGAGGTGATTTTGAAGAAGTAGGTGCCGGTGGTGAGGTACCACCTGTACGAGACAAAGTTGGCCTGCTTGACGAAGAAGGATTACGGGACTACCTCGTGGAGGTAGGAGGAGCGCTGAGTGAAGCGTTCCTAGCTAAGGCAATGCTGTGGGCTCAGCGATATTATGCTCAAGAAGCTACTTCAATTCGAGAAAAGCTCCAAGTGCGAGGCACGGAACGCTCCGAGGTTGCCGAATCAAACGCTGCCGCGATTAGCTCCAGCGAGGTACCCAGTGTGCGTGCGGACTCGAAGGACGGCGCGGTGGCAGCCGAAGAATTACTTGGAGTGTACACAGTGAATGTGCGAGGACATGTGAAGTCGCGAAAACGACCTGGGCTTCGCGTGTTTGATCAGGGTGGCGTGTGTGACGACGATGAACGCGTGGTGCCTGATGGCAAACGCGTGATCTGTAGTGTGGGTGTGTGGTGGCGTTCAAGCCTTGTCCGATGGGTTCATTGATTATTGCGACTGCGATGCTGGTGGATACTGGTGCGATTGCCAGTCTGATAGAGGAACGCTTATTGAAGCGAATTGGCCGCTCTCCGAGCTCCCTTCGACCCTACCACGGCAGTCTCGACAGTGTCTCGGGGCACGAGATCAAGATAAAAGGCATCCTCGATGTCCCCGTGAAACTGGGTTCTCTGGAGAAAACGCTACCTCTTGTAGTCGCCGACCGATTGCCAGTCAAGGTGATTCTAGGAATGGACTCGCTTCAAGCGTTCCGAGCTGTGATCGACCTTGATGAACTGGCGATGACACTAAAGGAGAGTGGTGATGTGATCCCTCTTGGGGAAACGCGAGTCGAAGAAACCTATGCGGCAGCCGTGTCTTCCACGGTGCGATTAGAACCTGGACACCAAGCGTTAGTGAGAGCTAGCGTTTGCGGGGCAGTTAAAGAACGGTTGACTGTCCTAGTAGAAGGTGTTCCTGGAACGGACGAGTCGCTCCGAATTGCGAGAACGCTTTGCACTGTGACTGAGGATCAAGTGCTCGTCGAAGTCTGTAACGCGTCGGCGGAAATGATCGAACTGGAAGCCAACGCGTTCATCGCGACGGTGACGGTAGTCCCCACGTCGGCCTTCGAAGAGAATTCTCATGAAGAAGGAAGTGACAAGAGAAATTTTAGCGCGGTTCTCAGCTCGAGTACTGAGAACGCAACGAAGGAGAGAGCAAGGAGGCCGCGGAAATGGCTGCCGCCTTTGCGAAGGAACGTGAGGACGACTTCAAAGTGAACTTCGAAGACTCATCCCTTGACGATGTGCAGCAGGCGCTCTTTGTCGAACTTCTGAAAGGCTTCCGGGACATGTTTGTCGAGACTTCGAAGAGGCCAGGCCGCACCGGCCTATTGACTTTTAGCATCGACACGGGAACGCATGCTCCGATCAAGCAGCAGTCCTATGGCGTCTCGAAAGCAGAAGGAGACGTGACGGAGGCTGAAATCCAAGAATACTTGTAGCTTGGGCTAATTCGACCATCGACCAGTCCGTGGGCTAGTCCTGACTGATGATCCGAAAGCCTGACGGTGGGATTCGCTTTTGTATCGACTACAGAAAGCTGAATGCAGTCACGGTCAAGGATTTTTACCCGATGCCTTTAATCGACGACATCTTGACGTCTTGGGCAACGCTAAACTCTTCTCGACTATGGACATTGCATCGGGCTATTGGAACGTGCCTATGGATTTGGATAGTGTGGAGAAGACGGCGTTCACTAGTAAATTCGGCTTGTACGAGTGGCTAGTCATGCCTTTCGGGTTGTGCAACACAGTACCAGCCTTTGAACGCCTCATGGAGAACGTCCTCGTGGATCTGGCGTGGAGGACGTGCTTCGTGTATCTGGACGACTGTGTTGTCTTCAGTGATGACTTTCCAACTCACTTGGTTCGTCTCCGTCAAGTCTTGGAACGGTTCCGAAGTGCGGGATTTAAGTTGAAGATGAAGAAATGCCACTGGGGTCGCGACCAAGTTGCGTTCTTGGGTCATATTGTTACTCCCTCAGGGATACTACCGAACCCTGAGAAGGTGAAAGCAGTAATGAATGTCGAGAAGCCTCATGACTTGCATACAGCGCGAGCATTCTTGGGACTAACGAGCTACTTTAGACGGTACATGCCTGGGTTTGCTGCAATAGCGGCTCCGTTGAAACGCCTGAAGCAAAGGAGGTCAAGTTCCGCTAAGATGAAGACTGTGACGCTGCGTTCCATCAGCTACAACGAGCTCTAGTGCAGCCTCCGATTTTAGTGTATCCCGACTTTAAGAAGAGGTTCAAACGCTTCGTGGATTCGTCACACTTGGCAATAGGAGCGTGTCTTATGCAAGAAGTTGAAGGGCGTGATCGTGCTATCACCTACGCTAGCAAGATGTTGATCGGCTCTCAGCGCAACTGGGTGAACAAGACCAGTGGAACGATGGAGATCGAATGCTGGGGCATTGTGTGGGCCACGCGTCAGTTTAGGTGTTATCTGGACCACGCTGAGTTTGATCTGTTCACGGACCATCAAGCTCTTACTTGGATCTTTGGTGAGAACACAAGAACATCGAACGCGAAACTAGCTCGTTGGGCCATGGAGCTGTTGCAACTGCGGTTTAAGGTGTTCCACAAGCCTGGGACCTCGATGGGTCATGCTGATGGGTTGTCTAGGCTACATCATCGTCATGACCCGGCGGTAATTGCCGTCATTAGGATGGCTGACATTCTAAATGAAGAGGCAAGTGATGAACTTACCGACGGAAACAACGGAACTACGCAGTCGGTGAACCGTACTTCCCTTGAGAACGAAGGTACTTCTGTCGAAGTCGGGGAGCCGCCGATGGCAACTCCCTCTACGGTGTCTGGAACTCGCTTGAGCGCGGTAGGAACGGCCCCTCTAGCCAAGGAACGCCTGACGCAAGAGGAACGAGAAGAAGATTTGCAAGGGCGAGTGACGACACTGGAACCTTCTCCGGTGGATGCGTTCGGTCTCGACTACGACAAATTCATTTCCGAGCAAGATCGAACCCTTGGATGCGCGCCTTGAAGGCGTTCCTGCTGAGCGGGACGTTGGCTCTGGAGTCTTAATTGAGAGTCAGCGTGTTGAAGATGGCTCCTCACTTCGTGTTGCGGAACGGTGTCTTGATGAGGCGAGTACACTTGGGTGCTCGGGCCGGCCCGGCTAGGACTATTGTTTCCCGGCCGTCCCGTTGCCTTTCATCGAGACGGTCTTGCATTACTGTCACGCCGACATCTTTTCCGCCCACCTGGGCAAGACAAAGACAGTCGACAAAGTACGGCGCCATGCGTACTGGCACGGTTAGAAGAAGGACGCGGTCGAGTACGTTCGTGAGTGCTCCATCTGCGGTGGAGGCAAGGGACACAGACCTTGGAGAGCTGGACTCATGCAACGAATGCCGATACAAGAACTGTCCGGCCCATTTTCGTTACTGGTGGTAGACGCTATTGGACCTCTGGTGACCACGCCGCGTGGAAACAAGTATATCCTGGTGTTCGTCGATTACTTCACTAGATGGGCCGAGGCGTTCGCTGTGGCATCACTTGACACGATCTCGTTCGTGGACGCCATGATTGAAGGCGTGATTTGTCGACATGGCGTGCCAGAGAAGCTGCTGAGAGATCGAGGCACGAACTTCATCTCCAACCTGGCCAAGTCACTGTACGAGACCTTAGGAATCAAGAAGTTGTTCGGTGCGGCTTACCGCCCTCAAACACAGGGGCTGGTAGAACGGTTCAATGGGACTCTGATAGGAATGCTGCGGATGTACGTCAACGAGACTCAGACTGGCTGGGACATATACTTGCCGCGGGTGCTGTTCGCGTACAGGACTGCGTATCACGAATCGTTGGGGGACTCACCGTTCTTCAGTCTCTACGGATGAGACCCGGTATTACCTATCGACCTGGCGTTCCTGAACACGGGCACGGATTGGAAAACCAATGAGGTCGCGTTGTACAGGAGAAAGCTGTACAACTCGTTGCGAGATTCTCGTCGACTAGTGGAGCGTCAACTAATTAAAGCTCAAGACCGACACGAGAAACGCTTAGAGGGTCAGTCGAAGGTTTCGTATGCGGAAGGGGAAGCCGTCTGGGTCTACCAATACTTTCGAGCGAAGAGAGGCGAAAAGAAGACCAAGAAGTTGGCGTTCTCTTGGCGCGGCCCGTACCGGGTCGTAAGCCAAGGCTCTCCTTCTTCGACCCGGCCCACGATTTCTTGGCCGGACGACTGGACTTGATGTCGTGGCGCACACGCGCCAGAGCTCGGTAACTGAGACGCTGCAGCGGGTCGGCTTTTGGGTCGAGGACGACGCTTGTTTCTAACATGGAACGGTTCGAGGGATAGCAGTAGTGGTCGATTCGGGAGGGGTCCAGCGCTCCGTCGATGGTCGCCTCGTAGCGGGGCTTGTCCTTACGTGACAGGACTGACAGGTCTTCGGCGAAGGGGCCCTTGTAATTGCGCTGGTAGTCCTGCCAGGCTGGCCGCCGAACCAGAACATCTCGGGATGCTCGTCCAACCGCTCCAGGAACCCATAGAAGCCCCAAGTTTCAATGCAGAAGCTCATGAAGTTCAGCCGAGCCTGGAAAGCCAGATGCTTGGCTTTGCGACGCGCCGCCCTGGCGCCTGCTGAGTCCAACGGAGCGTGGAACGCCCACTCCCAGAACGTCCGACGATGAGCCGTCCAGAACCGCCAGTACTCTCGGTACACATGCGGGAACTCAGAGGGTTTGTAGAAGAGGGGGCGGCCTGTGAACGGGTAAGCCAGTTGCCAAGGCTTCTTCCCTTGAGACTTCGCTCTCTGGAGAACGGCTTCGATGGCGTCCCGGACGTGCTTCGGCGCCTTGGCGCAGACTTCAAACAGCGCGGGAGTCGCCACCGCCGACTGGACTGCGCCCGTCCCGGTTGTCGAAGCAGGTGTGCTGCTAGAATCGACACGGGCCTTCTTCAACTACCTTGTTGGACGCCGGACCTTCGGTCGACTTGCGCTTGGCGGGGTCTTTGCCCTTCGTCGACTTGGAAGTCGCTTGCGCGGGTGTGGAGCTGGAGCTTGGAACGGCGCTGGACCCGAGGGCAGGAGGCTGCGACGGCAGTGCCACCAGCATGCCCTGCAAGGCGACGTCTAATTTGTCGTGCAGGAGGTCTTGGCTTGCTGGTCAAGGTGCTCGAGCCCTGACGACATCGGGTTGCCGTACAGCTTGGAACCCAGCTTGTCCCAGAACTCCTGTTGTTGAGCTCGCGCGTCCGCCCCGGGCGTTGCGTTCAACTCTTGTTCGAATGCTTCGTCTAGGAAGGCCTGGAAGCGGGCCACCGCGGTCCGAGATAGACGGGAGGTCATGGGAGCGGAGGACACCGAGTGAGAGTGGTGGCGTTGGCGTGCTAGTGCGGGGTGATGAAGATTGAAGAATGAAATGGACCTCCTGGTTTCGCCCGTGGCGATGGCGAGAGACGAGAGGGTCTCTCGGTGATGGGTATCTGGGGTTTCAAGGGTGGATTGGATCGATTTTTACTTTCTTGCTGCTGGCGGCATCCTTGGGACGAGTTCTATCTGGGCGAGCGGTGTCGCGGGACCGGTCCAAGGGCTATCGGAGAGCTCACTTTTCTGTTTTCCGAGAAACGACCAAGAATGGAGATGGTTGAGGTTACAGCCGAGGCGCTGGGCGCTCTGCATTCCTGGCTGACCGCGCAGGAGATGCCCGCTTTCGGATGGGCCGCCTCGGGCGTGCTGGCTTGGATTGTCACGACGCCCCTGAGGGACGTCGCGTGGGTGTCGGTCGCTGGTGTGTACGAGGGCTTCTCGTCCCTGTACTTTTGCGTTTCTACCTGTGGTGACCGATACCTCCAGTCGGCGCGGAGTCCTGGAGCACTGAGTATGACTCCGTCAAACTACGCGTGGGCTATGCTGGTACTGCTGTTCCTGGTGTCTATTGCCGTACTTGAGGACTATGCACCACGTTTTGGACTCGTGGGGTGCCTCTGTGTGAAATGGTGGGAGGCGTTCCACCATACGCTTTGCGTATTCACTCCTGATACGATCCAAGCGGCGTGGTCGACAACGTGTCGGTACACCTACGGGACGCGTGACGCTCTGATCGCCGTGGCTGGACGAGTCGGCGATTTCGTCGTCGGTGTCTACGTGCTGATATCACTGACCCTATCCATGGTCGTCTATTTACCTCGAGTCCTGTACGACGTGGCTGAAGGTGCTTTGTGTGGATGGATTGGCGTGACTGCAGTGACCTTCCTGTTGAACGTCTACTTCGCATTTTCTTGTTTACGTGGATGGTGTGGTGTTCCTGGTTGGTTGCTACAGTCGCATCATGCGATGCTTTGAAGAACACTACTTAGTGGAAGCTGCACGTCCTCTGTACGTGGCTGGACAAGGATGGGATAATTTACGTAGCCGTGTCGGCTCTCGAGTGGAGCGCGAACGTGCTAGTTTGGAACGGCTCCGTGGTGACCGGATCGGGTCCACGTCAGTTTCAGCCGAGTGTCCCGACACGCTGCCGAAGGTGCTTCCGCCCCGGAGCGTTCCGGTCTCGAATATTGGTGTTCCTGCTGGTCGTCCCGTCTTTCCGGAAACGGAGGACAGCAGTCGACGGGGTCATCGAGTACCAGTCGGGGAGAATTGTCACGGTCCTCCCCCGATGGCCTCCACATCCTTGCCGACTGTATCAAAGTCTGTGTGCTCTGCAATCGCAGCGGAGACCGAGCGACCCGATTCACCATGGTGCACACCAATCCTGATCGTCCCTTTCTCTAACCACAATGATGACCGAGGTCAAGGTCCGGCACGGTGCTACTCTGGATGCTCGACCTCGTGTGTGCCGGCCTGATGAGTGTTTCGCATGCTTTCGCCTCCTTAGGCGTTCTCTTTAGCTAGTATCAGTCGTGAATTTTCTTCGTAGCAAACAAGTACTACAACAACAACAAGTTTTTTATTTTTTCTTTAAGGTTCTACCTCCTCCTTCTCTATCGGCAGCTTTAAGTACATGACCCCGATCTACGGAGAAGACCGTGACAATCCGCTCGAGCAAAAAGAGGTGGAGGCGCGTACAGTGCGATCGTGTGGAAATTGCCGGAGTGGACTGTGGTAAAGGCCCGATCTGGGTATGCCGGAGGGATTACGGTGAACGAGGCGGAGTACCATGGTTTATTGTTATGCTTCGATTTATTGGAAGATATAGACCCAGGTCGGTTGGTGATCTGCGGAGACTCTAAACTGGTAGTCCAGCAGGTTCAGGGCGAAATGGTCTGCAAGGCGCCGGGATTGACTCTGTTGAAGCAGAAGGTCTTAGATCGGCTACGTAAATGGCCTGATCATGAGCTGGTACATGTTAAGCGTGACTGGAATAGTAGTGCGGACAGCTAGGCCAGCGCGGCCCTACAGCGGGAACAGGGAGTAATAGTTGACGACCCAGAAGAATGGCAAGATCTAATGACCCTCAACAGGCTGGATGAGATCTTGGTGATTAGATCTGAAGAAACGGTAGTTCGCGTGTCGCCCGTGACCACGCGATCCGGTCCACGACCCGGATCTAATCCCCCAGTGCTGAGTAAACAATACATTCGTGATTTAAGAGTGGATCGGATCCGACAGACACAAGACGAAGAAGTATGGATCTCCAACTTGAAGACGTACCTGGCCGGAGATGTGGTGGATCTGACCCAGACGGAAGCAAAAGCCTGTAGAGGGATCGCGGCTGACTATGAAGTGGACGAGAATGAGTTGTTGTACTACTGCCCACCCAATAAACGCGTTGAGGCGGACCGAGATGGATTAATGAGGCTCGTTGCCCCGGAAACCCTCCATCAAGATATCTTGCATCACTATCATGCGAGTCTCGAAGGCGGCCATCAGGGGATCAGCCGTACATACCAGCGGATCCGCGACCGTTTTCACTGGCGGGGGATATATCCAAGTGTGCAAAAATATGTCGTGGAGCGCGTAGATTGTGAAACTGGAAAAGGTCGACCCACGATCCGAGGCGAGTCACCTGGGAATCTCCAAGCGACGTACCCGTTCCAGATCAAAGCTATGGATCACATACGTTCCCTTCCGAGATCCCATCGCGGTAACGCAGAATTGCTGATCTGGGTGGATCTATTCACCGGGTATGTAATCGCCAAAGCCAGCTCGCCCCGAACGACCCAAACAATCGCAGAGTCTTATGAGGAGTGTGTATTCCGCCGGTTCGGTGACAGCGAAGTGATTCGCCACGATCGAGAGCCTGGGTTCATGTCGGATTTTTTTCAGAGCATTCAACAAGATCTTGGGTTAGCGCCAACGGGCCACGATGGCTTATAGACCACATGCGAATGGCACTGGTGCTGACGAGTACCCGAGCTTTGAAAATGTATGTCCAGGATCTGGAACAACGTGATTGGGATGAATATGCTGAACGACTCACTTTCGCTATCAATACCGCCCACGATCGGGTTCGAGGAGAGCCTCCATTCTACTTGGTGCACGGCTGGGATCCTAGATCCACGCTGGAAGCCGCCCTCCCAGTAGGCAGCACGCGCCGTCAGGATCGCGATCCGCGTAGGTGGAGATATTGGATCCAGAAATACTACGCGCACGCTCGCGAAGAGGTTAATGAAAGACTGCGGGAGGCGATCTCGGATCGGGCTGAGGCACACAGCGATGACATCCGACCCCATCTAATCGATGTCGGATCGCGGGTTTGGCTGTATCTCGATCGAGTGAAAGAAAAAAGGCTACGCTCGGAAGTTGGCCCATCTGTGGCACGGTCCATTCCGAGTATCTGAAAAGATCAGTGAATATGCTATGAGGCTGGAGATCGCCGGAACAGAATACCATATTTTCCCTGTGGTGCACGTCTCCAAGTTGAAGCCGGTCAAGGAATTTCCGAGTCGCCCCCGAGCTCCCCTGACGGTGGCAGAGAATGACCGTCTGGATTTCGACGAAGCACTGTTGCCGGAGGATAGCTGGACCCCGGATCTAGGATCTGGAGAGTATGAAGTGGAAAGAATTTCGGATATGCGAACCGGAAAACGGACTAGGTACGGCCGAATCTATCGAGAGTTCTGGTTCACTGGCGTGGGTACGATGATCCGAGCTGGGTCGACGAGGCAGATTTGAACTGTGGTGCCTTGCTGCACGAATTTCTGCGAGATCGCACCAACCGGAACCGGTTCAGTGTGATGCAATCTCACGAGGAAGAGTGAGGTGGAAGACCGTCGAGAGGAGCTGGTCGTCTGGACGGAAGAAGAAGAAGAAGAAGGACCCGTAGGGAGGCTAAGGGTCGGAGGAAAGGGTACATGAAAATGCATATACATGATGTCAAGGAAATTTGCAATGTTGAGGATATGGACTGAGAGAGGCCCAGATCCGGGGTGAGGGCCGAAGCTCGAAGTGGATCACCGCCTGGATCACAAGCAACCGAAATCGGATGGGATTGAGAAATGAGATGTATTATGGAGGTTAAAGGGCTGAACATCAAGGCTGTGGGAAGACGCGAGACGAAGCGGATTTGGAGCGGAGAGATCCAAGATCGAGATAAAAGACTAAGGGTTGGCGGCCCCGATGGGACGGACTCCGCGGAACTTGTTCTCCAATCGCGAGATGGCGAAAGCCGGGTGATTGGTGGGGTCGGTGCGATAGTGGTTACGCCAGGGTTCAGCTTCATCACACTCGGCCAATGCTTCAACGGGTAGTGGCCTTCGGTAGGGGTTGGGCAGGACCTGCCAATTTGATTCCGCGCATCAGTGATCCAGGATACCACGCCACACGGTTCGATTTGGTGGGAAAATGCAAGAAGAAGAAATCCAGCAGGATATCCAGATCGCACCAACCCTCCCGCATCACGTCGACCAACATTAGCAGGAGGCGCTTCCAGCGAGCGCCCGCGTGGCTGCGGCGATTGCTCCGACGACACTTCGTATATAGCCCTAGCCATGGACTCGACAAGCATTTCGCGCTAGAATCGGGAACGCATGACTGGATTCCCAGTACGTCTGGAATTCACGAGCTTCATACACCAGATATTCGCAAACGAATTCGCCCAGACGCCCACCCACAGCAGGATCGAAGCTGAGCGCATCGCCGGTGTTCTCCAAAACAGACCACGGTTCCAGATCCAGGAGATCGCGAACACTTTGTTCGGTGATCAGATCCGCGAGGTAGTGCTGCTCATTCAGTGTCGGCATCCCAGTTGTATCGTCCGGGAAGAACCAGTCAGAGAGAAGCGGGAGACTGGGGAAGAGTGTCTGAAGAGTCATCGAAACCATAGTAAGCTGGTTAAGCTCGCGGATAACCCAAGGCTCAATCTTCTGCGCCGTCATCACCCGGATCTGAGCCCGCCCTGGAATACAGACATTTCCCGGAGCAAAAGGAGCAGCGGGTGCCAATGGATCCTGAGCCTGTGTGTGACCGGGATCTTGGGCCCCTGCCGGCGATCCGGGTGGACCTGAGCTATCGTCTCGATTGGAATCGTCGGAGCCGCTGTCACTTTCGGAGCTGTCAGAGCGATGAGGGGGACCACCCGATCCGCCCACGGCGGACTGTCCTCGAGGGGGCGTAGTGTGCTGTTTTCGCCTCTCCTCAGATCGGGATTGGGACAAGTCCAAGAGAGTGTCCTGCGCGAAGGCATCTTCAGCGGCTTGGGCTTCCTCTGAATCCTCTTCATCGTCTTGATCATCGCTGGATTCGGATCTGACTGTGAGACCAGATCCACGTCTCCGGTTATTACCAGACTCAACGGTAGCGTCCCCATCGGATTCGGGGTAGGGTTTACCGATGATTGTGGTCGGATCCAGATCCACCACGGCCGTGACTGGAGCCGTGACTGGTATCGGACTCGGAACTGCTGGACGAGGTCGGGCCTCCGGCTCTGTCGATGTCGGCGGACCCCGTGTCGGATACCCCGTCACCATCGCCGACACGATTCTTCTTGTGGCGAGGAGGCGGAGAACCTGGGCCAGGAGAAGGAAACCGACTTCGAGTGCGTTTAGAAGACTGCGGGTCCGGATCGGGATCCCCAGTGAGATCGATCGGCAGCGGATCCGGCCGATCGGAATCCAGATTAGCTCCGCCAGGCGGGTCAAAGCCCACGAATCCAGCCGGACCTGGAGGCGCGTCGGGAATTGGATCACCAGGCGATCTGACTGTGTTGGGAAACGGCACTCCCATCGCAGTAGCCACGATAGCCAGCCGTTGCAGCGACACATCGCGCTCTTGGGCGGTTGCGTCACGTTCGCGCCGCAGATTTTTACACCGCACCTCAAACTCGGACACCTGATGTTGCAGTGTCTGGATCGTACGCTGCGCGGATACCAGATCGTCGTCTGCACCAACAACGTACGTCAGTTCAATGGCCAACAAATGCAGACGGAATCGGATTGACGTACTCAGTGCGGCGGATTCAGCCCGGGCGGCATCTTGAAGGCGGTCGGCGTCCTCCAAACCGGCAAGTGCCGCAGCACGGTCCTGGATCGCGGTGTCACGTTCGGCGGTCCGGGTCAATAATTCTCGACGAAGCTGCCGAACGTCGTTGGCGTTGGCTTCACAGTCTGCGACAGATAAACCAAGATCCTCGCGAAGCGAATCTCGCTCCTCAAGGGCGTGATCCCGCTCCATGACAGCTAGATCCAAATTTGCCTGCAATCGCTGGAGATCTCTCCGAGTTTGATCCGGTGTGGTCACGGCTGTCAATGCTTGCCGCAGTGCGGAGCGCCAATGTTGCCGCAGTAGGCCGAGTCTCTAGGACTAGCACCCGCTCCTCGGCACGGTGAAGATATTCTCGAAGACGGTTGAGAGTAGCCTCGGATATCTCCAACTGACGAGTCATTTCATCCCGATCTCGAGTGGCCTCGGAGTGTTCAATCAGGAGACGCTGGATCTCGGCATCGGCTTCAGTAGCTTCCCCAGCAGCCGAGCATTCAGATCTTCGAGATCCGCATAGTGGCGGGTCATTCGATCTAACCGGTGCCGAAGGTCTTGGATTTCGGCAGTCTGAATAACCACTTGCTGCTCAAGTACTTGAACTTGACGGGCGGTAGCTTCATGAGAGGCAGACCGAGTCTGTAGATGGCTGATCTCAGCGCGCAGACGCACACGCCCATCTCGCAGAGCCGCGTAATATCCCTCTAAGGCTCGAAGGTCAGCGGTGGTCTGCGTCAGAGCTTGCCGAGTGTTGATCTGGTCTTGGACGGCGGCATCCCGGGTGTCTCGAGCGTCATGGAGTTCTCGCGTCAACTGATCGACTTGATCTGTCAACGCCTGGACCTGCGACTGAAGCCGCTCGGATGGAGACCTCACGGAACGGGACGAGGTCGAGGAAGGCGAATAACTGCGTCGATCCCGATCTGGGCTGCGGCTGCGATGGTGTCCACGAGATCGACGAGAACAAGATTGGCCACGTTCATGCGGGCCGGGTCGACGTGGGTCCTGACTCGGGTGACCCGGATCGGAACCGTGGCCTCGGCTGCCCCGCCGACTGTGGCCGGAATGGCGGTCGCTTGAGCGGCTGGAACTGCGACGGCGGTGAGATCGGTGACACCAGCTGTGCCCCGGCATGAAGCCAACGAAGCGGTGATCGAGGAGTAGATGAGAGGTGATGCGCGCAGCGATGCCGTTGTGCGGCAACAGCTATGCGCAGGAGGCGGTTGTGGTGGAGTGCTTTCCGTGGAAATCGGATATGACTTGGGATAAGAAGACAGGTGCGAGTCACTAACCCAAGTTAGTGACATGATGATGGGAATGGATCCGATCTGGGACAGGTGTTGACGAGAAAGGGCAACATGGGATGCAAGGAGACGGAGTACTCCGGCGGACACATCGTTGGGTGAAGCGGATCAGGTATTACGTACGAAGATGAGGCATGATGTTGAGACCAAGATAAGAGCAATGGAGACCGTGACGACATGCGGATGTGGATCCGGAATCTGACCCTGGTGCAGTGTCGTGTGGGGCCGGATCCAGCCTTGTGTGAGCTTTAGCTCTACCCAGAAGGGGAGCCGGATGACTCAAGTCTAACTCGGTTGATCCAGTCCGATAACGGATAAGCGTGATCTGGATCCAACCTGGCGTTGGCGATCTAGTCCGATATTAAATGGACTGGATCTGAATCCAGTCTGACGATAGTGATCCGTCTAATGCTACATGTGGTGTCTGACGACACATACAGTTACGTGGAATCAAGATTGGGTCTCACACAAGTGAAGGTGGTTCAAGACGTGCCGGTGATACAAGCGGTGGAGTACGCCCGGGATCCAATCCCATGGAGGCGAGAGCGGATCCGAGCCTAAGGTCAGTCAGATCGAGCGGAATGATGGTAAGGTAACGCATGCAGGTGATTACGCCAGGTGGATAGGCTGACCTGGCACGACGACGGCCGGGGAGATGGGAAGAGTGCAGACGGGACATAGAGCCAGATGAGTGTACAGATCCAGTGGCTGTAGTGTTGAGACCAAGGGAGCGATAGGACATAACATAAATCAGAACAGAATTTGCCTTGGAGGCCATGTAACAGGTCACACAAACTGGTGTGCGTTACATACCTGAGTGTGGTGCACACACGTAATGTGGCACACACAGCTGGCACGTCGCCGACGTGCTCAGAGCCAACCAATCGGGGCTCATGCATTTTTGTATAGGAGTAACTATAGGTGTCTTGTAGTTTGTATTGCAGGCCAAACTAAAGCCCACCTATAATATATTCAGTCTAAAACCTACCTAATCTTGGTCAAGTGTCCCCTTAGACCAGGGACTGTGAACTCCTTGTTCACTTGGAGTTTGTATACTCCTGAGCACACTTCCTCTGTGCAAGGTGCTGTGTGACCCCGTCACACTTGGTAGCACTTGTAGTCAATCCACACCTACGCGGGTAGACTACCTGAACCTCTAGCGTTCTGGTCAACATGGACCGAAATGAGTTTCCTCATTTGAACGACTCGCAGTTCGAGTCCGTTCGGAAGATGGCAGGCATCTTCGGTATGGAAGCTCTGCAGAGCTTGGTGGCGTCAACGCCAGCCGAACAGGTCGAACGCGTGAACGCGTTTGACATGTATGAGCGAGGACTCATTGAACATGTCCGGGGAACCTTTCAGGCTCCAGCGGTCGAGTCCAAGCCGACCCAACCTAAGCCGTTGCGGCTAAAGGTGAACCCGTATGACGGGAAGGAAGGTGAGAACCTTCACTTCTGGGTTCGAGAGGTAGAGCTCGCCATGGACGCAGCTCTAATCTCGAGCGAACGGCTCCGAGTAGCGTTCGCACTCTCCAACCTTAGCGGTCGTGCTAAGAGTTGGGCCTACACGCGCGAAGCGACTACGCCGGGATGCTTTGCATCCTGGGCTCAGCTGTGTGAACAGCTTCGAGCCGCGTTCTCCCGGCGAACTATGAGTATCGCCAGCGCTCACGCTTTCTCTCATGTAAACAAGGGAAGCGTGAGCTGCACGAGTACATCCAAGAGATGCGTGAGCTCACGGCATCTCTAGTGGGAAACCCACTCCATGAACACATCAAGGTGACGGTGTTCATGGACGGCCTCCGGGTGGGGCCTGCCCGCACGCAGCTGTTCCGGGTGCAAGCTAGCACCCTTGAGGAGGCGATTCAGATCGCGCTCCAGGAGGAGTACAGCCACCGCCAGGCTCGTACGCCGGCGTCGGCATGGCCGGGGAACTCCGTACCGGGTACAAACCGGGCGAACCCCAGCGGACCAGTCCCGATGGAACTCGGGTCCGCAGCAGGATATACGCTGCTATGGCTGCGGCAGGCTGGGGCACATGAAACGTGCCTGCCCCGCTGGAGGACAACCTAAGCGGTTTCCTCCTAGACCTCTAGCGCTCAAGGGTCGATGGCAAAAGCCGCGATCCCGAGGCCAGGGGAACGCAGGCAACCAGTAGGGGCGGGGCGCCCTACTGGGGAAGATCTAAGTCTTCCTGAGCGGTGCGCGGGTGGCGCGCACCATGGAGACTTAGCCCCTGAGAGTCTGTGTACTCTCGAATCGGCGAAGGGCAGCGGAGGGCTGCTTGTAGTACACGCAGGTGTACGAGGATACGGATTTCCGTTCCGTGTCCTGATCGACTCTGGGGCGTCAAAGAACTTTGCACGCCGCCAGACAGTTGCTCGCAACAGCAACAAGTTGGCCGATGCTCTGAGAGAGAGCAAAGGCAACGGGACAGTGTCAGTCAGACTGGCCGACGGGAAGGTGATAACCATCCCTAAGATCCACATGGATCTTGCTGTGAAGTTTGAGGACTTCGACAGCTCGGAATAGTTCACTGTTCTGGAGATGGAGTCGTACGACTTGATCCTGGGCATGCCCTGGCTCGAGAAACACGAGCCCTGGATAGACTGGCGCGGCAAAGCGATTGGCGCTAGCCGGCCTGCCGTGTCCGACAGAGCATTGGTGAGTCATGTTCCCACCTCTGTCAGGACCTGGGCCACCCGAAAGGGCGCCGGGATGCCGAAGCATCCAGGGAGTACTTGGGAGTCGTCGATGTTTTGGACGACTCCATGAAGATGGCTGCAGCAGGAGCTGCGCCGGACCGAGCGCGACAGTCTATTGCAGACAGCCCTCGGTCGCCACCGGAGCCAAGACCGGGGGCCGAAGCTTCGGCGGTGTCGACGCTGACGAGCGTCGATCGAGTGGGTAACATAGTTCCACACACGGTCGCCCAGACCTTAACTGAAGAGGAACGCGGAAGGCGCTTCCTGTGTGGGTAACACAGTTCCACACGCGGTCGCCCAGACCTTAACTGAAGAGGAAGGCGCGAAAGGCGGTTCCTGTGTGGGTAACACAGTTCCACACGCGGTCGCCCAGACCTTAACTGAAGGGGAAGACGCGGAAGGCGCTTCCTGTGTGGGTAACAAAGTTCCACACGTGCTCCCGATGTCCCTAGTGAGACATCACATGACGTGGGTAACGAAGTGCCACGTCACGGTCGCCGTCGACGACACCGCCGCCGCCGCAAGTCGAGTCTGAACGCTGTTCAGACTGAAGTCGCTCTTAGCGACTCGGAGCCCAGGGCCCGGGCTCCTCAGACGCGGCCGGTCGAAGAGTGTTATCACATCTTCGACGGCGTGACCGGTATGCCAGTCAAGGCAACAGGCATCCACTTGGAGCCACTGCCGGAGGTGTCAGAGTTGCTGAACCTCGAAGAAATGGCGGCAGAAGACTTTCTGGCCGATCTCAAGGCTGGCAAGATCGCAGAGCTGGTTCTCCTTAAGCCGGAAACCACTCTGGAGGGGATGAACTCCTCCTCTGTCCTGGACGAGGACGTCCTCGAAGAGATGAGGAAGCGACGCGAAGCGCGCTTGGGTTCTGAGATTCTCAAGAACCCTAAGGATCCGGTGTATCCTTTGGTGAAGGAGTACGAGGACGTGGTGTCGAAGGACCCACCGTCACAACTCCCACCAGATCGAGAAGTTCGGCACGAGATTGATCTCGTGCCTGGCACAAAGTACTGTGTCACGAGGCAATGGCCTCTACCGCGCGAACAGTGCGAGGTCATTGATGCCTTCTTCGCCGCGAAGGCGAAGGCAGGCATGGTGCGGGAGTCGAAGTCCCCGCACTCGACGCCAACCTTCTGCGTTCGGAAGCCGAACGGGAAGTGGCGTCTGGTTCACGCTTACAACAAGCTGAACAGCGCTACGGTGCCGGCCCAGACACCAATCCCACGAAAGGATGTGTTGTTGAACAACATGGCCGGCTGCGAGCTGTACAGCGCTCTGGATCTGGTGGACGGATACTACCAGATCCTGATGCGTGAGAGCGACATCCCGCTCACCGCAGTGAGCACTCCAAGCGGTATGCTTTGGGAGTGGCTCGTCATGCCACAGGGTCTGTCCAATGCCCCAGCGACGTTCAATCGCTTGGTCACGCAGTTGTTCAGACCGCTCCGTGCGTTTGCACAGACGTACTTCGACGATATATTCGTCCATAGCCGTGCCGAGGATGGCAAGACGGCTATGGAGGTGCACATCGAGCACCTCCGTCGAGTGTTGGAGGTCATGAGAGCCAACAAGCTCTATGCCAACATCGACAAGTGCGTCTTCGCGTCACCAGAGATCAAGGTTCTCGGTTGCTTCGTCAGCAACGACGGTGTTCGGGCCGACCCAGAGAAGGTCAAAGCCATCGCGGCTTGGCCCACGCCTAGATCCCAAAAGGATCTTCGGAAGTGGTTGGGCTTGGCCAACTACCTGCACAAGTACAGCGCGGGGTACGCGGGTCTAGCTAGACCCTTGTCAGACCTTCTGAAGAAGGACTCTGACTGGCACTGGGAGCGTCAGCACCAAGATGCCTTCGACAGCATCAAGGCTAGCCTTCAGCAGGCGCCGGTCCTGGCACTGCCGGACGAGACGAAGCCGTTCAGCGTCGTCTGCGATGCCTCCGACTATGCCATCGGTTGTGCATTGCTGCAGAACGACGCGGACGGACACGAACGAGTCATCTCGTTCCAGTCCAGGCAGCTCAAGGCTGCCGAACGGAACTACCCCGTTCACGACAAGGAACTCCTTGCCATGAAGTACGCCCTTGTGAAGTTCAGGGTGCATCTTCTGGGCTCTAGGCCCTTTGTGATCTACACCGACCACGCATCCCTACGAACGGCGACCAACTCGCCCCACTTATCGCAGCGGATGGCGAGGTGGCTGTCGTTCTTCGCGGAATACAACTTCCGCGTCGAGTACAAGCCGGGCAAGCTCAATGTGCTTGCCGATGCGTTGTCACGCAGGCCTGACTACGAGTTGGCCCACATCACACGGGTGACAACAGATCTTTACGATCGGATACGCATGGCGTATCGTGGCGACGAATCTCTCGCGCCTCTGGTACGGTTCATGGCCGCGGGGAAGGGCGCTAAGTCGTCGTGGCTCTCGCCGCGACAGCGCTCCCGGCTCCACCGGTATGAGTGGCAAGATGGCCTCCTCTACTATCGGGTGGAGCCCAATGAACCACCGCGTGTTGTCGTCCCGGACGACGAGGACATCAAGTTTGACATCCTCCAGGAGGCGCACGATGCGCCCTCCAGCGGACATCTCGGCCGCGAGAAGACCTTTCTGTCGGTCTCGCAGGCCTTTTGGTGGACCCACATGTTCAAGTGGGTCGCACGCTACGTCAAGACATGCGAAACATGTCAGCGGGTGAAACCCGCGGGGCACTCCTCCGCCCCATTGCAGAGCTTGCCTGTTCCGGCAGACTGCTGGAGGTCGATGAGTCTCGACTTCATCTTCGGCCTTCCTGCCGACGAGCACGGAAACACCGGTATTTTGGTGTTCGTGTGTCGGCTGAGCAAGATGGTTCACCTTGCTCCAGTGCCGGACACGGTCACCGGTGAACATGCCGCACGGCTGTTCGTAGATGGCGTCTTTCGCTATCATGGTCTGCCAGAGACGTTTGTCTCGGACCGTGACCCGCGGTTTACCGCTGCGTTCTGGCAAACGCTGTTCCAATTGCTTGGAACTAAGCTGCACATGTCCACAGCTGATCATCCTCAGACGGACGGTCAGACTGAGCGCGTCAATCGCGTGCTCGAAGACACTCTGCGAAGTGTCTGTGCGGGAGCTCCTCGCACGTGGTCTGAGCAGCTCCCAGTTGTTGAGTTCGCACTCAACAACGCGGTGCACGCGTCCACCGGGTTTACGCCGTTCTACCTGAACGGCTTTCGCCATCCCCGGGTGCCCCTTACTTTAGTTGGGAGCACCGATGGCTCAGTCTTAAGTGGGGGAGAGGCTCGGAAAGCCCTTTCCTCCCAGGTTGCTGAGTTGCAACCGGTTTCCTTGCGGAAACAGGTGGAGTCCTTCATGGACACACGGCTGAATGTTATCAGCAGGGTCCGCGACGCTATGGCGGCGGCCCAAGACAAACAAAAGGAGTACTCGGACAAACATGGAAGAGGAAACTTAACCGTGTTTAAAGTGGGTGAGTTAGTCCTACTCGACACTAAGAACCTACCGCTTGACGCTGTCAGCTCAGTGGGCAGCAACAAGCTGAAGCACCGCTTCATCGGACCATTCACGGTCCTGGCTAGACATGGTGCTGCGTACACCATCGATCTGCCGAAGTCGATGAAGACCCACCCGACGTTTTATGTGGGTCGGCTGAAGCGATACCATGACCCACTGGGTCCGGCTGTCCCGCTGGATGCGGTTGACAGCCGCGGGGAGGAGAGCGAGCCTCCTCGAAGCGAAGCGGGGCCGCGCGGCCCTGCCCGCGGTGCGCAGGTAAGTAGTCCTGCTGGTGATACGCCGGTGGCTCGTACACCTGGGGCTAGTACGCAGAGCCCGCATGATGTGAGCCGTAGTACGGCAGGGAGTACGCGTATGTCTGCGACTCCCGGCGGGACACATTTGTCCGAGGAACAGGAAGGAGGTTGTCCACCTCCCGGCACAAGACTTGATAGTCAGATGCCAGGGCTCGACGGTCAACGCGGCCATGGAGACGCTGTACTTCGAGGTGCAGGTCTCCTATCTCCTCACGGAGAGCGGCGAGGGCGAGAGGGCAGCTCCATTGAGCAGCCCGTCCGCCAGGGCCGAACGCAATCTCGATCGCGTACGCGCGGTCGTGGAGGAAACGGATCTCCTCCTGTTGCACAGCAACCAGTTGGTCCGGAGACCCAGTCGAGAGGCGTCGAGCCTCCGGTCTTGCGGACAACTGAACGGGTGAGGGCTCCGCCCGCCCTACTCGACCGTAATGGGGAACTCCACTACCATGTCGAGCGAGTTCTCCGAGAGCGGCGCTCGAATGGGAAGCGCCAGCTCTTTGTGAAGTGGCGCGGGTACCCGACGTCACAGGGTACCTGGGAGCCGATCGAGCGGCTCCAAGTTGACTGTCCGAAGGCTGTCGCTATCTGGGAACAGAAGCGGCGGCAGCTTCGTAAGTAGTCTGCAGCCTCTTAGCTGCAGACTGGGGTACAGGGAGCCAACGAATAGGGTCCGTACCCGCGCTCATTACGAGCGCCGGACTGAGCACCACGCTTCAGTCTATCCAGCTCTTGGTGAAGCTGGCGTTTGCCCACGAGGTGGCCAAACTGGACACGGAGGTCCTGCTTCTCGCGAAGCTCATTGAGCTGTGGGCGGAGAAGCCCTGAGGTGAGACCCATTGCCAGAAGAGGTCTTCGGCTTGGGTCCACGTGGTGGTGTTACCACAGGTAGCACCACACGGTGCTCCAAGAATGAAGGAGCGCCGGTGCTGGCGTCGGGGTGGGTAGTACCCCTGCGGGTGGACGGAGTCCCCGCTAGCCCGGCGAGTGCGAGCCATCGGCAGCACAGTGTTGTGCGTGCGCGACTGAGCAGCAAGCGGACGCTTTGTTGTTCATCGAGATCGGTGGAGATCTCTCGGGGTCATGAGGAACCCCTCCCTCAGACTCAAACTCGGACGAGGCGAACAAGTTCTGAAGTCGAACTTGTTCTTAGTCATCTCTCGATGAGATGACCGGGAAGCAGTACGCTTCCGCACACTCGAGTAGCTCGGGCACGCTCGTGGCCTTCGGCGAGGGTAAAGCCCTTCGCCTGCGGGGCGTTGGCGATTGCCCCGCGTTGGGAGGCATCGGTACGGCCTCCCGCTTGAACGCCGAAGCTCATCGAGCCGGCTGGAGGCTTGGGCTCGTCGCCCTCGTCCTCATGGACCAGCGGGCTGGTCTTAGAAGCGGCACGCTTCTCCGAGTCGCTCTCGTCGATGTCAAATGACGAGAGTACTGTCGTACTCGGGAGTCCCTTCGTTGCGGGGACTCCAATGGACGAACCGAGGTTTGATCGGTCGTCTGTCGGTACCCATGGTGACCGACGGCGTTGTGAGCACCAGCTCGCAAGTGCCAATGAAGCCTTGGGCGACTGGGTCGCCTCCGGAGCCACGTCGGTGGCTCCCTTTTGGGTTAAGGCCCTGCCTTACGGCTTGGCCGGCCTTGACTTTGGCTTTGCAGCCTTAATCCGGCGGGGCGCTTGCGCGTCCGAGGCTGTGCCTTTGCAGGCCACCTCAAGGGTCGATGGGGAGACCGTGGAGCGCCTGGCAACGTGCCTGGCGCTCTGTAGAAGCAGCGACACGGAGCGAACGAGCTCGGCCGCTTGTCGAAGATTTTCGACTGTGCGAGTGAAATGTGAGCGCACATTTTCACTCGCTCCCATTGGACGAAATGTGTTTCGTATCTAAGTGGGGGAGGATGTAACGGGTCACACAAACTGGTGTGCGTTACATACCTGAGTGTGGTGCACACACGTAATGTGGCACACACAGCTGGCACGTCGCCGACGTGCTCAGAGCCAACCAATCGGGGCTCATGCATTTTTGTATAGGAGTAACTATAGGTGTCTTGTAGTTTGTATTGCAGGCCAAACTAAACTCCTTGTTCACTTGGAGTTTGCATACTCCTGAACACACTTCCTCTGTGCAAGGTGCTGTGTGACCCCGTCACGGGCCACAAGTGCCTCGCTCCTTACCAAACGGGAACACATTGGCCCCTGGAAGCGTCGGCCGCATTAGAGTAGTTGATCTAGTTGTTAGCGTAAGTCTGGATAATATTGGCCAGATTTGCCTACTCTAGTGATCTACCTTTAAGTGCATTACATCAGATCTAAGGGATTACTACTTGGCCCGAAGATCTTCTGCTTCTCGACCCCAACAACGATTCCGCTATAGAAAGCGGCAAGTACGACTGGAAAAGGACAACAACACCCGCAAAGGAAGACCAAGCCCCGGATCAAGACCGGGCCTCCAGATCCGAGTTCGATTATATCACTCTGGACCTGGATCCAATAACGGCTGCAGAGCGAAGACTTCCGCGCTGCTCCACCCCATCCCCACGTCCCGCCAGGACGTTCAAGACTTCACATCGCTGCATCCCCCCCTCGGAGTTCCAAGAGAGCAGATCCAGCCCACCGACGGGTACACAAGGTGAGACCAAGTTCAGCAGATCACGGATCATCGATCATCGGAGGGCCCCCTCCGTTAGTCGGTAGTCTGGGCGCTGTGGTAACTGGATCGGCCTCAACCAGATTTTGGCTGATCCCGCTACACCACAGGCTCAAGAGAAGGCGTTCGCAGTGAAGAGGAACCACGGCAAGTTCAGCAAGCGTGCGATCCCAGGGAAGTGCTTCTACTGCAAGAAGGCAGGGCACAAGGAGTTCGAGTGCCGCAAGAAGAAGGCCGACGACGGACGCGGACAAGTGGCGCAGGAGCAAGCGTCTGACTTCGCGTTCACGGCTGTGAGTGCGATGGCCAAGAACGAATGGCTCGTCGACTCAGGTGCAAGCTCGCACATGACCAGCATCCGGGACAAGTTTGTGTCCATGTCGGAGCTGAAGACGCCAGTCCGCATCACGGTCGCGGACGGTACGAAGATCGACGCTGTCGCCAAGGGCACCGTCGCAATGAAGTTGATGAACGGGACGTCCGTCACGCTATCGGATGTTCTGTACATCCCTGAAGTTGAAGGGAACCTCATCTCGGTGTCGAAGCTGGCCGAGAAGGACGTCACCGCGCAATTCAGCAAGGACAAGTGTGTCTTTCACTTTTGCGGTGCAACGGTCATGGAGGCCAAACGCTGTGGAAATGTCTACAAGCTGAAGACAATGGGGACGAGGTGTGCCAAGCCGCGACGACATCTCGTAAGGAGCCATGGGCAGTTGTGCATGCCCGTCTCGGCCACATCCCGTACAAGCGCTACGATCAGCTATTGAAGTTAGCTGATGGTGTACCTCGCATCGCTGAAGATGCGCCAAATGACAACGTGTGTGTTGGTTGTTGCATGGGCAAGATGCGAGCTGATGACTACCCACCCCATCCCGAGAAGCTCGTCAAGAGCGCTGGTGTGTTGGACTTGGTCCACACAGACGTAATGGGTCCGATGCAAACTCGGACGCCTGGTGGGTGCAAGTATGTCGTAACGTTCATCGACGACTACTCACGCCACGTGACGGTCTACATCATGAAGGCCAAATCGGAGGTGCTGTCGAAGTTCAAGATCTTCAAGGCAGCAATGGAGAACGCAACGGACAAGACAATCAAGCGTATGCGTTCGGACAATGGTGGCGAGTACACGGGTCGACAGTTCAAGACCTACCTCGACCGTAGCGCGGCATCAAGCATCAAAAGACGGTGCCGTACACGCCGCAGCAGAACGGACTGGCTGAGCGCATGAAGCGGAGCCTCGTCGAGATGGCTCGATGTTTGCTCTACCACGAGAGCATCGAGAAGAAGTGGTGGGCTGAAGCTGTTAACACGGCAGCGTGGATCATCAACAGGATCCCCAAATCGGTGACAGTCAAGACGCCTCACGAGATCGCGTACCAAACGCAGCCGCAACTCAAGAACGTGAAGGTGTTTGGTGCACTCGGCTACGCGCACATCCCTGACGAGAAGCGTCGTAAGCTGGACGCGAAGGCGTTCAAGTGTCGCTTCCTGGGCTACGAGGATGGTGTCAAAAGATACCGCGTGCTCAGTGACAACGGGGAAGGTGCAAATCGTGCGCACAGTGAAGTTCATGGAGACTACGAGCGCAGATCGTCTGGGTACGAGTCCAGAGGTGGAATGATGATGAAGATGCTGTCACGGACCCCCAATTCAGGGTCCCACCGCAACAAGAGACCTCGACTCAGCTCGTTATGCCTCGAGTTGAAGTTGGTGACGTGATCCCACTTCAACGTGATGTGAGCACCGCCGGAGCAGTCGTTCCGTACGGATCGACACATCCCGTGATTACGCGGGAACTCGTCACATTGACGATACAACGGATCCTGAAGAGGCAGGACAAAGAAAGCAACAGGTCATCGATGCACCATCGTCGAGCGGAACGAAGCGTCGGAAGATGACCAAAGAGCGAGTGACACCAAGCGGTGAGCAGCTCGCCGTTGAAGGTGACCAAGTGATGGCTGCTACGGAAGAGGTCCCAAGGTCGTACGAGGAAGCGACTACCGTGAAGACCGTGTCCAGTGGGGGAAGGCGATTGCTAGCGAACTGCAGTCGCTGATGGACAACAAGACGTGGAAGATCGTGCCGAGACCAGAACACCAGCGACCAATTGGTTGTCGTTGGGCCTTTGCACTGAAGCGCGATGAGAAGGGACAAGTCGTTCGTCACAAGGCTCGTCTCGTAGCGAAAGGGTATTCGCAACGTCATGGTATCGACTACGAGGAGACGTACTCACCAGTGGCGTACCTGAACTCGATCCGCGCAAAGCTGGTCAAGTGCTGTGCAGAGGGGAAGCATGTCCATCAGTGCGATGTTGACACAGCGTTCTTGTAAGGGAAGCTGAACGAGGAGATCTACATGGGGTTTCCAGAAGGTCTTCGGGAGCTGTTGGCATTGGCGCGCGACCAAGGTGAAAATGATGTCGTTTGCCTGCTGCTGCAAAGCTTGTACGGGCTGAAGCAAGCGTCTCGTGTGTGGAACGAGACAATCGACAAGCACCTCAAGGGCATGGGGTTCAAGGCTGCAGATGCTAGTCCATGTGTGTACGCACGTGGTGAAGGCGATGATGAGTGCATCGTGTGTCTCTACGTGGACGACATGCTGATCGCATCTCAAGATCTGGCTGTGATTGCTTCGGTGAAGGCTGGAATCGCTGAGAAGTTTCGGATCAAGGACCTCGGAAAGGCGCGCTTCATTCTCGGGATCGAGATCAACTACGACATGGAGCGCAAGACACTCGGCATCAGTCAGCAGGCGTACACGGAATCGATCATCAAGAAGTTTGGCCAAGAGAATGCCAAGCCGTGTCTGGCACCGCTGGAGCCTGAAGTGCACTTGACGAAGGCGGATGAACCAACGACAGAGGAAGAGAAGGCAATGATGAAGTCCAAGCCTTACCGTTGACTGGTAGGAAACCTGATGTACTTGGCTTGCGGAACGCGACCGGACATTTCGGTGGCAGTGGCCAAGTTGAGTCGTTTCCTCGAGAACCCTGGTGAGAAGCATTGGGACGCCGGCATCAAGGTGGTGCGATACTTGTTGAAGACCAAGGACGTGGGCATCGTGTACGACGGTGTGCTGGGACTTCAACTTGAAGCGTACTCCGATGCAGACTGGGCTGGCAACCGTGACGACCGACGCTCGGTGAGCAGGATGATGCTCATGCTCTGTGGTGCTCCGGTGGTGTGGAGCTCGACGTTTCAGAAGACTGTTGCTCTGAGTTCGACTGAAGCAGAGTGCATGGCGCTGAGCGACTGCGTCAAGGTGCGTCTGGATGCGTCGTCTACTGAAGGACATTGGCTCTGAGCAAGACGAGCCTACGGTGATCTACGAGGACAGCCAAGGTGCCATGGCGTTGGCAAAGAACGTCGTCTACCAAGCGCGTACGAAGCACATCGACATTCGCTACCACTTCATTCGCGAGAAGGTCACGAGTGGTGAAGTCACGCTGGAGTATGTGGAGTCCAAGAACCAACTCGCTGACTTCCTGACCAAGGGCCTGTCGACCAAGACGCTACGCTACTTGATGATGCGTGCCAACGTCGGACCCAAGCTCGAGACGTCGAATTGAGTGGGGGTGTTGTGATTGCACTTCGTCGTCTACTCGGCATGGTCCCTACCGCTAGGCACACGTCCTGCGCGTGCCAGGCGTGTGGCTTGTGGGGCCAAGTGCCGAAAGGACACGAACGCTGCGATCTGATTGGCGGAGGATTTTGGATCGCGTGCTGTGATTGGACGGATGGTTTCAACTTACAGGACATGTGTTGATTTGCATACGCATTGACGAGACACCGTGTCCGTTGCACATTTGGGATTTGTATAGGGATTTGTATAGGAGCGTGTCCGTTGCAGGAAATCGTGCCCGTTGCCGATTACGGTCAAGTGAAAACAAGGAGGTACTGGGAGACTAGCATGGGTAGGAGGAAACAAGCAGCACTAGGACTTCTAACTAAATGGAACTCACTTTCAAATCTACTTCCTTCGACTCACATCGACTACAAGCCTCGTTCGCACGTTCTACTCTCTCAATTCTGTCCAAAAGGAGAAATTAAATTCAAATGTTGAGCGAGCCAATTCATCAGCGAGTGCCTTGGAGAAAAATGCAACGAATGCAGAAAGTCGTCCAACTCAACTAGCCACCAAAACGTATTCACATGCATGTAACACGTCCCTGAAAGCACCAACCAACCACCTATTTCCTAAAAATCAGAAGTATTTATTAGGCAAGTCGAGTGGACGGCCAAAATCCTGTTCTTGTCAAGTATGTGGAGCGCATTTGTGCTTGGCAATTTTGGCAGGCGTCCAATATACGGTACAGTGTATGGGGATAATTTGGGTGTACTTGCCTACAAGGGTATTATGGCACTAATAGCAACTGCTGCCTGCTGCATTCGTGCCGTAAACGTTCAACTTAATCGCGAAGACTACTGCCATCTCGACGCCATTAGAACCAGCATTTGAGCAACGCCGCTTTTAATGTTTCGCTGTATTGGTTGCCGAATGAAGTCTCTCCTTCTTCGTGATAGGGTAAACTGGGGCAACACGAATGATTACTTTGTCTTGTCAATAATCAGGTCCAGATATCACTTTCAAAGTGTCTTGGCTTCACCAAGCACAACGAACTTCCACATGCCCTCTGGTACACATGCAATCAATTACTGGCATCGGTTGTCTATCATGTTTGCGGTTTGCAGTACGTAATCTACTCACGTAAATAAATACCTAGTTTTACGTTTGGTAGCATCGCCATTGCCAATTTATTCACAATGCTTAAGACCATCAAGCTCATTTCCGAATTCTCCGTCAAGTGCACAAAACTCCACCACTCCTCACTTTCAACCATGGCCGCCAAACCCGCTCCGTACGATTTCAAGATCGAGCCCAACGCTGACGCCCAATTTCCGGCTGAAAAGGGTCGATACCATCTCTACGTCACCTACTCGTGCCCTTTTGCCTGCCGTGCGTTAGCTGCTCGCAATCTCCTGGGACTGGAAGACTTCGTCACTTTGTCGGTGGCGCACCCCATTCACCAGAAGACCAAGCCGGACGACGCCAATGACAAACACATTGGTTGGGTCTTCGTGGACCCATCTACGACCCCCACCATGGTCGGAGCTAATGGAAATACGTACCCGACGGACGACTGCATCCCCGACACAGTGAACCACGTCACGTTTGTGCGTGATCTGTACGAGAAGGTGGACCCTACGCCACGCACGTTTTCAGTTCCGGTGTTGTGGGACAAGAAGACGCAAACGATTGTGTCGGAGGAATCTGCAGGCATCTTGCGGACGCTGGACTCTGGTTTCCGTGACTTGGTGCCGTCCAATGTTCACTTGTATCCGGAGGAGTTGCGCTCTGAGATTGACGCTGCCAATGACGGAATTGTGGCCGAAGTTACCAAGTGTTTCTTTCAGAAATTGCTTGCTACCAAGACGGACGACATTGCTGAGACCACCGTGAAGGCTTACGAAGTTTTGTCCAACTGAATGCGATCCTGGCTACCAAACGTTTTCTCGTTGGCAAGAGCGTGACGGAAGCGGATGTTCCACACGCTAATGCGTATGGACATGTATCAACAGAAGGCCGAGAAGAAGCATTTGACGGACTACCCGAATGTCGTGGGTGTAAGTAGTATTGTGCGTTGAGTAGGGTGGGGTCCCGTGTTGCTGTTGCTGACATGTGACTTTGTTGTTGTAGTACCTGCGCGACTTGTACCAGATTCCTGGGATCAAGAGCACTGTGAACTGGAACCACCTCAAGATGGCCATGGGGGACAAAGCCCCACACATTTCCGTCGATGGTCCGTTTATCGACTACGACGCTGCTCACAAGCGCGACCACCTTGTGTAAAGCAAACGGGAATGGGTCTGCTAGGCCACGAGTGACCTCATTCATAGTTGCAAACGTTTTTGCCTTCTAATACCAATGTGAACACCACTTTTTTCACCGCAACATCTTGAGGAGACTGCGTAGCAGCCGCACCACGGATTTATTTACATTGATCGAATCACATATCACGGTTGAAGTCACTATCTACTGGGCAAGTAAATTGATGTGAAAGCGCTATGATTTAGATCCGACCCAGTATTAGTTGCCAAGGTATTTGGCACGGAAGCAATGAGCCTGTGTGCAGCTTAATAAAAAAGTTATACTTCTGAAGTACTTCTACTTCGTAATAGCGAAGGTACGAAAGCGCATGGTTCTGAGAATTCTTTTCCTGGATTCAATTCGTCGCTGTCTGAGTCAGTGAAGGCAGGCACAGCGTTATCAGAGTTATTTACAATTTATGTTAGGTGTTTACAATGAGTCAGAGCTGTGTGCTGCTCAGAACGTTTCCGTAATTGGACTCACGCGAACAGCTCAAACGATTCCTAAAAGTTTTCACATTTCTTTTTCGTCGTCATCGCTGCAAAGCACTCCAGAGGCAAATTCAATTTTGTCGGAAGCTTTACTTGACTAACGCCGTGTTTCACCCGGGAAGCTCCGGATTTTTGAATGTAGTACGTCCCCATCTCGAATACGACTAGCTTTTACTAGAGCAACGCGAGGCTAAGATAGAAAAGAAATAGTTTTATTAAACGACTACATGTACATCTCCGTACATGAAACGTTTAGAAGATGTTTGTCTATTGCAGGCGCATCTCCTGCGCCGGCTTCGCAGCCGCAGCTGTCGATGTACGCGCAACAATTAATCCGCTTTGGGCTTTATGCCTTCAATCGGCTTATAACCCACTGGGTTCTCCAACAAAATAGATCAATCCTTATTTAACCCATGTTTCTTCAAGCAACATTCACTGGGTGAATGGGTTTTGATGTTGACCGAGGCCGACACAGGTAACATTCACAAGTTTTTTTCGTTGTCAACCGGTTATCGAGTATAGAAGGTCTATTGACTCGTTTTTACTAATACCACAGTGTAGCCATGACCTTCATATGTCAGGGGATATAAGAAAATACATCTGTGATAACAGGCACATCAAGTTATAGAAGTTTTCTAAGCAAGCGTTGTTTCCAACTATTTAAGTTCTAAGTACAGAGAATAAAAGGAAAGAGTGTTTTTAGGTTTGGAGTGCCATCCTTGGAGAAACTCTGGATTAAAATCCAGAGAACTTTCGTCGTTCAGGGATGTATCATGACTGCACAGGAAATTTATCGAGGCATGGGAAAACACTCAAGTGGAGCTTCATGGCAGCTACTCTTCGAAACGAGTGCTTGAATTGGCAAAGTACGCGCGTGAAACGAGTTGGCCCCATATTATCATGATTTTGCTGGTCACACCACTACCGTGCTTGGTTATCACGGTACTGAGTGATGTCTTGCCTCTTGAAAATCCGTCCTAAGGCATTCATGACAACAAGATGTTCCAG
Organism: Phytophthora sansomeana; assembly: GCA_032158285.1. Lineage (NCBI taxonomy): Eukaryota > Oomycota > Peronosporomycetes > Peronosporales > Peronosporaceae > Phytophthora > Phytophthora sansomeana. Next base: position 8,157 of record JAPDHH010000327.1, on the reverse strand, counting down.
GTACGCCAGTACTACAACTGGGTCGTTATGAGTGTCCTGTGTGCCCAGCAATTTCGTACAAGTGTGCGAGCGCTCCCGTACCCAAATTGGCGTGTTGTGCGAAATACGGTCATAGTCGCAGCGATCACGGCGGTAGTTCTTCACGGATTCGCACTGGGAATTGGTTTTCCTGTTCCGTTCTCTTTGGGGGTGCGGATTTAGTTCGAGTAAGTCTTGGGCGAGTAAGATCGTGAAATGGCTGAAGTCGGAGTAGTTTTTTCTGACCGGATGTCAAGACAGTATTTAACGCCCATCGCCTGGCCTATCTTTTTGTCATTTCGATCCGCTTAGGTACGATTCTAATGGATGAAAAGCCTTGTCAAATGGGTACGACGTTTGCCTGCAAAAAGCACGAGGCGCTCTTGTTCGCGACGCAGCCGATGACCACTTTTTTGCTGAGAAGAATCTCATTCGCCTGCTCACAAAAGCGCCAGCCCGCTGCCTGCACTGGTCCATCATGCGCGAATTTGAATCCGGTGATGACAGCTCTGCTGCTCAGGGTATTTGGTCGGCAAGATTTCTGCTTGGCAAGAAAATGATGGCCGCTACGCCTGGCCTGTACGCTTTTCGGACGGGCGAGTCATTGTGATGGAGGTGGAGGAGATGGCACAAGCGCTTTCTCACAGTCATTCGCGCGGGCTCAACCATCGTTGGTGTTCCGGAGTAGTGAAGCCGCCACAACAACCCACTTACTTGTGGTTCATCTTGATATACTCGTTTTTCATCTCACTATTGAACTTACTCGATTGTCAGTCATGTTTTCTTCGTACTCGCACTTCACCCGTCAATTACTTGAAAACAATCTTTTCCGTCTCTTTGGTCATTGCAATGCCTGCGTGGGTCGTGATAACAACAATTTCCATGGCCAATGATTGGTCGAAGTTGATCCGAGGAACAGGCACGATGGTGCTCAATACCATCAAAGTATGGTTGTGCGAGGTGCTGCTTGTCGTCACCTATCCACCGTACTTCTACGTTTTCACGACGCTGTCCACGACGGGCCAATGCTTTTTGCTGGATTGCTACTGTGATAATGCGAAATATCTTCACGCTTACGGTTGTGCATCTTAGCGACGAGATGCCTGAAGTGGTTGCGTTCAATTCCGAAGTGTTCAACGCATTATTCGTCTCATACTGCATGCAAAACTCGCCTTCGATTGAAACGACAATGATGGTGACGACTGCGCTACTAATTCAGCTATCCCTCTCAGTCCGAGACGTTAATGACGCCGTTCGTCGGACAGAGCAGGTCGGCAGGAGTCTTGCTGAGCACGAAGATCCCCACTTTTTTATTTTGAAATCAAATGTTGGTGCACGAAAACTAAGCGCCTTACAACGAGCAGACACTTTACTACTCGGTGACATGGTGCAAGGAGGAGCACAGAGAACGAGTAGCATACGAGTGCAATCAGCTAGCAACCTTCAAAGTTCCCCCAAGGTGGAAATTGTATAGCGGAAACAATGAACACGACCGCAACCCAGGACCGAGACACCAAGTTTGAATCGCGTGGTACCCTACTGCTACAACCGGTTGTAACTCGCCTTCAGTCTGGAGCTCGCATTCAACCAGTGACCGATCCAGTCAAATCCAAGCGCGCCTCGCAAAAAGTGTCACCTAACGCGCTCCGGTATGTGTTGGAGGTCCGGCGCCTCATGTATTTGACGGAGTTTCTCGTCCTCATTTACTACGTCGGCGTCTTCATCCCTCTGATCTTCTGTAAGTAGCAAATGTTGGTCAAAATGTTAAGCCAGTCGGTCTCACAACTGTGTACTGTATTGTTGTGCAGCCATATACATGGGGGTCATGTACAGGTTGCCCAATCGCAGCTACTACGCGTAGTTGGCAGATTTGACGGAGGAAGAGCTGGTCCAAGCGTTGAACAACGTCATGTTCAATTGCTCGCTCAAACTGGCGTCCTTAGTGCTGCTGTGTGTCATTTTGCATCAGAGGCTTCACTTTTCAGCTATCCGTCAATTGGCCTTCGTGTTGGAGAACCAGTGGCCAGAAGAGCAAACCAATATCTGCTTCAGGGTATTCTACAATGTCCAGGCTTCTTTGCAGCACCACGGTACACTTGTTGTTGCTACTACATGTACGTTGTGGTTTCTCGTACAAGTTGTTATGAAATCTGACAATTAACGGAATGTGCAACAGGTTTCGACTACACTTTCAAGTTCGCATGGCTAAATGAAGAAACAATCGCAAGCAACTCCACGAGCGTGTAGTACGTTTTCGTTTTACTACAGATTACAGAAACGACCACAAAATATGCCCTCAGTGGTGACGTTATCAAAAACTTCCGACTTAAGCGAGCTGAGCGCGTTCGTGGGCCGCTTCGTAGTCGACGAACGGACCGTCCGCCGAAATGTGCGGAGCCTTGTTCGCCATCCCGACCTTAAGGTGGTTCCAGTTCACGGTGCTCTTGAGCCCAGGAATCTGGTACAGGTCACGCAGGTACTGTACAACACAACAAGGACACACATGAATAACCAAATCTCTGCTATCTCCCCCAGTAGAAAAGCGGCTACGTACCCCCACAATGTTCGGGTAGTCTGTCAGGTGCTTGTCCGTCTTGCTCTGGTACGTGTCGATACGAATGAGCGTGTGGAACATGCGCACATCCGCTTCCGTCACGCTTTTGCCCACCAGATAGCGCTTCGTCGCCAGGATCTCGTCCAACTGAGCCAACGCTTCAAGTGCCTTCGATTCCGCTGCAGCGGCATCCTCCGGGTTACCAGCGAACACTTTCTTGAAGAATCCCATAGCGACAGCCCCCACGATTCCATCATTGGCAGCATCAATCTCAGAGCGCAACTCCTCCGGATACAAGTGAACATTGGACGGCACCAAGTCACGGAACCCCGAGTCCAAAGTCCGCAAAATACCCGCAGACTCCTCCGACACAATCGTTTGCGTCTTCTTGTCCCACAACACCGGCACTGAGAATGTACGAGGCGTGGGGTCCACCTTCTCGTACAGGTCACGGACAAACGTGACGTGGTTCACTGTGTCGGGGATGCAGTCGTCCGTCGGGTACGTTTTGCCATTGAATCCGACCATGGTGGGGGTCGTGGACGGGTCCACGAAGACCCAACCCTTGTGCTCGTCATTGGCGTCGTCCGGCTTGGTCTTCTGGAAAATGGGGTGCGCCACCGACAGACCGATGACGTCTTGGAGGCCCAAGAGATTGCGAGCAGCTAACGCACGGCAGGCAAAAGGGCACGAGTAGGTGACGTAGAGATGGTATCGACCCTTTTCAGCCGGAAATTGGGTGTCGGCATTGGGCTCGATCTTGAAATCGTACGGAGCAGGCTTAGCGGCCATCTTGAGACTTGAGCACTTGGGGATAAGTTGGCAAGTGAGGCGGACGATGCGAAGCATTCTGAGCTCACTCTAAGTTGCATGATGATGTGGATGACGTAATTTGCGGATGATTGCCAAACACCTTCCAAACAGCATATTGAACCATGTATCTCGAATAAATGGCTCCACCAATGAAAACACTGGAAATATAAACGCCATCTGGAATGATGGTCACTGATGATGCCCAATTCAACTACAACAACTAGTTATCTTCGTGTCATTTCATGGTTTATCCTGAAGAGGAGCTCATGCTACAAATTCTAGATTACAATCCCAAGTGGCGATCTCGATCCGTATCGCGTGCATCCATTGCAGGCTCATGAAGAGAACCTTCGACTCCAGATTATCTATCTCCTCTCGTCTCAGCTCAAGTTCATTTCCCAACTTTCCCCCAAGCGCACAAGTCTCCACCTCTCCACGATGGCCGCCAAGCCCGCTCCATACGATTTCAAGATCGAGCCCAATGCCGACGCCCAATTCCCCGCTGAAAAGGGTCGATACCATCTCTACGTGGCGTATGCTTGCCCATTTGCAAGTCGCGCATTGGCAGCTCGCGACCTCTTGGGCCTCCAAGACGTCATCGATCTGTCGGTGGCGCACCCCGTTTTCCAAAAGACCAAACCGGACGATGAGAGTGACTAGGGCAATTCCCAGACCCAGCCACGACCCCTACGGTTTTCAACAAGACCGGCAAGGAGTTCTCCACAGAAGGTTGTATCCCTGACACTGTCAACAACTTGAAATTCGCTCGTGACCTGTACGAGAAGGTGGACCCCACGCCTCGCACGTTTTCCGTTCCCGTGTTGTGGGACAAGAAGACGCGAACAATTGTGTCGGAGGAATCTGCAGGCATCTTACGGACTTTGGACTCGGGGTTCCGTGAATTGGTGCCGTCCAACGTGCACTTGTACCCGGAGGAGTTGCGCTCTGAGATTGACGCTACCAATGACGGAATTGTGGCGGAGATCACATCGGCATTCTTCAAAAAGCTGTTTGCCAAGACGCCGGAAGATGTTGAAACGTCGGAAACCAAAGTATTTGAAAGCATTGCCACGCTCCATGATCAGTTGGCCAAACGGCGATACCTGGTTGGCGATAGCGTGACGGAGGCGGATATTCGTCTGTTCCACACGCTCATCCGCCTGGACGTGACCCAGAAGAAAACGGACAAGAAGCACCTGATCGACTTCCCTAATGTTGTGGAGGTACGCTTTGAAAATGTCCATGGTGAAATGGTTTGGTAGTTTGCGCTGACGTTTGAGTTCCTTGTTGTGTTCTGTGTAGTACCTGCGTGATCTGTACCAGAATGGCCTGAAGAGCACCACGCACTGGAACCACTTGAAAATCAGAACGGAGAACACCAAGCCCGATGAGGAAGTGGAGGGGCCATTTGTCGCCTACGACGCAGCTCACAAGCGCACCCAGCTAGCTTAAGTTTAGTGTTGCTTGTCATCTTAAAGTCAACACTGGATGAGGCAGCTAATTGGAATCGTAGCATACTTTGACTTTTGTTGATTGGTAACGGAGGTTGTCTGTGGTGAATTTTGTGATCAAAATGGAGTTTCACCTCCAGGATGGAAGATTGACTCGGTCGTTCTTGCTTGCTTCCAGATCTCATAGCGACATAATGTCAACATGTTCGTGTCAGAAGAAAGGTGGGCGGTATCGCCGCCATGTTCCTACTGCTTCATTCTGACTGGGATTTACGTAGCCACGCAAATTCAAACGTAAAATCGGGACCTGATCATATCGTACGGAAACATTAGTAGTCAGGATATTGTTATCAGTCATTTCGTACGTCTTACCCGAGTGTCATAGTGAGGTCAGTGTCGTATACACCACCCACAGCAAAGCCCGACTAAAGACTGCTTCCCACTGTTGATCCAGCACGGATGCCACGAGATGGATAGCTGAAATTCCCAGTTTCCGACTGAACAGGACACACATGATGCAAAAGGAGAGCGATTTCAGCAGGCAATAGATCACTGCGTTGAAGATGGTGGTGTTGAAATTGCTGTCTGTGATGGAGTCGAGTTGACTGTAGTATTGCCGATTTCCAAAGTTGTACGCGATGACCGCGAAAGCCGCTGAAGATTGAAATTGTGAGTTTAGTGTTAGTTTGGTTCCGATAAGCAGATGACTAGTGTTCTTACCGTAGATAGCTGGCATCATAGCTTCCACATACTTGACGAGCAACACAAACTCGGCAGTGTAAAGAACTCGAGCGGACTTTAATGCGAGAGCACTTCGGTCTTTCTTGGGCAAAATATGGGTGGGTATGGAGAGGATGTAGGTTGGTAATATCACAGGCGAAATCGCTTGTGCATCGGTTAGCGCTGGTCGACTTTCCGACTCAGCTTTGTCGTGATTTTGTTCCTCCACAGGCTTGAAACTTCGCGTTGAATGAATCGGTGATATCGTAACTCGAGATTTGTGTCTCGTCAACGCTGTAAAAGTCGCAGTAAACGCACTTGCTGCGTTGTAGACTGACGAGTTCAGTCCACTACTTTGACCTTGTGCTGGCAGTTCTTCATCCGGTTGATTGAAGACCAACACGCGAAAGCTGCTGGAGATCTGTAGGCCACGTGACATCAAGTTATCGTTGATATTCTTCATCATTTTTTTGATGTCGCTGATCGCTATCTTTGATTGGATGACATCCACCGCCAGCGCTGCGAGGGTCGTCGTCAATTTTGCCGAACTCTGCAGCGCAACGGACATGTTCAGCGTACTGCAGACCTCAATGTTGAAAATCACAATTCCGGCTTTCACATCGTAAAAATCGCCAACGAGCCAGCTAATGCCATTTCGACTGATGATTTTGAGAAGAGGGAGCACACCAACATAAAAGACCTGTCCGACCGAATTCAGGTGATAAACGTAGATGGGGTAAACAAACAGGTTCGTTATGAGGCACATCATCACGAGCCAGCACCGAATGAATCGCCGCAACAGTGCTGAATCATGGCGAAGACGAGTTATGTAGAAGGATACCGAAAACGGAATTACAGCGAGAAACCATCCGGGAATACAAACTAACAGCGTGAAAGGAACAGGAAATCCAGTCAAAAACGAAAAAGCGAAAGCAGATGCACTTGATGTGAGCCCCGCCAAAATGCTCAGAACGAACGTCATTGTTTTCGTAATATTCAGTTCAGGAACGAGGGATGAAAGAAAGATAACCCTCCAGGCGTGAGAACAGCCAATGTCACGATGTGACGCAACCAAAAAGCGTAGTTAACTATCGTGCCTGCATCCAGTGGTGCCAACGGAATTAACTCGAGAATTGCCAGCATGAACACGCACGGGAGTGGGAAAATGACACGTACTGCCACTGCGTTTTGAGGCTCGTATTCTCGAGGTATGACTGCAGTTTCCTTACTCGATCGGGACTAACTCGACCATGAAGTTCGACTTGTGCCAGCTCCATACGTACACGGCAGAAGCAAACACTTGGCGAGTCCTATATTAATACATAATAATCTGCCCTACGGATAGCGCTGCCACGCCTTGAACGAGCCGACCTCGGTATACTGGTTTACTGGGATCATCCGTTGGGAAAACTGGTTCGAGAGCTCGGTATATCGATATACCCGGCTCCCGACTTACATTGGAGATATATGTTAGGAACCCTACGAATAGAGTTCTTATCACTCTTCTGGCCGGGAATGAGTTTGCACAGTATAATTTGGTAGTACGTTTTGGGTGAAGTAGTTCAGAAATTAGAAACACTTCCTGAACAGTAGCACGAAAAAGTCTTGACAAGAGAAGGTTGGCAATTGAAAAATAGTATTGCTCCAAAGTGTTTTAGCTTGAAAGTTCAGTAACAATCAATTACCTTTATCCCAGTCCTACCAGTCATCCCTCGTAGTCGGTTTGACTGTTCTCATTCAGCTTTCGCTTTGCGAATCCAAGCAAATTCAAACGTGAAATCGGGACTGATCATATCGCACGAAAGAAATATTAGCATCCCGTCTTCTTTTGACTCATTTCTTACGTCTTACCTGAGTGTCGAAGTGAGGTCAGTGTCGTATACACCACCCACAGCAAAGTCCGACTAAAGACTGCTTCCCACTGTTGAACCAGCACGGATGCCACGAGATGAATAGCTGAAATTCCCAGTTTCCGACTGAGCAGGACACACATGATCCAGAAGGAGAGCAAGGAGTCTCGAATGCGCTCGTACAAGGTTCAGTGGGACTCAGGGGTTCTAGAGACCGTCTCAGCGCGCTCAATACGTCGCGAATTGGGGGTAGCTGTATGGACACCACCTGATCTCGCTCGAGAAGCTCGTGAGGAGGAAGGAGATACAGGTGTTGGCGTAGCAGACTCCAGCTCGGACATGAGCATCAGTAGCAGTTCGTCAGATGAAGAGAGCGTGGGTGCTGCTAGCAGCACCGTTGCTGTCGGTGGTGGTGATACTGGATTGCCGAGAGCCGAGATTGAGGACGACGGAAGTGTGTATGCTCACGGGAGGAAATGGGTACATTGTGATGCTGTGTACATTAACCCCGCGGATTTTGTCCCTGTGCGTAAGGCATCACTTCACTGGCCACCGCAGCTGCAGCTGGGGGAACGCTCGTTTGCATCTTACTTCTACCTCATGTACCCCATGGAATCGTTGCAAACTACGATACAAGAAACGAATACACTGCTGGTGGAGAGACGCCAGGGAGTTATCGGTCGAGGTGAATTCTTTCGCTGGATTGGCATCGGGTTGGCTATGACTCTAGAGCCCAGGCGTTGGCCCCTCA
>JAPDHH010000326.1:0-25109 GCA_032158285.1 Phytophthora sansomeana | reverse complement strand
GTTGTCTTTCAGTTGTAGGTCGTGAGTGTAGAGCTGGACGTAACCTTCTTGTACGTAGCTTCCACGTCTCAGATAACCAATATACACAACAGAGTTATACACAATATGCAGCCGTCCTTATTCTTTGAGACCCTTGAACGGTGGGTCTATACACCAGTCAACTAAGCCACTTCCAGGATACTGGTCGATCCTGGATGGCTGGCTTCACGCGCACCACCCTCAAAGTAGAGGGAAATATACAGAACAATACAGTCCTATCACTCGGTAATCGATCACTTCAGATTCCTAGACGTAGACTACCTTAAACGTCCAGAAATGTAATTAGTTAATATGAAATGCGGGAGTCAACCGTAAACGGATGTTCACCACAACTAGGAAATGGAATAGAATGGTTCACTCCAGAGCGGGGTACGCCTGGTCCCCGCCTAACTTGGCTTGACTTACTTGTGAGAGTTCCAACCTCGGTCGTCGCTAAGCCAAGGTGCCCTTTGTCGTCGACGCTCCTGACGGTCCTCCGGGATAAACGTCCGGCAGGTTTCTTCCGGCACTTGCGGACTTCGGCACTTGGGAAAACGAACTCTGTTTAATTGTTATGGTTGTCGGCTATCTGTGCTATCTTCTTGCATGTGCTTCTGATTTATCTTGCGTTCAGTATGAAAGTGACGACGTCAACCTGTTCGGTCGCTCATTGAACACTTCGGCTTGTGGTCAGTAGGTGGTAGACTGGTCGGCAGATAGTGGGTACATCGTGGTACTTCGCTCTGCAAATCTCCACACTGGATACATGGTTGGTCGGCTTGGTTGGTCGGTAATCACTTGATTTGAGTATACTGGGCAGTCCACTTTCAGGATACCACTTCCAGGATCTCACGTTCAGGTTCTCTTTCAGGTTCTTGCTTCTGGGTTCTTGCTCTTGGGTGTGTCGCTGGTCTTGCTCGTCACGGTTGCATCGTGTCAAGTCGGGTGGCACTCCGGGATACGTTCACCAGAGGCGCTTGTACGCCTTGTAGGCCTTACCCAACGTCAGGAGCACGACGGATGGACATAGTGTGCTGTCGTTCAACACACTTCCAAGGTTGTCGAGCCTATCCACGACTAGACGTGAGCATATCCACAATCCACACCGCTTCGCAAACCCCATGTCACCTGAAACTCCCGAACTGGCCCTCGACCGTCGAGCCACTCATCTTCCAGATGTGGCAGCTGCTTTTGGGGGCTGGAGATAAAATCCACAGGCACTTCGTGTCAACCGCCCCTCCAGTCTTGAGCCATCATGGAGACCACTTGTCGAATTGGTTGATCATGACTAGACCCCACGACCCAAGCAAACCTGGACGTAGGGCCAGTCTGAACGTGCGCCCCGTTGGGCCGCTTCCCAGACTGTCGTCACTTCTGTGTACCATCTCCCAGCCAAATCACTTTCTGTCACCGCCGCTTTCAGATCCAAAAAGAAGGTCGTTCCGTTCACAACGGGATTTCATTCCACGCGCTCAGATGTCCACCGCTGCGCCAAGCTCCACCGCGCCTCCTGCTGCACCGGCCACGCCAGGAGCCCAGCCAGCTCAAGGAGACGCCCCACCAGCTTCCGCCGGTGACGGCGGCGCCAAAAAGGGTAGCCAGCCTGACGAAGAACCTCTCGAAGGCGGTGAGAGTGTGCATCACAAGCGCCAGTCTCCAGACAACGACGTCGAGATGGAGGAGGCTAATGAAGGCGTGCCAAAGGGCACTGCCCCAGAGGAAAAGGCGTCGGATCCACACCTGTCGGACTCGCAGAGCGACGTCGGTTCAACGGCGGACGCGCCGCGTGTTGGGGCTGCTCGTGTCTCCACTGCAGTCGCTGGGTTGCTGTCATTCGAGGAAACCATGGGTCATATTCGCGCTGGGGTCCTGCCTCGGCGTCACGTCGGTCCACAGCAGTTTAAAAACATCCAGCCCACGCGCTTCACCACTCCGCCCGAGCACACACCCGGTGGGCGTGCGTTCATCGTCGGCGTCCCGGCTAATGCGCGCGCATATCGTGAAGGGGCGTACGTTCGTGATGGGTACGCCGGTTTGGAGGCGTTAATGCAGTTTGAGGGCCTCTCCGACCAAGACTTGCACGATTTGGGTGAGCTGATCGGCAGCGAGAGCAACGTCCGCGAGAATTTCCTGCGCCCCTATACCAACGAGTCTCCACCGGATGTGAGCACGCTCGAGAACATCCTGAACTCGCTGATGTTGCGCAGAGAGATGGCGTCCATCGTCACGCAGTTTTCGCCTGACCGGCTTGCTGAACGTGTATTCCACACGGTGTCCATCTTGCACCGGGTCCTCATCCGCTATCGTGCCATGCAAGCTCGCGTCCAGGGCCTGAACGACAGTGCAGGTCAGCAGTCACTCGACATGCATACCAAGTACGTCCAGCTGCAGGGTGAATACTGCTTCCTGAACGAGTATTACGAGGGCGAACTCAAGTCCGTTCGAGATGCTGCGGCCGCAACCAAGGCCAGCCTGGAGGCTGACTTCAAGCGCCTCGCCAAGGAACATCTCGACGCAGAGCAAGCTGCCAAAGAGCAGACTCAAAACCTGGAAGCTGAGCTCATGCTCGCCAAGGCCAAGATCAATCGCCTCGAGCGGGTCGTCAAGGAGAAATCGTTCGACGCGGACAACTTGATGGCATTCTTGAATGAGGGCCACAACGAGGTTCGTAACAACTGGCCACGTCTTCGACGAGTGCTCAAATGTTTTCAACGAGGCGTCAAGCCACCAGCTTCCTGGAAGACATGGGTCCAAGTCGAAGCAGTCGACCAATCGTTCAAGATGATCCCGCCATACCCTGGTCCGGCACCATCTGACAGTGAAGACGACAGTGACGACGACCAGGAAGAGAAACGTGAGGACGGCCCGGCTGACGACGTGATCGATCTCGCAGGTGGCGACTCATCGTCTGAGCAGCAGTCTCCGCCGAAGAAGTCCACGCCCAAGTCCAAGTCCACATCCAAGCAGTCTTCCTCGAAGTCATCGCGTCGGGGTTCAAAGACGTCAGCCAAGCCCAAGCCCAAGGAGCCTCAGCTTCGTCCGTCCGTTCGCGTCCAGTGTGACGTCAAGCCTCGCTCTCCGCTGAGTCCTCTCATGCTGACTGAAGACGAGGCGTGCATTTTGCTACCAGATTTTGTGGCCTGGCAGGACCTTCGCTGGGACGTCCAACTCTGCATGCGGACTGGTGTCGGGTACAAGGCGGCTATGGCCTGGATGAGTGAAGATCGGGTTGCTCACGGGCTATTTCATCGCGACCCGCTCATCAAGATGTTGGCCACTATGATGATATGGCACAAGCTGGACGAGACGCCGTGGACCAAGTACGTGCCAGAAGCTTACTTCCAGATTGCTGAACTGGTCTTGGTGTCATTCAAAGGAGAAAACCTGCCTTCGTCCTGGCCTGCACTTGGAGACACTAACGTGACAATGCTGTCTGAAGAATCTGATGGGTCCGAAGAGCATGACAACGCTGAGGTCGACCCAGACTATGTGAATCGCTCCGACAAGAAAGAGAACAAGAAACCTCAGCGCAAGTCGCCTCGGAAGCATGGCCGATCGGAAGACAATCAAGTCACCGAAGATGATTCTGAGGACGACGTCCGGATTCCTGGTAGTGCAGCCAAGGCCAAACGCATCAAGCCTGACCTGGACACGGACTCCTCAAGCGGCAAAGGTGAAGCCACGCCCAAGAAATCGTCCAGTCCGTCGACTCCGAAGGGTACTCGTTCAAGTCCAAGGCTGTCACAATTGGATCCATCACCGCCGAAGAAGCTGAGTCGACGTCAAGAAGGAATTCGTTTGAAGTCTCCGTTGGCTCGAAAACGTTACGACGACTTGACGACCGCGGAGCTGGCGACGATTGAATGGCCTGCTCGCGGTGTGCTCTCGTGGCGTGTTCGTGGGATTTTGACGCACTTCTCGCCTCGGAAGGACAAGCACGAGGAGCAGACACTGGGCTTTCCTGATTACGCGCCCCAGACGCTGGAAGTGTACATCCTGTCTGAGCGCTTTCAAGAGGGCCCGTACGTGGCATTGCTCCAGTTGAAGCCCTGGGAGACGATGTTCAAGAACCGAGTGAAGGTCCTCTATTTCCATCGGCGTTCGGAGCTCTCAGCGAATGCGCTGATCTGTTTGGACGAGTGGATGATGTTCGTCTTCGAGAACCTCCAAGCGTTCTGGGAAATCTTGCACTGGATCACCATCCAGACCAAGCTCAAGGCTGTGACCTCGTCAATCTCATAGAGTCGGCCGTCCAGCTGCACAAGGAGCGCGGACTGCGTCATGAGGCCGTCGGGCGCACAGTTGACAAGCGTATGCAGCGTCTGATTGCTCGGGGCATGCCGACCGCGCTGTCCTACGAGCCTGGGGTCTGGAAGTACCCGGTCAAGGTGTGTCACTGGTATCTGATGCACTCCAGCACGGTCAAAGACGATGGGACCCCGCACTACCTGGACGAGCAACTCGATTTGCTTGAGCGTCACGAGCCGTGTCGCACGCAGTGGTCCAAGCACTGCACCGTTGAGCATCGTATCCAGCACCTGCCAGCTGAGATCAAGGCCAAGCTGCTGTCCCCGGAGAAACGTGCCGACAACTGGGTGACCACGAAGTTCGTCTGAGCTTCGTGTGACCCCGCCAAGTGTGTCCACGTGAGGATCTGGACGTCACTAGGTATTACATACCGTAGCGTAACACCTCAATCCATTTTTTTTGTCTACACTTGTCTTCTTGTCGTTGCACTTACTACCGAACACAATCATGCTGAGCTGCCATCTTCCAACTCGCTTGTATGCACTTTCAGGTTCTCCACACTCGAATCATTTTCACCGTAAAGCTCTCCAATGTACCCATCTTCGGTTCAATCATCACTCACGCTCTTCGCTACTCTCAAATCAGCTCATCACTCCATCCTCATTCACAGTCTTCACGATCAGGTGTCATTTCACGTCCGCAACTTGGACCACACTCTCATCACCTTCACTTCACACTCATTGTCCATGGGTTCACAAAATCGACAATCTGGTACGTTTCAAGAATCCACTTTCAGAACTACTCGGGTCTGGGGTGATCATCTCCGGCCTGCATACCACGGAAACGAGCCCTCGCCCTTTCGTTCTGGTTGAACTCGTACAGTAGCGCACCGCAATTCAGCTGTGACATCGGAATCCACTCGGGTTCATCATAACCCTTCCACTTGATGAGGTACTCCCTGATGCGCTTGGACGTACGTGTACGTTTGGTCCAGCGCAAATCCAGGATCTTTTCCACCTCATACTCGTTGTTCAAGTTGTCAGCTTCCCAACTGTCTTCTGGTAGCAGTTCTGCGTCAAAATCGTCATCTTCATCAACCTCGATCTGAGCGGTTGGTCGTTTAGGAAATAGAGCTCTCGGCTTCAGTCTGCTGACGTGTACCCAAGGGTTGACTCGGTAACCAGTTGAATCCACTTTGAGTTTGACTCTGAAGTCATCGTGAATCTCCTCGATCCTGAAAGGACCGTGCCAGAGGTGAGCTCGCTTTCGGCTCAGGCCTGGCTGCACTTTGGGAATATACAGCCAGACTGCCTCTCAAACTTCGAATCCCGCCTTGATACGATCAGAAAGCTCACGCCACTTCCGGGTTTGCTCTTCTGAACGTGCGCGTTTGGCTTTCTTCTGCAGGCCCTTTGCACAAGCTTGGGCATACGTGTAGTCACGTTGAAGTTTTCTTCGCCACTCGTAAGCTGTACGTTCAGGAACGCTGGATGGTTTCGGACCTAACATGGCTGACACCGTGCCTTGGGCATCCCAACCATGCACCAGATAGAACGGAGTGTCTAGTCTTGTCGCATCGAAAGAGGTGTTCAGGGCGAACATCAACCGTTCGGCATGCTCATCCCAGTCACTCTAATCGTCTTCAGCGACGTATGCTCTGACGCTTCGGATCACCGTCTGAACGGAACGCTCTTGCTGGCCGTTGGCTTGAGGCTGTACGCCAGTGTAGCTCGCTGCTTACTTCCAAGCAGATCCCGAAAGCGAGTGAAAACTTCACTCATGAATCGAGGATCCTGGTCGTGACATATCATTGAGCTGGCACCAAAGCTTCTGAACACTCTTTCTTCATAGGCTTCAGCCACGTCCTGAGCCGTCGTAGAACTCATCGGCTTGCACATGACGTAACCTGAGAACGCATCCTGAAAGAGGAGCAAGAACATATTGCCACGTTCAGACTTCGGGAGATGCGTCACAAAGTCCATCGAGACGACTTCGAAAGGTCGTCTAGGCTCGATGTTTCCAGGAGATGGTCCAGGATTAGGTGGACGCCCCTTGCCACTGGCACAGTCAACGCACTCTTTCACGAAAACTTGAACGTCGGCATACATGCCGTACCAGTAGAACTCTGAACGTAACTTCTCATACGTCCGGGTTATCCCTTGGTGTCCGCCCTGAAAATCTTCGTGGGCATAGTGCAGCATGTCTGAACGTAAACTTTCAGGCACCACCAACCTCAGCTCATCAGCCGCATCTCGGGGTCTATCGCGAGTCGAACGACTCAAGCGGTAAATGATGTCTCTGTCATCCAATGCAAACAGCTCGGACTCCAGCAAAAGTCACTTGATCTGAGCGCGAGAAAGCTCACCCAGTTCTCCTTTCAGGAACTGCTTGAGTTCCATCAAGCGAGGGTCACTTTCTTGATGCGCTTTAATGCGTCTCCACCTTTTCAGCCTGATACTCCACTGGGCCCATGGGGTCGGGTTGGTCCGATTGTTCTTGATCTCGACTTCTAGTCACCACTGCTGCCATCACCCTCGCCGCTGCTGGCAAAGGTGCTGAATCAGCACCTGGACGTACATCATTTGAGGCTCCAGGCTGCACTTCGGGCTTACTTTCTGGTTCAGGCGTCTGAACGTATACTTCATCCAGGATCACAACAGGGTTCATCAATTTCTCGGGGATCATGGATACTCGTTCCAAGTGACGCAGCTCATCCTCATCCTCAACGTGCCATGATTCGCCAAGCAACAACGCTTTGGAAGTTATGTAGTCAGCTACTTGGTTGTAGTCACGCTTGACGTGGACCAGTCTGACTGACTTAAACCTCGCTTTCAGCGCTTGGTACTCTGCTAGACGTCGTTGAAGATTCGGTTGCTTGCACTTGATAATGTCTTGTACCTGTTCGATGACGATATTCGAGTCGCCGACAACAACCAGATCCTGAACGTTACGTTCAGACATGAGTCTGAGTCCATTGATGATACCGTGGTACTCAGCGTCGTTCACTGTGACATCTTCCAGAATGAAACCATGCGCACTCAGAGCATGCCAACCAGGTAGCTTCCAAATGACACAATCACAGCTCCCGTGTCGAGTCGTCGACTTCGCAGAGCCGTCGAAACTCAACACGTACCCTTCGTAGTCAGCTTCCAGCATTTCTATGCTGATAACTGGCGGAGGTTTGACTCGCCCCTTGGCCGGGATGAGCTCTTCTGCAACTTCGTCCATATGCTCACGTGGTGTGATGCCGGCACCCAGAATAGCGGCTAGGCCGTCCTCATCTCGTTGGACTTTTCGCACTTCCAGGTCCCAATGTGACAAGGTGAGACCCCAACGTACACATCTGCCATCGGCTGACTTGAACAATAATATCCACTTCAACACCGAGTACCGCGTGTACACCAGGATAGGCGAATTTCCCACGATAGTCCGGAACACTTCCAGGACTCGCATGATCGCGATCACTTCTTTCTCAGCAAGATGGTACCGTACTTCTGAATCATTCAGAACACGCCCCGTAAACCTGACCGGGTGAATAAGTCCATCGTACTCTTGACCAAGGACCGCACAAGCAGCCCACTGGTTGGCGTGAGGAATAATCACAAACGGCTTTGCATCAGGATGCCGCAACAGTGGAGTCGACACAATCTTCCTTTGCAGGATCTCGAAAGCATCTTTAGCCCTAGATAGGTCACGTCCAGACCGCACTTGTCCGTGAGCTCATACAGAACCGCAGCCACGACCGGGAAGTCTTCAATAAACTTGTGATAGTAGTTGAGACTTCCAAGGAAAGACTGGACTCCTTTCAGGGTTGTCGGAAACGGAAGATCCTGAACTCCTTTAGCGATCTTGTGTGTAGCTCGAATTCCTTCTGCACTAATCTCATGAGAGAGGTAGGGGATAGAGAGCTTGCCAAATTCACTCTTCGGTAGGCTGACCGAAATATTCCAGTATCGTAGTCTGAACAACAATGCGTTCAGGTCATCACACAGTTGATCCCAGGTTGGCGCCCCATGAGCAATGTCGTCAATGTATGAGCTCCACCCAAGAACCGGACCCATGTGAGACGGTGCTGGGATGCTTCGTTTGAACAGCGTCATCTGATCTGCCAAGATAGGTACTTGGCTTTCCAACTCGTCACTTCCAGGTTCATCGCGCTCAGCCGGGTCTAACCCAAGAAACTCAAGCACTTCTGGATCCACCGATTCTTCGTCTTCCCGAGAGAGTTGCTGGAAACCCCAAAGACAGTTATCGATTAGTGCCTGATAGATGAGGGGAGCGTTCTTCAGTCTAAAGGGCATTCGAACCCACTGAAAGTGTCCGAACGGGCACACAAAAGCCGAAATCAACTTCGCACGTTCAGTCATCTTGATCGCCCAGAAACCACTAGCCAACTGTCAACACGGATTCTGCCATGTCGACATCATCCTAGTCGACCGTGACTTCGGGGACCACATCACGCGTGACGTAGAACCCCACTTCGTCGCCTCCAGCAGGACCACTCGAAGTTTGAGCAGTCATCACCATTGGTCCATACCCAACGTGTGGCATGTGGGATGCCGCACTGTGTCCAAGCGTCGCGGACGAAGACGCCGACGAGCTGTTCCTGGACGTGTACGAGCTGGACGTAACTCCATACGAGCTCTCATCCGTCGTTCCGACCAAGCTTGGAAGTGGGTCCACCATCACGTCCGTGGTCACACGGGATTCCTGAACGGCCATATCCCTGGACGCTTCGGACAGCGGCAACTCCGACGTCATCGACCCTTGACTCGCGAGAGACAACTGGCGATTCTGGCGCTTGGGCATCGGCTCACCCGTCGAAGACCCGTACGGACTCCGGACAGGGCGAAGACCAACTGTTTGCAGGCGTAGAAGATAATTCCGGCCCAACAAGTCGACTTCGTAATCCGTTATCGACGCATCTTCGTCTTCCTTCACGTTGTAGTCCAGAAGAGGTGGTCGTTCAGGATTGCCGCGAGCCTCTGACCTTGGAAGTATATTGTACTTTGCTCCAGCGATCAGCTGTCGCCACTCGATCAACTCCACGGCCAGAAGACGCTGAGCACCTCCAACGACATCGCCTACGAGCTGTGGTGCAACCTTGGACGCTTGAGCCTTGAACCACACGGGGACCAGGTTTTCGAACTGGAAACCACCTCCGAAGAGCAGTGTCTGCAAAACCGCAACACACTCCCTCGGTGCCAACAGTCCGACCGGGATCTGAACGGCAGTCAGATCTGTAACAAACGCTGCTACTGATTTCTGTATTACTACAGACTTTTAGCGAGACCTACTTGTGTACTCATGCACATTGGTCATTTTCGGAGATCAATTTTGCGTACATCGATAGCATGGTAACCGAACGGGGAGTGGATGAAATTGCCGGAAATTTTAGGTGGGGCTCGTACAAGTATGTGCTCCTTGCAGTCGTGACTGATGACTGTGATGAGGCGTCTCAAAAGTTTTCGACCGCACCCATCGACCGTAGTCAACCCCCACTTCTGGAATTTGAGGTCAGCAGATGATGACACATAAGCAGTCCACCAAAGATTTGCCGCAACCTGAACTGGCTCCCGTTCTCCAATCCAACATGTGGTGACTCCCAGATGATGATCCCAGATCCCAGGTCATA
Organism: Phytophthora sansomeana; assembly: GCA_032158285.1. Classification (NCBI taxonomy): domain Eukaryota; phylum Oomycota; class Peronosporomycetes; order Peronosporales; family Peronosporaceae; genus Phytophthora; species Phytophthora sansomeana. Next base: position 15,208 of record JAPDHH010000326.1, on the reverse strand, counting down.
CTGCCTCGGTGGTGTGAATCCCAGCTTATAGGTGATCACGGATCCCAGTGTTGTGTCCGAGTCGCAGAAAATTGTCTCAGATCCGAGTCATGTGGTGGTGTGTGCGATGTGGATGTCTCTGATCCCAGATCCGACTTCACGACAGGCGTTCCAGACTGAGAGAGGGGATGCTGAGACTCTGTATGGAGCCTGGTCGCTGAGATCTTCGTTACAAGATTTCGCGCAACTGCCCCGGAAGGGTTGCTTGGAAGAGCCGCCAAAATCTTTCGTGAAGCGACGCCGCCACCGGATGCCGTGGTACAAATGAGGCCAGTGACGGGCGTCAACATCGGGCTGCTTACCCTCGTTAGCCAATCGCAAGTCCGGATTTCAGGAACGTTGGCGAGCCCCGGACTTTTATTCTGGATTGACCAATCGCGGGTCGTGATTTATTCAAATCGCGCACAAGTCAAGCTCTGTCGTCAGTCTCACCTCGAAGTCAAGATGTACCCAAGAGAAGGAGACAGTAGTGAAGCGCGCCCTACGCTTAGTTAGTCCTTGCATTTGCATGTGTTTTGATTCAATCAGAGTTCAATGGCCCCGTAGACCGCAAGTGCGTTCGAGCAGCCTCAACACTACTGTTCTCGTGTAGAGCAGGTGGTAGGCGGGTGTAAGGTGATCATCCCAATACATTCAACTCCAAGTTAACCAAGTTTATCGTGTTTCGGCGTGGTCGACTTTGTTATTTTGTGTACCGACTACATGGCCTTCTGTTTCGGCGGTTTTCCTGTTGTACTTCGTGTTTTCGGAAGAAGGTGATCTTTCGGCATTCCTAAAGTATGGCGAAGCTCAGAGGAAATACGATGAGGCGAAGCGAACAGTAAAGGCGGTTTGCCGAAATTACAGGTCCGTAGCCTCAATATTGACGGAGATAGCGCCACCGTGCTGGTCTGACGGAACGGTGACGAACTGGCGTCATTGGCCATGCGCATCGTGTTCACCATGTCTGGTTGTATCGGTTTGCCGAAATTACAGGTCCGTAGCCTCAATATTGACGGAGATAGCGCCACCGTGCTGGTCTGACGGAACGGTGACGAACTGGCGTCATTGGCCATGCGCATCGTGTTCGGCATGTCTGGTTGTATAGATTTGCCGAAATTACAGGTCCGTAGCCTCAATATTGACGGAGATAGCGCCACCGTGCTGGTCTGACGGAACGGTGACGAACTGGCGTCATTGGCCATGCGCATCGTGTTCACCATGTCTGGTTGTATCGGTTTGCCGAAATTACAGGTCCGTAGCCTCAATATTGACGGAGATAGCGCCACCGTGCTGGTCTGACGGAACGGTGACGAACTGGCGTCATTGGCCATGCGCATCGTGTTCACCATGTCTGGTTGTATAGATTTGCCGAAATTACAGGTCCGTAGCCTCAATATTGACGGAGATAGCGCCACCGTGCTGGTCTGACGGAACGGTGACGAACTGGCGTCATTGGCCATGCGCATCGTGTTCGGCATGTCTGGTTGTATAGGTTTGCCGAAATTACAGGTCCGTAGCCTCAATATTGACGGAGATAGCGCCACCGTGCTGGTCTGACGGAACGGTGACGAACTGGCGTCATTGGCCATGCGCATCATGTTCGGCATGTCTGGTTGTATCGGTTTGCCGATATTACAGGTCCGTAGCCTCAATATTGACGGAGATAGCGCCACCGTGCTGGTCTGACGGAACGGTGACGAACTGGCGTCATTGGCCATGCGCATCGTGTTCACCATGTCTGGTTGTATCGGTTTGCCGAAATTACAGGTCCGTAGCCTCAATATTGACGGAGATAGCGCCACCGTGCTGGTCTGACGGAACGGTGACGAACTGGCGTCATTGGCCATGCGCATCGTGTTCACCATGTCTGGTTGTATAGATTTGCCGAAATTACAGGTCCGTAGCCTCAATATTGACGGAGATAGCGCCACCGTGCTGGTCTGACGGAACGGTGACGAACTGGCGTCATTGGCCATGCGCATCGTGTTCACCATGTCTGGTTGTATCGGTTTGCCGAAATTACAGGTCCGTAGCCTCAATATTGACGGAGATAGCGCCACCGTGCTGGTCTGACGGAACGGTGACGAACTGGCGTCATTGGCCATGCGCATCGTGTTCACCATGTCTGGTTGTATCGGTTTGCCGAAATTACAGGTCCGTAGCCTCAATATTGACGGAGATAGCGCCACCGTGCTGGTCTGACGGAACGGTGACGAACTGGCGTCATTGGCCATGCGCATCGTGTTCACCATGTCTGGTTGTATAGATTTGCCGAAATTACAGGTCCGTAGCCTCAATATTGACGGAGATAGCGCCACCGTGCTGGTCTGACGGAACGGTGACGAACTGGCGTCATTGGCCATGCGCATCGTGTTCACCATGTCTGGTTGTATAGGTTTGCCGAAATTACAGGTCCGTAGCCTCAATATTGACGGAGATAGCGCCACCGTGCTGGTCTGACGGAACGGTGACGAACTGGCGTCATTGGCCATGCGCATCATGTTCGGCATGTCTGGTTGTATCGGTTTGCCGATATTACAGGTCCGTAGCCTCAATATTGACGGAGATAGCGCCACCGTGCTGGTCTGACGGAACGGTGACGAACTGGCGTCATTGGCCATGCGCATCATGTTCACCATGTCTGGTTGTATAGGTTTGCCGAAATTACAGGTCCGTAGCCTCAATATTGACGGAGATAGCGCCACCGTGCTGGTCTGACGGAACGGTGACGAACTGGCGTCATTGGCCATGCGCATCGTGTTCACCATGTCTGGTTGTATCGGTTTGCCGAAATTACAGGTCCGTAGCCTCAATATTGACGGAGATAGCGCCACCGTGCTGGTCTGACGGAACGGTGACGAACTGGCGTCATTGGCCATGCGCATCGTGTTCACCATGTCTGGTTGTATCGGTTTGCCGAAATTACAGGTCCGTAGCCTCAATATTGACGGAGATAGCGCCACCGTGCTGGTCTGACGGAACGGTGACGAACTGGCGTCATTGGCCATGCGCATCGTGTTCGGCATGTCTGGTTGTATAGATTTGCCGAAATTACAGGTCCGTAGCCTCAATATTGACGGAGATAGCGCCACCGTGCTGGTCTGACGGAACGGTGACGAACTGGCGTCATTGGCCATGCGCATCGTGTTCACCATGTCTGGTTGTATCGGTTTGCCGAAATTACAGGTCCGTAGCCTCAATATTGACGGAGATAGCGCCACCGTGCTGGTCTGACGGAACGGTGACGAACTGGCGTCATTGGCCATGCGCATCGTGTTCACCATGTCTGGTTGTATCGGTTTGCCGAAATTACAGGTCCGTAGCCTCAATATTGACGGAGATAGCGCCACCGTGCTGGTCTGACGGAACGGTGACGAACTGGCGTCATTGGCCATGCGCATCGTGTTCACCATGTCTGGTTGTATCGGTTTGCCGAAATTACAGGTCCGTAGCCTCAATATTGACGGAGATAGCGCCACCGTGCTGGTCTGACGGAACGGTGACGAACTGGCGTCATTGGCCATGCGCATCGTGTTCACCATGTCTGGTTGTATCGGTTTGCCGAAATTACAGGTCCGTAGCCTCAATATTGACGGAGATAGCGCCACCGTGCTGGTCTGACGGAACGGTGACGAACTGGCGTCATTGGCCATGCGCATCGTGTTCACCATGTCTGGTTGTATAGATTTGCCGAAATTACAGGTCCGTAGCCTCAATATTGACGGAGATAGCGCCACCGTGCTGGTCTGACGGAACGGTGACGAACTGGCGTCATTGGCCATGCGCATCGTGTTCGGCATGTCTGGTTGTATCGGTTTGCCGAAATTACAGGTCCGTAGCCTCAATATTGACGGAGATAGCGCCACCGTGCTGGTCTGACGGAACGGTGACGAACTGGCGTCATTGGCCATGCGCATCGTGTTCACCATGTCTGGTTGTATAGATTTGCCGAAATTACAGGTCCGTAGCCTCAATATTGACGGAGATAGCGCCACCGTGCTGGTCTGACGGAACGGTGACGAACTGGCGTCATTGGCCATGCGCATCGTGTTCACCATGTCTGGTTGTATCGGTTTGCCGAAATTACAGGTCCGTAGCCTCAATATTGACGGAGATAGCGCCACCGTGCTGGTCTGACGGAACGGTGACGAACTGGCGTCATTGGCCATGCGCATCGTGTTCACCATGTCTGGTTGTATCGGTTTGCCGAAATTACAGGTCCGTAGCCTCAATATTGACGGAGATAGCGCCACCGTGCTGGTCTGACGGAACGGTGACGAACTGGCGTCATTGGCCATGCGCATCGTGTTCACCATGTCTGGTTGTATCGGTTTGCCGAAATTACAGGTCCGTAGCCTCAATATTGACGGAGATAGCGCCACCGTGCTGGTCTGACGGAACGGTGACGAACTGGCGTCATTGGCCATGCGCATCATGTTCACCATGTCTGGTTGTATCGGTTTGCCGAAATTACAGGTCCGTAGCCTTAATATTGACGGAGATAGCGCCACCGTGCTGGTCTGACGGAACGGTGACGAACTGGCGTCATTGGCCATGCGCATCGTGTTCGGCATGTCTGGTTGTATAGGTTTGCCGAAATTACAGGTCCGTAGCCTCAATATTGACGGAGATAGCGCCACCGTGCTGGTCTGACGGAACGGTGACGAACTGACGTCATTGGCCATGCGCATCGTGTTCGGCATGTCTGGTTGTATAGGTTTGCCGAAATTACAGGTCCGTAGCCTCAATATTGACGGAGATAGCGCCACCGTGCTGGTCTGACGGAACGGTGACAAACTGGCGTCATTGGCCATGCGCATCGTGTTCGACATGTCTGGTTGTATAGGTTTGCCGAAATTACAGGTTGACTCATCGTGGAGTTTTTGCAAAGTGTCATCGCGATAATGAGTACCCTCTGAGGATTTGATTCGAGCTGATGTATCTGTCGATTTTGTATTGTCGAGGATCGCTCGATTCAATAGCTGAAGATTAGCTTCGAGATTTTTTCAATGCTGGATCATCATTCTCATAAACGTATCGCTCTATGTCTTCAAACCCGGTCATCAGGCTAATGAAAGTATCCATCCATCTAATGGTTTTCATAAGATCGTTGAAAACCTTGCCAGAAACCGCTTTGTTCTCGTGGTTTCTAATGTAAAATGGTTTTGCTGCGGTAGGCTCACTAAAGTAGTAATTTTGATTAGCTTTCACACCACTTTTGGTATCTACTATTGGTTTCAGTCTAAAGGGAATTCGAACTCCTTCAGATGCTATTTTGCTGTAGTAGTCCATGAGAATCTTCTTCGCATCGTTATCAGCATTAGTTAGAGAACTATTCATATCTTCATCAATTCCAATCTTAATTCCATGCCGAGCCTCACCATCGCGTGGCTCAAAGGCCTTTGCAAGTTTGGTGGTGTCTTCGTTAGTAAATAGATCGATATCGTCACGATCTTTCACTAAATCGATAAATTCTTGGAATGTTGATCTCCAATCGACTTGTTTAGTAATCGCTGGCTTGATTCTCTCACTATCAATACCAAATACACTAATTGATGAACCATCAATCCACACGTATCCAGTTCTATCCATCTGAGATGTTTTACCCATGCTCTTGAGGATAGGAATGATTTTCTTTTTCAAACCAGCCGACACAAGCACTGCCTTATTCTTGAAAATAGACCAAAGCAATCGATTCTTACTATCAACTTGATCTAATGAGGTTGAAGTCGATGTGTCCAACTCAAAACTATCTTCAAGACGTTGCCTTGAACGGAATGCATCATCACCTTCACTTGGATCGGCGATTTTTCGTTTTCGCGTTAGTGAAACGTGATAAAGAGGGTCTTCAAGTCTCATATAACTGCTCTCATCGATTGATTTACTTTCGCCATCATACCAGATGTCCCTAATCTTCTCCTCTGTAGCCACCCAGTCAATCGATTGATAAGTCTTACTCTTTCTACCCGTTTTGTCTGCAATTAACGATCCCTTTTCACCAAGAAAGTATCTATTGTCATCCTTACCAGTTTTACGCTTGATTGGCTTAATTCGAAGCGCTACCCAATTAGGATTGGCGTTAAACAAATTCTTAACCCATGATCGCGCCTCCACTTGATCTTCGGTATCCAGTTTTTTCATGTTTGTTTCAGCATCTAACATTCTTGGAGTATTGTCGATTCCAACATCAGCTGTTTGCTGTGTGTTATCGATACCAACATCAGATGTTTGAGGTCTCGCTTGAATATTTCTATCAGTTTGATTAACACGATCAGTATTAATTGAGCTATTTACCATCTGCACGCCGCTATGAACTCCAACATCGATCATCACAGGTCGAACATTTGGAGTTGAGACCTCAGGGTTTGTTTGAGAGTTTTTATCATTCAGGCTTTTTTTAACTCAGATTGAGCAATTACCTGATCAATCATAGTAGTCATTGTTTGCTTTACTTCGTTTGGAATAGTATCGTCAGATCCAACACTCATATCAGTCTGAGTTGATTCTGTTGATTTCTTTGGGACTGTAGTAATCCCATTCGTAATATCACTTGCCCATGCCGTTCCTGCATACATCTGACGCTTAGTGTTGGATTGTCGAACGCGGCGCTGAGCTCTTTCAAGGAGCTCCTGACGTTTTTGCTCTCTCTGAGCGAGGGATGTGAACGAAGGAAACATTTTATTGTTATATCAAACGAATCATAAAAAAATGAGTAATGTTAAATACCCTTACCACAAACTCGGCATAACTGAGTCATGTCTAAATGGTTGATAGTTATGACAGATACTATTCCGCTCATTTAGAAGATTTAGATAACGATCCTTAATGCAATGGAATGGAACTCCAAAAATTGCTTCCAACTCATGTCGATACTTTCGATTGACTACTGTTTTGCGGAAATTCGCGCATGCATCAAGATTTAGCAACTCATTCTTGATTCGACTCACCTCCTGAATGATCCAAAGCTTACGCCGGAGTTGAGTGAGCTCACGTTCTTTCTCTACACAACTTGGGCACATTACTATCGTATTGCTATGTATTAAGTCAGATATTTCCCAAAAATCTCAGAAAAATAGATTGGATAATATACTTGAGTCAAAAAGCTTACAGAGGATGTCTCTTTCAATTAAATTTTAAAGCTAATCACGTCTCATTTTTTTAGCGCCCAATACTCCGTCTCAAGAGCTGATCTCTTGTCGACTAAAAAAAGAACATGTGTGGCCTTCAGTTCGATAGCCACGACTGGTGTGGTTGCTTCAGAAAGGAATTTCTTTAGCCCCAAAATATTCCTTCTCTAACTCAGACGGTCTATTTTTATTAATTAAACGGAGATTTGAGAATGGCTCCCAGGAGTCAGGCTCATTACCAAGCCATTTGATCAGATATTTGTACTTCCCAGACCGTGTCGTCTTGTGATCCAAGATCTTCTCCGCCTCAAGAATGTCGCCTCGATTAATAGTAGCATCTGTAGTCTCTGTTTTAACCATTTTAAGATCGTTTGGCGCCTTGTAGAGGGTATGCCCATTTCTTGAACGGATTTGGACTCGGTAGCCATCAATTCCAACGACTTTATAGACTGCTTTGCTCCATCGAGCAGCTTCTTTATCAAATGCCTGCTTTTTGAGACGGTATAATACGCTTGATCCGACGTCAAACTCCTTCTCAATTCTTTCGGCTTCCACCTGATTATGACTCAGATCTGCATCCATTACTTTGCCTTTTGCCTCATTTGGGGTCATACCAATCGAACGATGAAACGTGGTATTGTAGTTTTCGATAACGTCAGTGATAAGCTTTTGCGAAATTCTCTTGGGGGACATTTTAGTTAGTCTCTGCTTCAGCGTTCTGTTGAATCGTTCGATTTTACCCATGGTTCCGTGATCACCGGGCTCGTTGTTGTAGTGCTCAATTTTCTTGGTTTTGAAGAACTCTTGAGCCTGCGAGTTCATGAACTCGCTACCATTATCGCTTGTAATGATATCCACTTTATGGAGTCGAACAAACGCTTTAAGCGCTGCTAACACAGTTGCTGCTGTCTTGTTCGATAAGACCTTCGCAAAGCCCAACCTCGAGTTGATATTGATAGCAGTCAAAATTGGTCGCTTTTCCCAAAACGCAAGATCAATTTGCCAAGAGTTGGGGTTATGCGAAGCTATTTTGAAGCCATTGAATCTCTTCTTTTGCTCTTGATATCGTTGAATATCAGTCTGACTCGCATACCAATCCTTTACAATTTTGAAAGTTATCTTAGGATTTAACTCCTTTGCCTTCTGATACAGAGCTTGAGCTCCAATAAAACCGGTTTTTGGGTCATAGTAGAGTTTCTTTAATAGCGCGTCCATGATCTATATTTACATTAAAAAAATCCCCAGTGGTTAGCTGCTTAAATATCAAGTGGTTCAGTCGTGATACCATCATCAAGTACTCGACGTTTGTCATAATAGTAGTTAAGCGCTGTTTTGGTTTGAGTATAGGTGATGATAGACTTGGTTTCTTTCGATAGTCTGAACCCCTTGTTTGTACCTTGTAGCGTGATGCGATCCCGTACGACAGTCTCAAACCCATCAGGATTAAGAACACCATTGTTTCGACCACTTCCCTGTTGAATACCCTTCGCTGAAACCTTTACTTTGTATGTCTCATCAGGTAGGTAGCAAATATAGTTCTTACTCGATAGTGAGACCATAGCATCACCTGACCATTCATCTTTGAACAAACCAGGCGTACGGCGATCAAACTTAGCTACCTCAGTGTTGTAGTCGCGTGGGAACCAATCGTATTTATGCTCCTTGAAGTGGGTTCGTAGCTCAGGCTTGATACAGTCTTGAAATGGATTATCACAGCTGAAAGCGATATAAGCCGAATCAGTGTCCATCTCCTGATACTGGAAGTCAGAGCGGTTGAAGTAGAAATCTATGCAGTCGTAGTAGAACTGTAGCATACGTAGCTTAGCAAGCTGATAGATAGCAATCGATAAATGGATTGGGTTCTTGTTATTAAGGCGGCGTTTCTTCATGGTGATTTCACACGCATCATTAAGCTCTTCCAACCCATGGAAAGTAAAGTGTTCGATCTTGTTCTTAATAGCTTTGTCGCTCGACTCATACTTGACCTCTTTATGCTTGGTCATGTCCATTCCAGATCGACCAAAAGCACTGTTGCCTACCAGTTTCATCATCTCGGCAATCATAGCCTTAGACTTATCAACATCACCCTCTCGCCGGGCGTTTGATACAGCCTCCATAAATGGAGCAAAAGCCTTATGGGAGCTCGCTTTTATGAAGCTGTAAGTCTTGGTGATCTCCAAACCATGAGAGAGATACCACTTCAGCAAAGGTGCGTATATGAGAATCTTTTCACCAAAGTAGCTACCTATCAGCTTACGAGCTGGTTTTGCTCGGCTTTGCTTACGTGCCTCGTTGTACATGTACATGTGATGACCAATGACACTCTCATCAGCACAATCGATTAGCGTGTTCTTGAAGATTGGGGTCATCTCTGAGAAGTAGTGTTTTAAGTGCTCTGGTGTGCGAATATCACACTCGAGGAAGCCGAAAATTTTATTAGAAACGATGTCCTCGACAATGCCGTCATAAGCCTTGATCGTAGTCAATCGTCCGCATGGCATCTCATTACCAAGTGCCCATAGGTATAGAGCGTTGGCATCGTATCCGATAATTTTCTTACAGAGCTTACCTCCACGAATCTTCGTCTCGTTGCGCTTAGCGTAGCGATTAAAGATAATAGATGGACCTCCAGCAATGTTGGCCTTCATCTTAGCGTAGATGTCCTTTTCCTCCTTATCAATGCTATACACCAATCTGTCCGAGTTGAACTCAAGCAACTTCTTATAGCGGAATCCCTTGAGCGACATGTCCTTACGGGCGGTGTTGCACTTGATACAGCTAACCAATACGTTGCCATCGATGTGTCCAAGCTTGTTGTTGATACGGTCTGCTGAAGCAGTATCGACGGTCAGCGGGCAGTAGCATAAACCACACAGATACTTTTGCTTTTGCAGCAATGTATTCAAGTGAGCAAGTGTCATACCAAATTCCCGCTTTGCCTTAGCATCCTGACTCTTGTAGCCACCCATACGCTGGGGTGAAAATTGGAATGCGTTAGCAGCTGTCTTATCCGGATATCGGAGACTGTTAAAGCAGGTCTGATACATAACTTTTTCACTAAGTCCTGGTAAGGACACACCATCAGCGAACATGTCCAGATCGAAACGCATGAATAGCTCGCGCTGGGCTTTAATAGCCTTGATGAATGGGACTACATCGAGATTGTTGTACCAGACCAGTAGGTCCTTGATGGATTTCATCTCATAGTACTTCCACACGAACCTCACTCGCTCGTATTCATCATCGCTGATGCTTGTTCCACGGAGCTTGCTGTCAAAAGCTGACTTAGGCGGAATAGTAGTCTGGTTGAGTACATTGAACGCGGTGATATACTCATACGGGAAAAGACCCTTGCCAAGACCACAGACACATCTAATTTTGTCATCACATTTGCAGCCACCGAGATATGTCGTAAGATACTTATCGTAGCTGGTACCAGCCGGTACATAGTTGCTAATATCGAGCATTTTCATGTTCGATGTAGCAATGCACATGTAGCTGGGGTTCTTGATAACAGATTTAATGTTGTCAGTACCAATGATGGCGAATAAGTCGCTCTTGATCAAGTTGATATCGTATCGACCCGAATTGAAGCCGAACACTGGAACCTGATCAATCTGCTGTTTTAGTTTCCCGTAATCAGATCTTTGCTTACCAAAGCCAAGACTGCTATGAAAGTCAAAGAATCTGGCATACTTTCCTTGTTGGATCCAACCCTCGACATCAGACATCTTGTAGGTCTTACCAAGATTGACGCCTGGAACTTCCATACCTGTCAGACCGTGGGCATTGATGATTTTTTGCAGAAGCGACTTATACTTATCGACATTGTACTGTTGGATTTTCAGCGATACATCACCGATGTATTTGAACATATCCGTCAGCAGCATCTTCGGATCGTCATTCACAAAGCAGCGCACCTCCTCGGTTAAGCTATCAGCTACGGATACAGACACAGGGATGTGTTCGTTCGTGAAGACAGTACTTTCACCGTGTTGAGCCGCGGTAGGCTTAAGAATTGCCTCAAAGTCATAAACAATGAAGTGGTCGATGTACTGGTTGGCATCCTTAATGGAGTACTTTGTAAGCAGTGATCGAATCGCGTTAGGAGCTGGCTTGTAGATAGTTGGCTCAGCAGGGAAGCTCTCAATATTCACAAGCTCGCACTGATTTTTCTTGTGGTTTTTGAGTCTTTCACAGCTCACGAATATCATTTCACACTTGGGGCACTGATACTTAGACTGAAGCATATCGATGCTCTTAATATAGAGAGCGTGATTCTCGTGTGATAGAATATTCATCGCTTCATACCCCTTGTCCGACCTACGAATGCATTCAACATTTCCGGTAGCTACATCCATGCTGTATACGTTAATACCGAGTTGGAAGCAGTCTTCAACCTCATCGAGCTGTAGCAGGTCAATAGGCTTGAAGCTCCTAAATAGACTCAACGTATACTTAATCCCCTTAAAAGAGCAGTAGCGCTTGAATGCACCCTTCACCTGAGCCTGGATTCTGCGAGGATCCTTCTTGACGCTCTGGAAGGTGTGCCAGGCGATGCAGTGGAAGACGCACTTGTTGTTGGTCTTAGGGAAGTTGATCACATGCTTGTTTTCGCGGATAACCTTCGGAATAACAGCTTTGCTATCCCCAAGAGCATGGTCGCGATGGTAGACGAAAATCTTGAATGCAGTGATCGCCTTAAGCTTATACCCCGAGCTGGGGTAGTTCAGCTTGTCAGCCAACTCCATAGACCGGATTTCCGAAATCACCTTCTTCCGAATATCCGCCTTGCTATTGATTGCGACGGGCTTATTGAATACATAAGTGTTAGCGAGATTCGGGTAGAAGTAGCGAGTGTCATCAGGATCAGTCTTGCTCACAAGTTCGTACCCAAGAGCAATATTTACCTTAAAAGCACTTGCCTGAGTCGAAAGAACGTTCTCGAGCTTATCGTAGAAATCAGTAGCCTCGATACCCTCATATAGGTGTGATTCCATGTGATTACCAGTGTAAAATCGGTACTTGGGATCAGCCTTATAGTCAGGCGACATATGCTTCTCAAGGGTTTCAACTGAAACATTGTACTGCTTAGATACTAATCTCTTGTTGATTGGACGCGAAACGTTGCTAACATAAACCATCTTGCCCGTTCTACCACGCACCTTTACGCGGTAGCTACTACCCCATTTGATAGGTTGGATATTTAATCTCTTTAATCCTTGGAGTTCGTATGCAAACATGTTGCCTATATATGCTTGGCTATATTATTCTCCGTAGATATGACTTTATAATTATTTGACCTTGTATCAGGATCGACTTTATATCTTAGTCATTTACAAAATATTCTGAAATTAATTAATTCAAATATTTGGGTTATACCTTTTTGGAGGTTTTAAGGCATTGTCATTGACTATATTGGGATTGACTTTTTATTTGAGAAAAAAAATAATTAATTAAGTTCGGTTTCGTTGTTAGGTTCGACTTTGTCATCAATAAGTTCGGTTTTGGGCTTTCGCTTGCGAGCTCGAATTTGGTCTCTATTCTTATCGTCGTAGCTCTTTTGATATGACAAGCGAGCGTCGCGTGTGCGCTGGTAGTAGCGCTTCTGTGCTGCCTTAATGCGTTCTTTGTTAGCGAGGTATTGTTCAGGTGAGTACGTCATCTTAGTATATAACTAACTTTTTATTTATCAGGATAATAAAAATATTGATGCAGCACTGAAATAAATCAACTTGGGAATATCGAGTAATCGTAACATACTAGCGATCGTCACGACCCGCGCAAAACCTCTCCGATAAGTGGTGGCAAACATTTCTCAGTGATCTTGGAAACATCTTGGTACCAGGAGGCAATGGTTGCGCAGTAGCGTCGATAGCTCGCCGCGACCGCTTTGAGAATCGTAGCCTCGGGAGATCCAGTAGAACTACCAATTGATGTAAAATGCATGATACATTCAATAATCTCACCGAAACATAATATTGCTTTGCAACATACAAAATTATAGAAGGGTGAATACTTTATTTTTCATTCAATGCAAAGCTGTTCTTTCTTGCATTCCTCTTCGTGGTCCGACAACGCCCCGTAGATCATCTCGCACACATCTCGCATCGATCCGGTGTCCAGTTCCTCCGATTTAGCACTAAGCGTGCTCGAATCCAGCAAAATAGAATTTTCACCACAGCGGTAGATTTGCCACTTCATGAAGTCTGTCACGATGCCGTACACGACAAAGAGTCCTTCGCGGTCGGCAACCGCTTCGCATCCGATGAGCGCCTGCGCTTTCCCTTGATCGAAGTCGTTCTTCTTTGCTTCCACGATACATATCTTAGTCTTACCACGGGTGAGCACGAACTCAAAATTTCCGTTTGCGTGAACTTCGTTGCCGTCCACCGACTCTTCGACCTCTAGCTTCACGTCGACAAACAAACTGCAAAGCATGATGAGTACGGGCGCGATAAAGTGATAACGCTTTGCTTCCCTCGATGCGTCGGTGTATCCGTTCATAGCCTTCGCAGCGTATTTTAAGTACTTGATCAAAAAGTCGAAAGCATGATCGGGAATCGGCTTGCGCTCCTGTTTATACCGTTCGTAGTCGAGCACACTCTTGACATCGCTCCATCGCACGTAGGAGTACCCAGTCGACGAACCATCCACACCGTTCGTCTTAGCCTTCTTGTTCTTGTCGAGGATTTCGTTAAGTTCGCGCCAGCGCTTCCGTCGATTTTCACTGTGAGTTATCGCCGAGGGCAGAGGGCTATCCTTGGCGACGTTTGACCCATCGGAAACCACCACCAGCACGTGAATTTGCCGCGTTTGAGGCGGTGGCATTCCATTCGTCTCCAACACATCCCGAATCGAATAGGTCGAGTACGCCTCATCCTCTGTATCCACCAGTGATACCCTTTCGAAACCCGGTACATCATCTCCTTTTCGTATCGCACGAAGTTCCGCACTTGGTAGCCATCCTGCGCCCTTCTTCGCCAGAGAGAGCTGCAGGTCCGATGCGCTCCTGAACTTATCGTCTGGATCAACTTCTCTTTGATTTTCTCCTTGATCGCCTCCTTCAAGTCTCCCACTGTCTCGCTCTCGTCGATGTTCACAGGGAACGCGCTTCCCGCCACACCAACAATCGCACAGAAGAGCTTCACCATCTTTCCTCCAGCCGGCAGAATCTGGAATGAGGAAGAAGGGGAGAATTTCTGGCGTACTTAAGCGGAAAAGAAGGCGTGTGACATAGATTTTCAACCAATGATGAGACGCCACGTCGCGCTGGTCCGAACTAATCCTTGAGGTAAAAATCTGCCAGCGTATTGCTTTTATCAATTTAGTTTGAATGTTGTCGCGCGCGCGGTCCCGAAACGCCCTAAGATCCAAAAGACGTGGCTCTCGCTATAAGGTGGGCGTCGTCAAATTAACGTCTGTTAGATCTCACCGGTTGAGCGGTTCTGAAACTACCCTAAGATCGAAAAGACGTTGCTTTCGCTCTCAGGTGGTCGAGAGGTTGCGTCGTCAAAATAGCACCTGGCCCGAAAGAAGGTTCCAGGATTGTTCTTGCTGGTAAATTACGGAAAGTAAAAAAACTGCCGGCGTAATGTTCCATGTCATACTACTCACACGGGGAGGTGTTTTTGCCCACGGACGAGCCACACGGCATCATCTCGGCCACGATGGTGCGCTCGGCCTCGAGGCTGTAAGTGTTTCGGGAAGTCGTGAGGCGGTCCGTGAATTGAAAAACTCGGTCAGATCTGTCTGAAGTGGTTGAGCTGCGTGTGTGGTGTCAATAGTGCACTGCGAGCACTCGTGCCAAGTGATTCGAAGCGGTAACTAAGTAATAAGGAAACCTGATAACGGACGTTGAGAACTTGGTCATTGGACTGCGTCGTGTTGGTGATAGCTGGTGCTGTTGATGTTCGATATGCTGTATCGGGTTTCATCCATTGTGTGAACTTTGGTTGCTGTGCTGTAGGAGTTTGAGGCTGCTACATGTTGCTGGTGGTGCAGCGATTTGCCTCTTCAACGTCCAAGAATGATGATCAAACTTCAACTTGCGAGTTTGA
>JAPDHH010000325.1:0-383036 GCA_032158285.1 Phytophthora sansomeana | reverse complement strand
TACGTATTGCTGAAGATACTACATTTACCGAGAATGCGATGCCGAATTTATCACAACCCATGCATTTCATTTCCGTGGTGCGTGAGGGAAGCATGCTTCACTTCGTCCCTATTATATTTGTTTTAGAGCTGATCCAGCTCCACCTGCAGAACTATTACTCCGATGTTGTATCGATGGTAATTGAGGACCATGGTTGGAGCATCCACACCAGCGCAGAAAGCAGCGACCTTAAAGAAGTATGATGTTCGAGTACAGCGACTACGGCAACATCTAGATTGGTATCAGGGAAATAATCACTTGTTCTCAAATATCAACGAAACACCTGGGTGGGAATCTGTGGTGGTCTGCACGCGTACTGAATTGTAGTCGATCGCTGCGAGGACAGGCAGGACGGGTATCCAGCCATGTGAATGATACCATAGCGGCTTCCGAGGATGGACGATGGTACTGCGAACCTCTGAGCCCATTGCAAAATTTCGACAGCCCGAACGCGAATGATCTGCTCACTGTGGATGCTGATTGCGTTTTACAGTCCTTTCAAACTCGCGGAAGCCAAGAACCAATATGTGAAGTGAACAGTAATGGCGAATCTGTTGACATTGGTGACCAAAATTCAAATCAAACTGAGACTACTGGAGTTAGTGCTGGTGTTGAATTGCACACTGATATTTGGCATTCCACTGGTGGTGAAGAGCTTGACCGCGCTACATGGAGACACAACGCTCCTGTTCCTGCGCATTGTCATGTCTTATCTCAAGATGAATATGTGAGCATACTGCGGTCGGTTTAATAAGTGATTTCGGGAACGTCGACGTGTCTAAAGGTGTTGAAATTGTGTTGGAGCGGCGAAAAAGAAAATCACGTCGTTGTATATCGGTCATCAGCAATTTTATCTGACTTTCACCCAGTTTTTTTGGACAAATGCGTTCTGTGAGTTGTTTCCCTACGGTCGTGGTGGTCTTGACGAGCCCAGACCGATCTCAATTAGTCTGCTGGAATTTATCAAATACTGTCTTCGGCTGTCCTCGCGCAAACACTCTCAGCATCGTTCATTTGCTTTGGTTGCGTTTGACGTTATAGCACGACATAACTCACTGCAAGCCATCTTTATCAAAGCCAAAATGTCACCTCACTCGATGGAGCGTGTTGCAAGCGTGTCACGAGAAGAACTTGAAAAATATGTTCGATATCAGCATGATTGTCGCCGTGCAATTACCGAAAACCAGCCACCTCCACAACCTCCAGGGATTGATAGTAGCACGCGAGAGCTATTTGCAATCATTTCAACAGGGATGCGGTCATTCTGGGGATCCAACGAAGAGCGATCTGCTGCTCGATCTGACCTATTCTCGATGCAGTTGCAATTTGGCCAACCAACAATTTTTTTACCATATCCCCAGATAAAGGAAGCACATACAAAGTTGCTAATATGGCTGGAAACATCTCGAGCAACGTCCTTGTAGGTATGGAAAATGAATTGGCTGAATGTTTGGCTTACACGAGGGCTAGATTAGGCCAAATTGCAACTTCGAATCCGCATGTCTCGCGCACGGTAAGTAGTGTGTATTATCTGAACCTCGACATTGTAATTCCGTTCTAACGAATTTTTGCCTTCGATGCAGGTATTTTGATTATTTGATGAAGGTGTTCATCGATGTTGTGTTGAATTGGAGTGTGGAAGAGGGTTGTTCACGCGAGGAACCAGGTTTGTTCGGTTGCACCACAGCTTTTTATGCTGCAACTGAAGCTCAAAGCTCTACAGGATCCCTTCATGCACACATGCTGATCTGGGTGAAGGGAATGTTATCTACCGTGAAGCAGTACTATGAGATGTGTGCATCAAAGAAATTTCGAGATACTTTGGTAAAATATGTTGACGCCATTGCAACATCAAGTGTTCCTCTGGATCTTAGCTCGTGTCCGTCGTGTGGAAGCCAATCAATTGAAGCCCTTGAGCTCGAACGTTGCGCATTTCGCAAGCCTCGAGCGGAGCATTGCGACCATCGACATCTGAATGCAAGCAACGTGGAGACAAATTTGGTGGGCGTGAACTGATCACACAACGAACACAACTAGTATCCAGAAATTTGGATGATACACGCGGTGATGTACCTGTCCACCACCAAATTGCTCTTTGCCGACCGCTACCTTGGTCACGGAACTTGACTCCTGCTGAAGCTGTTATTGTTTCTCGCTCGCTAGTATTTTACCAGCAGCATCACTGGTTTCACTCAAAGTCATGTTTTAAGGTGACAAGGCGTACACCAAAAGGAGATGGGTGTCGAATGTTCATTCCAAAGGAATCGTGTGTGGAAACAATTTGGACACCAGAAAATCGTATTGAAATGAAACGAGAAGTAGGGAATGAATACACCAACACTTATGTCCCGATCATCAACGCAATATTCAAGTGCAACCATGACATTAAGTTTTTAAGCGCTGGTGAAGGTGGGTTATGATTTGTATTATTGTAGCAGCAACTGTCACTGATGAGAATATGATTTCTATGCAGGACCCGAAAAGGCTTACTATACAATCAAGTACTCAACCAAAGACCAAAAAAGGATATTGAGAATCCGTGGGCGTTGCATCTACACGCATTTGATAAAGCTAACCGAACGACACCAGAAGATATGAATGACCAAGCAGCGGTAGGACGCCGCCTTATTCAATCAATGT
This sequence comes from Phytophthora sansomeana, assembly GCA_032158285.1. Taxonomy (NCBI): domain Eukaryota; phylum Oomycota; class Peronosporomycetes; order Peronosporales; family Peronosporaceae; genus Phytophthora; species Phytophthora sansomeana. The sequence continues at coordinate 380,357 of JAPDHH010000325.1, read as the reverse complement.
GCTGCACGCTGTCAAACCCACACGAAATATCTGCACCCATGGCGTCCCTCTATCTCATTAAGGGCTCTGTATTTTACACCTCGCATCCGTTTGTGAAGCTAACAATTGCCCATGTTCTTCGAATGCTCTTTGAACAAAATGCACAAGTAAATGTTATGCTGGAGAGCGATAACAGTGGACAGAATTTCAGACCGTCAAGTGTTTGGTTGGACTATATCTCACGGCCTGAAACTCTGAGAAAATCTCAATTTAATGACATTTGTGGCGAAGTGGGAGCGCAAGAAACGAAAAGGAGGATTAAAATTTCAACCAAGCCACACTTTGTTCGCATCTCACTCGCTGACTGCTTGTAAGGAGAAAATTGTTACGGTGTGCCACAAGCGTCTACCAGACATGAGACGAACCGATTTGTCTGACGAAGAACTACTCCGATATCAGCGAACAATGGTGGCGTTGTTCCGCCCATTTCGATCAAGAGATAGTTTTAACGAATTCTTCCAGCATTGGTGGGAAAATGAAGCTCCTCCAGCAGCACGAATATTTGCAAGAAACAATTCTGACTACTATTCATCTCGAGACTTATTGAGGACTCAAGAAGATCCCGAAGTAGCTCGATATGGACGGCGCAAAGCTAGTCCTAGTGAAGATGATGATTTGGACGCTGAATTGGATGACGACTCGTTTGAAAGCGACGGCGACGACACTATTGGTGATGATTTCGACGTTTCGTATCCCAATGGCGAAGATACTCTCCCAATTCAAATGACAAAAAATATTGACGTACTAGATAACGCAAATGCTTCTGCCAAGCTTGCTGCTACGTCAACAGTCTTGTCAGAATCGCTCTATCATAGTTTCGTTCCCTCCATGAGTATCAAAGATGTTGAACAGTGCATGGAGGAACATTCAAGCAGTAACGTTTACAGCGACGTACCCATATCAACTGCGTCAGTTTTAACATCTTTTCCAGATTTACTGACACGAGTTCACCTTCTTGAAAGAGCTCTGAAACAACCTATCCACCCGAAGTCAAATCCACCACCAGATCTACTTCAGCAATCTGCGCAAGTGATTCCAACAATGCCGTCACTGGAGACAATATCGTTATCATTTTCGCTAAATCAGAAGCAACAAAAGATGCTTGTTAGAATTGGTAAGAAACTTCTCACTTCAATTTTAGTCCCCGAGGAACCTGACAGACAAGAAATTGCGTTTTTGGGTGGATTGCCTGGTGCTGGGAAAAGCAGGGTTATCAATGCTCTACAAACGCTCGCTTTACGTTGGGATTCGCCAGAAAGCGTTGCTACAGGGGCATATCAAGGGGTTGCCGCCCAAGCAGCAAATGGGCAAACCATTCATAAGCTTTTTGGATGGAGCATCAGGAACCGAAAAAATGGGTGCCTACGTCTGAGCAAAAAGATAGATTTGCGAAACTAAAACTCCTCATACTCGACGAGATTTCTACGTGCGATGTTGCAATTCTAGGGAGAGTTGACTCTTCACTTCAAACGCTGCTAGACCAGCCTAATATTGTATTTGGAGGGATTCATGTGCTCCTGGTCGGCGACTGGTTGCAGCAGCTACCAGTCGCTGGCCAACCTGCATTCATGGCTGACCGCGAATTATTGGCAAGTCGTTCACAATCGGGTACACGTACAGCTGATTATCTTGACCGTGTTAGAGGTATCACTGCATACAGATCTCTGACTTCTGTCGTTATTTTAACGGAGAATATGCGCCATCAAGGTGACCCGTTGTGGCGATCAATTCTGGAGAAATGGAGAGTGGGGATATATGACCAATAAGATATTGATTTCGTCAATAAGCTTGCACATCGCGAAAATTGGACATCAGACCGCAGGACCCTGAAAGGGTTCTGCCCTATTATAGTAACGTCGAACGCACTTCGAGTAGAGTTCAACGCATCAGCACTGAGAAAGTTTTGCGACGAAAGTCAAGTACCATTGCACCGCTTTCACGCAAAAGTAAGAAGACAGCGACATCCACTTTCACGATCTCAACGGTCGTCGCTCGAGTGCGTCCGAGACGACAAGACAAAAGGAATGCCTCTTTGTTTGGAAATTGCCATCGGATCAAGTGTGCAATGCACGAAAAATGCGTCACGAAAGTTTAAGCTTGCAAATGGTTCAATTGGAACAGTGGTCGCCATAACCCCAGCAAAAGATGATACTGTACAAGTGAGAGTTGCGAATGGGATTGAAGAACATTCTCACACACTCCCTCCTGATATTATTTATGTGAAGTTGAAGGATTACGGCTCACATTCGTTCGATGCGTCACTGCCACTTGGCGTGGTCCCAACATGTAGGAGACTGGAAACGGGGGTCAGCATCAAGATGAGTCATCGGTCATTTTCGGTGTCTATTTCTCAAGTTCCGCTCGTTCTTGCATATTCCCTAACTACGGAAAAATGCCAAGGTCTCACCGTCGACAAGATGATTCTTGCGCCTCTGCGGCATCCAACCCGGCGCATTCCACAGCGCTCATCTTTTTACGTTGCTGTCACACGCGTTAAAACATTATCTCAGCTATATCTAATGGCGCCACTTACGAAACAGTTTCTGGAGTACTTCAAACCAAGCCAAGCAGCTTTAGAAGAAAACCGAAGACTCCAAGCAATTGAGGATGAACAGGTGTACTGATATTCCCTTTTAATATGAAGCATTGAATATTTTTTTACTGTTGGAAGTCCAAAATACCATTATGTGATCGTGTATTTTGTCTTGAGGTTAGTAGAATTGAAGCAATCTACTTGTAGGCGGCTGGCAGAAAAGAGCAAAGCACTATGATTCAAGTACGATCGATATGTATGGTCGAGCATGAGCAGGTTTTCATAATTTTCAGGATGGTTGAAATACAGCACTAGACTATATGTTACTGAAGCTGGTAGCACTACACATAAAACGATCTTCTTCGTGAGCGCCTCACTTTTGTGAAAGATCAGGGTCTGTTAAGGGTGATAGGCTTTCTCTTTTTCTTACCAACTGCTGTAGCCGATTGCCGCTTTAGTCAATAACTAACAGACGTGCTCTTTTGAGATGATGTGCGAGTTTGTTTTTGTTTTGGTAACCTCGGCTTCACCTCCACCAATGACCCGCTTCTACAACGGCTAAATAAAACCTAGCTGAACTCAGGAGTCGTGTGAGAACAACCATTTTGGCGTCACTCTTCCCAGCTTGCAAAACAGCTATTGTTGCCGTGGCATGTGGACATACCACATGTCGCGCTTACACCTCGTCAACTAACGATCTTTGAGTGATGCAGGTACAAAACAAGCGACACAGAGTCGACAGCTCCCACAACCAGTGTTGTTCCAAAACTTATTTTCGCGGTAAAGGTGGGTGGGCGTTGACGAATAGGATAACGTCATCGAAATTAAGCAAATTTCGTACGTCGCTGACAGACTTCTATATTTCACATTTAACTGGGATGTCATAAACACCATTTTTTAATCTTGACCTCTCATTGCTGCGCTTGATGAATGCATCTCGTCAAGCTGGTAAATTTGTTATTATTCAGGCACCACGTGCTGGCAACAAAAGAGTAAGGTTGAATACGATATCATGCCAAAGATAAGCAGTTTTTGCTGTGAAGGTATACGAGAAGTTACTTTTAGAGAAAGGACAAGAAAACTCCCAGAATTAGGTTTCTGAGGAATGGGTGCTTCTGAGATGCTCGTTCGTAATACAATATTTGCCTTTTGAAAGTTGCCAGCCGCCACACTAAACCAACACAATTAAAACTGTATCTTGATTTAGTGATGTGGGTAGCGGACCACTATACTCAGACGCGCAGCACTTCAGAGCAGAAAGTTGGAGTACCACGCGGAAGGCGGTCGCCGCGAAAATACCGAGCTCCGCGCAGAAGATCTGTGACAGCTCATAGATGGCAGCAACATGTGAGAACTCGAAATGGTAGCAGGTCGACAATCAGTGCGCCAAGTGGGGCACTTCGGAGTGCAACGCTACGTTGAAGCCGACATCAATCGACTTCACTTGTCGATGCTGAGGACATTTACGCTTACGCAAGCCTAGTGGGAATTGAAAATCAACACCGCTTTGCGGCAAGTTATAAGAGGTCTGTTCGAACGTATACGACACACATTCTCCCTCTAGAAAGAGCGTAGTCTGTCCGTCCGTCTGGCTGTCCGTGGGTCCGCGCCAAAAGTGTCACGATAAAACGCACGGTGATTGGCCGAAATTGCGCTGCATCACTGCGTCCTCCCGGCGCAAATTTGATGCCAATTACAGTAGTAGTGCAGCGAGCCCACGGCGAGCGGAACGGAGACCGCCCAACACTATACCAGTAGTGCAGCGAGCTTTGCAAAAGCGAGCAAACGGACTACGCTAAACACTGTATTAAAGCCCGCAGGTGCGGGTGGGGGGCAGCTACATGTAGTGATGCACGTATAGATGCATATGTCGGGTGTTCTAATCAGCCAACGCTACTCACTCCACTCTTTCTTCTGGTTAGTTGTTGGTAGCACTTCATCTTGTGGAAGGCGATTCCAAACCGAGCTCATCTCATTGCAAGGGATTTGCTATATATGGAGATACTTTAGTCTTTACTTTCTACCCCCTCTTCAGCTATCAATTTGCATCTGCCTCAGCGTATTAATGAGTTCCATGAGGTCCGTATTACCTTCTCCGCGATCCTGTGCGAGTTCGTGGCCAGAAATCTTGTGTGGTCGGACCCATGCTCGACAATTTGGGTCCAAACGATCTGATGTTGCTGTCGCGTATGCACGGAAGTATGGTAAACACGATGGGAATCACAACCGAGGTTTGGTATCGTTAGCATCATATTTCGTATGCTGCACTGTACTGGTGGCCGCAAATAGCAGCTTGTTTGTACCAATATTGACGGTCTTAGCTCCAACCTTAATGGCTTGTTGCCCGTGCGGCCACTGATACCCGTAGACGTGGCTTCTGAGCCCACATGCGTTCGTCGCTGTTATACTCGCTCTTCGCGTTGGTTGTAAAATGCAAGCCAGTTCATCGGACGCCATCCAGTATTGGCTGGAAACTCGTCTTTGCTTTGTCGCCAAAAAGAAATTCTTCCTCCTCCAAGCAGCATATTACAATTTAACGACGCACCCTCCTCAACCATCACAACGGCATACTTGAATAAATGCTACACTTGACGATGGTATAACGCAACGTAGTGAGAGCATTTGACAGTCGTGCCGGGCTGAACACTTAGAAACCTATGGCAGCGACAACTATGGTAAGTCAAGATCGGTGTGATCTGGACGTTTGCAGCGTGTGCGTGCATAACTATCTCAACCAAGCAACGATAGCAATGGTGGGGCCCGCAAACCTCGAATGCCGTGTGTATCATTCGTCTCGTTTCGCAGTAAGGTACATTGGTGTCACTTAGTTCTACCTAACGACTTCCTATGTCCGTACCAACAAGCGCCTCTTTTTATCGTTTGTTGTCTGTGTCGGGTCCTCTACGCCTTTCAGAGTAGAGTTTCCCCTCTTTACACCGTCGAGGTGTCGGTCTCCGAGGAGTCCTGTGAAATTTCGCTGGCAAACCGTGTGTATCAGGTTACGTGCTAGCCGTCACTAAATTTCGTTGCGAAGAGGAAAGCTCGCCATTTGCGAAGGGTAGGATTTGAACTTACAACGTTAGGATTACAGTAGCTTGTCAAAAATATTCGGGTGGTTCCAGCAACCTTAAATTTCAATAATCTTGGGGGCGGTTTAAAATCCGTGTGCGGAGCACACGGGCTTAAACCCAGGACCTAGCATGGTCACACCTAGCTCGGTTTAGGGTCGTGTTACTGTTCTCAGGGTTTCAAGGGGTGAGACTTGGGCGATAGATTTCCTGTCAAGTACCTAAATTTGAAGATTTGACTGTAAGTGACATCCGTCCTCAAACGGGGTTAGGGTTGTGAGATAGGTGTATGGTTAAGATTTGGGACGATATGGTTGCTCTTAGGGTGATAAGGTTGCTCTAAAGCGTGCTGTGACGTTGTGTTATGGTTGCGGTAACGCCATTCAAAATATTCGGAGCTTTACCGGGCATAGCACGGCATTAATAAGCAAAACGGAACCCAGATGTGCGTGACCAATACCACAAGTTCGCTTTTCGGAATCACCACGAAATAGAATGCACATCAACGGGTTACCCAGATTACTGAAGCTATGAATCCATAGTATATCCCAATGCCATGTTTCCTCAAGACGGCAGGTTTTAGAAGAACGGGAACAGCATTTTTTACCTGACCTGCAAAAGATTGAGCAGTCTCACACCTCCTTTTTTAGGGGGGGTCGTGCACTTGGATGTGAAGAAACAATACAAAGTGCCGACGTTGGTCACCATCAATAAAATTCAGGGAGATATTTCATCATTGTGTTTCCAGACATGTCAAGAAGCAAAGTGGACGCAACTAACTGATTCCTTCAAAGCACACGATATGCATTTGCGCGGTGGTGGTCTGGATGTTGCTGCCTCCTTACACCATCTCAGTATTCCGGGTGATTCCATGTTCTGAAACAACAAACTGCCCGACGGTCAGGTATGCTACGTTAATCTCCAAGTTCTCCTTGGCAAACACCATCCGCTCTCTCTTAGCCAGGTCCCCAATCGCCCTGAAAACGCGCATTAAATCTTCAAAGTTTGTAGCACCGTACATGACACGCCTCTCAAAACACGCCACCCCATTCAGATCAGGAGCAGCATTCACGGCTGCTTCATAACGAGAAAATTGGCGATCAGTAATGCGAGGCACGGCTGTCATCGCCAAGTACGTTTCCCGCCTAGCCAGCTTTACGAGAACCGCCCGCAGTTTCTGTTGCTCCACTGAGCTACCCAAGTCGCGGAGGGCGTTCGGGCTAGACGTCTGCCCCAAACCCATTGCATCACGAGCTGCAGAGTATGTCTCCACGAGTTCCGGAAAATCGACAGGTCCGCGCTGACCCGCAGGCGTCTTCAAGAGTCGCTTCTCAAGCACATCCATGATCTCGCGGGCCTGGGGCTTTCGGTCTACAGACACGCTGAGCTGAGCCGTGCCAATCACAAATCTAGTGAATGACGGCGATGTATCACAGAGTTCTCGAACAGGGTCGAGTAACAGCAAAGGCAGCGTGGTCAACCCGGTGAAACTTCTGCATCATGTGGATGACCTGCAAGGCTTCGGATGCGATGGCAATTCGAATACGTCGGTCGGTTGAGTTGAGTCTGCTGGGATGAGAGAAGGACTCTACGGACCTCTGGAGCTTCTCGATAAGCCTGCAAGCTTGCTGCACGTCGTCGGCTTTTTCATCAGCAGGGATACACGGGTCGCGCAAACGGGCAAACATAGCCGCAGTATTATCAACCGAACTCTCCAATTGTGAAGCCCGCTTAACATCGTCAACGGCATCGGTAGCTGCTAAGCCCGTTGCCGCCAACAGATCAGTCAGCAAATTTGACACTTTAGCGGACCCACCTTCAGAAACGGCTGGTACAGTCAAGCTTAACGAATTTCCTTTTGCGTTGCCTTTCTTGCCCTTTTTGCCCTTCTTCTTGTTTTTCTTCTTCGAAGAGCCCTGTGCAATATTCGGTGTTGTGTTCTCCGCTGCACGCTGCCGTTCTTGGTCACGCTGAGCAGCAATCGACTGGCGCAATCGTTCTGCACAGGCATCGCTCTGCTGTCGGAACAGTGCGTCGCGGTTCTTCGCTCCTTCGCATGCCGCTTGACTCCTCTCGATGGCAACGATGGAGGCTACGATATCACGTTTCCACTCGCGATCGTTCGTCAAGTCACAAACACGCTTTCCGTTTACATCCTTGATGCGAAGGTCGGCTCCAAACGCAACAAGCATATCGTATAGCTTGCGATGGCCATGCTTCACAGCTAAGTGCGCAAGTGTTTCTTTCGTGTGGAATGTGGGTGTGTTCAAGTCAATCATGTTGTCAGCTTCAAGAATGGTCCGAACAATGCCCTCGTGACCTGCGATCGCAGCACTGTGGAGAGCCATTGTATTTGGCAAAGTCCCCAAAGAGAACGGAAGGTCCCTCATTCGTGGTAGACGTCGACAGTGCAACGGCTGAATAGTGAGAGCTCCTAGCTGGATCATCCATTCGAGTAGATCAGCATCGTAAGCAGGACCTGCGGCTGCCTGATGGAAGAGTGAACAGAGCTGGTTAAGCTTCGCGCTGGGTGTGTTGCTCAAATCAATTGTACCGAGACTAGTCTCCGGTAACGCATAATGCAATCCCATGGCAATGAGGTCTGGATCTCTTCTGAGCTCTGATTTGAGGTACTCTAGACCATTCCCTGACAGCGGAGCGACACTTTCTTCCATCAAGGCCATCAGAGCATTAAAGAGCCTGTTGCGTGCTTCACCCTCCGTCGGCTTCCGACCTGACGGGTTACCATACTCTTGGTTGATAAAATCTGGCTTCGACGGGAAAGTGAAGTACTTTAGCTCACACACCAGAGGTGGAGTCGCAAACTTCGCTTTGATCACAGTAGCCACCTTCCTGCACATGGCCTTCACAGCCTCACCACCTAATGCACCTAACTCAGCAGCACGATGATCAATAGGTAGCCCGCTAAGATCTAACGATCCATCTGGCTGCAAACAATCCAAGAGAGGCATCAAGGGCATCATCACGGCATCTTCCAGCGCGCGGTTGACTCGATATCGACGAGACTCGCCACGGTTCGGACGAGCAATATAATCATCATGATACTGACGTCGACCCAACTCATCACACATATCTGAAAACACGTCCGTGAGATCATCGTTCAGCTTCAAAATGTCACGTGAGAGCACGCGCGTTTGGAACAACTCCTTGGAACAAATATCGGCGGCAATCTTCAGCATAGCCTTCGACGAGGCCCCTCCCAACATTGTTTTATCGCTCTTGGTCAGAAGCCGGTATATCTCAGACAGATCTTGAAAGTGAAGCGCCTTACGAACTTTAATCCCTTCTTTCCCAGCAGGAGGTGCCACGCCACGGTACATAGCATTCACAGATGTCGCCGTCAAGTGAGAGCTCAACAAGTACGTACGATTGTACGACCCATGCACTGCTGCATCGCGGGACGGAGTGAAGATCATTTGATCGTAGATCTCCAGCACTTCGTCAAAGAATGGGATGTGCTGGAGGAACCATTGCTCTACCAGCGCATTGTAGAGATGGCCAAACGCGCGGAATCTCGATGTTACCATCAATATCTCGCTCGTCATGTGCGAGTAGTGGAAATGGTGTGTTAGCATCATGAAACCAGCCATCAGCGGATTGGCTCGTGCCAGTTTATGACCTTGACTGGACATCTTGATCTCGTTCGCACACCTTTTTAGCCCATCATGAATTTCCTTGTCGGACGGTACCCTTTGCAACAGTGGCCTCCATATTCTTCATTAAAGCCTTCGAGTGCTTGAACGTAAGACTCACGTTGCGTGTAAGGCCTGACTTCCCTTGTAACACTGCAACGGATTTCAGCCAGCAAATGCACGTGAAAACAATGGGCACGGTGACTTGTCGCGACGTGAAGTACTCGTCCATCGACGCCATAAACGAGCTTGCGAGGACTGAGCCGTCGTAACCTTTGCCCGTAGCAAGCATCGTCGCCAGGATCGTGTTATACAGCACCGGCAGCTGCTGCAACAGAAAAACAACCTTATTGGTCGGGTCCGGGAGAACATGCTGAGGCGTGCGCTCCTCACCATACGTCTCTCCAAAGAAGCCGTCGCGCAAAACCAACTGCGTCCTCGCCTGCGTCGGGATTGCGGACGTGAAGCTGGCCAGTGTACTCCCCACCCCAATAAAATCAAAAAGCAACATCCCGGGAACGAAAGTGCACGTGCCGTTGTTTTGGAACTTGGTCCAAAAGTCCGTCACCGCCCTGTTCAGTTTCGTCAAGTAGTTCTTCGGCATGTTTTCCATCACAACGTTAATCACATCCTCAGCCGTTTTCAACGACGGGTATCTCAGCTGCAGTGTCGCCGTCAGCGCCTTGGCGGTGTCCATCGCCAAGCTTCACCACAACTGTAGCTTCCACCATCGTGCGTTGCTGCTTCTTCACTTGGTCGTAAATCGTAAAAACTCCTTCCACCAGCTCCTCCAGCTCCAAGAAGAAGTAGACAACTTCCAGCCTCAGATCTTCAGCAAAAGCCTCATTAAAGAGCTGTTCCCTGTCGGCCTGCACAGCTCTGGAGACGCCACTGTGGTCCCCAAAAGTGTCTTCATCTGGGAAAAAGTCCTCGTCCAGCTCCAAGACGTCGTAGTAATTGTCGAATCTCCTGCTGCTTGTCGTCTCTTGTGCTGGAACAGTTTCCAGCGTCTGCAGCGTCTTGTGCCACTCCCTCAGCAGCTCCAGAAAGTGCCGATGGGTGCGCTGCGTCCTGTCGTCATTAGAGAAGAAAGTGGACACGTGTTCGCGTAATGTGATGGCGCATTGACACGCTGCGAGCGCCTTGGGGAGCGCTTGCAGCAGCTTCGGAGTGAGCGAAGACGGAGACGCCGCGATCTCTTGGACGACGGCGCTGATGGCCGCGAGTTTCACCTTCTGGCCAGTGTCTCGTCCACGCCCACGCGCCTGCAAGACCCAGTCCAGGAAGAAGGCCGTGGCGCGCTTGTAGCAAGCGTATTTGCTCGTCGGGAACGTCGCCATTCTCCTTCTTTTTTGGAAATGGGGTACCTATCAGATTTGGACCAGTTATTAGGGGAGCGTGTAAATCAGGGTTACGATTTGGGTTTGGTAGCACGAGTGTTCAGCTACTGTAACAGACTAGATTGAAGTCGTCTAACATGTATCGAACGTGGAAATTGACCACTACAAAGCTTTGAACGTATTGTGAATTCCGCCTAAATTTACCGATTCTGACCGGTTGACCGAATCGCCCTAATACAATTTTTCAGTCAAATGAAAAAGGCCGCTGCGCATCGTATTAAGTACGCTAACGTACTTAGCGAGGTGGCATAGTGAATATAAGTGATTTTGATAGTTGGGACGATTCGGTGCGCGATTGGTTTGAAGAACCGCGCACGGAATTTTCAAGTAGAACTCACAATATGCCCCGCAAGAATAATGTTAGATATACATTGGCTAACGGGTGTCAGTCTTCTCCGCTCTACTCTCACGAAGTGCGTCTTGGTTCTACATCTCCAATTCTATCAGGACCAATGGGCCATACATGTATCCAACGTCATTCTGGTTCGGTATTGACAGAAACGTCTTTATTGTACAAGACCTGCACGTGCAGATACTTGTGTGCGCTGTACAAGCAACTTCAACCCCTTCACTGAACGTATCAACGATGCAAGCTCGTTTGGTATTGGCAGCCAGGTAATTAAGGTGGACAGGAATTGCCGAATGGTGACAATTAAAAGCACTCAGTAGTTGAGGACTCGAAAGTATGGTAATGATCACCGTTCAAACATGCTCAGATGATTTTTCAGTTAGTTTTCATCTTGGTAGTTGAGGAAATATACACTACACAATGTTCATTCACTCGTGGTGCGTTAGGGATCAACCCTCACGCCCCCTAGCGTATCGAGTGACACCATGTTTTGAAACAGCAAACTGACGGATATTTAGCTGCGATGCACCAATTTTCACGCTCTCCTTCGCAAATATCATTCCCTCTCTCTTGGCCAGGCTCACTATCGCATTAAAACTGCGTCTTAAATCCCCAAAGGTTGTGACGCCGTACATGACACGTCTCTCAAAACACACCACACCACCTAGATCAGAAGCAGATCTCACTGCTTTTTCAAAACGAGAGAATTGCTGATCACTAATACGACTGACAGCCGTAAACTCCAAGTACCAATTTCGCCCAGCCAATTTGTCCAGCACTCCCTGCAGCTTCTGTTCGTCCTCTGTGTTACTCAAGTCGTAGAGCGCATTCGGACTGGATGCTTGTCCCAAACCCATTGCATCACGAGCTGCAGAGTACGTCTCCACGAGTTCCCGAACCCCCAATGAACTACGCTGATCAGCACGCGTTTTCAGCATGCGCTTCTCAAGCATATCCATGATCTCACGGGCCTGAGGCTTACGGCCGACGGATACGCTGAGCTGAGCTGTGCCAATCACAAATCTAACAAATGTTGGCGATGTATCGCAAAGGTCTCGAACCGAATCGAGGGCCGGAACAGCAATGGCAGCGTGATCAACCCTATAAAACCTATGCATCAAGTGAATGACTCGCAACGCTCCGGAGGCGATGGTATTTCGAATGCGATGATCCGATGAATTGCGTCTACCGGAATGCGAAAAGTATTCCACGAATCTTTGCAGTTTCTTGATGAGCTTGCACGTTTGCTGCACGTCTTCGACTTTTTCTTCAGCAGGGATACCAGGGTCGCGCAAACGGGAAAACATAGCTACAGCATTCTCGACCGAGCTCTCTAGCTGGGATATACGCTCAGAATCACCAGCTGCAGCGCGGCTGTTTAAGCCTGTTGCCACCAACAGGCCTGTCAGCAGACTTGGCACATCAGTCGTATCACCCGAAGCTACCGCCTGAACGCGTTCATTCAAGCTTGACGAATTTCCTTGTGCGATATTTGCCTTCCCCTTCTTCCCTTTCTTCTTGCTTTTTCTCTTCGAAGAGCCCTGTGCAATGTTTGGTGTTGTGTTCTCCGTTGTACGTTGATGCTCTTGGTCACGCTGAGCAGCAAGCGACTGCCGCAACCGTTCTGCACGGGCATCGCTCCGCTTGCGACACAGACTATCAGCATTCTTCACCCTTCCACATGTCGTCTGACGTCTCTCGCTGTCAACGATGGAGGCGATTTTACATTTCCACTCGCGATCATTCGTCAAGTCACAAACACGTTTTCCGTTTCCATCCCTGATACGAAGGTCAGCTCCAAACGCAACAAGCATGTCGTATAGCTTGCGATGGCCATGCTTCACAGCCAAATGCACAAGTGTTTCCTTCGTGTGGAACGTAGGTGTGTTCAAATCAATCATGTTGTCAGCCTCAAGGATGATCCTAACGATGTCCTTGTTCCCAACGATGCAAGCGCTGTGAACTGCCATTGTATTTGGAAAGGCCCCCAGAGTGTACATGGTATCCCTCATTCGTGGTTGATGTCGACAGTGCTCAGACTGAAGAGCGAGCGCTCCTAACCCTATCATCCATTCGACTAGATCAGCATCGTAAGCAGAACCTGCGGCGGCCTGATGGAAGAGTGAGCAGAGCTGGTTAAGTTTTGCACTCGGTGTGTTGCTCAAATCAATTGTACCAAGACTAGTTTCCGGCAACGCATGGTGCAACCCCAACGTCAAAAGACTCGGGGTCCTTCTCAGCTCTGATTTAAGATATTCCAGATCATTTCCTGACAGCGGAGCCACACTGTCTTCCATCAAGGCCATCAGAGCATTAAAGAGCCTGTTGCGTGCTTCGCCCTCCGTCGGCTTCCTACCTGACGGATCGCCATACTCCTGGTTGATGAAGTCTGGCTTTAACGGGAACGTGAAGTACTTTTGCTCACACACCAAAGATGGAGTCGCAAACTTTGCTTTAATCACAGAAGCCACCTTCCAACACAAGGTCTTCACAACCTCACCACCCATTGAACGCAAGTCATCAGCAAGATCATCAAACGGCAAACAGTTATAATCCAGCGACCCGTCCAGCTGCAAGCAATCCAATAAAGGCATCAGGAGCATCATTACGGCATCCTCCAAAGCTTGATTGACCCAACATTGACGAGACTCGCCTTGGCTCGGGTGAGTGATGTAATCGTCATGGTATTGGCGTTGGCCTAACTCATCACACATATCCGAAAACACATCTGTGAGATCGTCGTTGAGTTTCAGGATGTCGCGTGAGAGCACACGAGTTCGAAATAATTCTTCTGAGCAAATGTCAGCAGCATTCTTCAGCATGGTTTTTGACGACGCTCCACCCAACACAGTTTTGTCATTCTTAGTTAGAAGTCGAAATATCTTAGACAGGTCTCGAAAATGAAGCACCTTGCGGAGTTTAACACCTTCGTTACCAGCAGGTAACGGCACACCACGGTGCATGGCATTAACCGCCGTCGCAGTCCAATGAGAGCTTAACAGGTAGGTTCTATTGTATGATCCATGAATCGCTGCAGCACGCGATGGAGTGAAGATCATTTGATCGTAGATCTTCAACACCTCGTCAAAAAACGGGATGTGCTGAAGAAATTGTTGCTGTACCAGTGCGTTGTAGATATGACCAAACGCGCGGAATCTCGACGTCACCAACAAGATCTCACTCGCCGTGTGCAAGTAACGAAAATGGAACGTTAGCATCATGAAACCCGCCATTAGCGGATTGGCTCGAGCCAGGTTATGCAATCGACTCGATAGATTAATTTCCCCCGCACATTGTTTCAGCTCTTCATGAAAGTCCCTGTCGCCGGTGAGGACGGAACCCTTCGCAACTGTGGCCTCCATATTCCTCATTAAGTTCATCGAGTACTTGAACGTAAGACTCACGTTGCGTGTGAGACCCGACTTCCCTTGTAACGCCGCAACAGATTTCAGCCAGCAAATGCACGTGAAAACAATGGGCATGGTGACTTGCCGCGACGTGAAGTACTCGTCCATCAATGCCATGAAAGAACCTGCGAGGATCGATTCGTCATAGGTGTTGCCCGTAGCACGCTTCGTAGCGGAGATTGTGTTATATAGCAAAGGCAACTGCTGCACCAGAAATACTATTAGGTTGCTTGGGTCTGGGAGAACGTAGTGAGGTGTCCGTTCTTCACCATACATCTCCCCGTAAAATCCATTTCCTGAAATCATCTTGGTTCCCTCCGTCGTCGGGATAATATTCGTGAAGTTGTCCAAAGTCTCCCACACACTAATGAAATCTCTGACCACCATACCTGGTATGAAAGTGTACACTCCGTCCGTTTCGAATCTCTTCCAGCAGTCAGCTATGGCCTTGATCATTTTCTTCATATAACACTTCGACATGTGCTTCTTCACAACGTTGATCACGTCCTCGGCCGTTTTCAACGCAGGGTATCTCAACTGCAGTCTCGCCGTCAGCGTCGTCGCCATGTCCATTGCCAGCTTGACCACAACTGTAGCTTCCACCATCGTGCGTTGCTGCTTCTTCACCTGGTCGTAGATGTTGAACACTCCTTCCACCAGCTCCTCCAGCTCCAAGAAGAAGTAGACCACCTCCAGTCTCAGATCTTCAGCGAACGCCTCATCAAACATCCTCTTCCTGTCCGCCCTGGAGGTCTTGGGTGCTCCTCTCTCCACCACAAAGGTCTCTTCATCTGGGAAATAATCTTCGTCCACCTCCAGCACATTGTAATAGTTCTCAAACCGCTCACTCTCCACAGTATCAGGCTGCACAGTCAGCAGCACCGTCTTCAGTGTGGCCTGCCATCGTTTCAGCAGCTCCAGAAAGTGTTTGTGACCTGATTGGGCCGCGTCGTCCTCTGCGAAGAACGTGGCGACATGTTCACGCAATGTGATGGCGCATTGACAGGCTGCAAGAGCCTTGGGGAGCTCCTGAAGCAGCTTAGGAGTGAGAGTACCAGGTTCCGCTGCGATCTCCTTCACGACGTCGTTCGAAGCTTCGAGCTCCACACGCTGCGCTGCGTGACGTCCACGACCATGTGCCTGCAAGATCCAGTCCAAGAAGAAGGCCGTGGCACGCTTGTAGCGAGCGTATTTACTCACTGGGAACGTCGCCATGTTCACCAGCCTCGTGCCCTGGAATCTTTTGAAATGAGATTATCAGATAGACCCTTTTTTATGTATGGAAGTAAATCGGGGTTACGCTCGTGGTCGGTAGCAGGAGGCTTACGATATTGCAACAGACAAAGTTGAAGTGATGTTGCATTTCAAGAAGGGTCGATCGATTCTCCACGTTCCTCTAAAAGCAACCGGGGCAAAGCTCCATCGCGTACTCACGGCTTAAAGTCACTTTGACCTGCAGTGAAACTGGCCGATAAGTCTCCGCAGAACGTATTTTACATGTAGGTATATTTGGGAAAGACAAAGTCTGGTATTCAACGAGCGCTTGGGCAACCTGATTCACAGCTCTCCGTTCGTGCTTCGAACGGCAAAACCCAATCTGCTGGACACGCTGTGGCTCTCCGCTTTGCCAGACAGCCAAGGATTGAATCAGTCTAGGTGTCCTGCACCCGACGGTCTCCGATGGATTCTAGCCGGATTTGATTAGTAACGTAAGACTCTGTATGGTTCGCAGGCAGCCAGCATTTGCACCTGCACTGCAAGCAGCAGTAGTTGACTCAGCCTGATACGCCACCACAACACCCGAAGCTGCTGCGTGCTTGGGGCCACCAAGCGGTGGATTCTTACTAAAAATTAATCGCACGTGACAATGGAAAGACGGCGCCATGCAAAACCACAACAACGCCATCGTCTTTCGCTATGAAGACCTCGACAACCAACGACTCCGAGTCTCGAGTGGCACGTGCGTCAGTCTGTCGACCCGACAACAATAGAAAAAGTGCACACTAACTCGCTCTCCATCAGTTCCGCACATTTGGCCGCATACAAACCTCCAGTCAGACGATAATTCCCGCACATTGCTGCAGTATACAAACGCCAGTCACTCGAAAGTTCCAGCACATTTTTCACCGGCTGGAGGCTAAGCATGTCTCGGCTCTATCGGTCTCAAACCTCTCCCTCCATGATGGAGGGTACAATGTTCAGTCAGATGATGGAGTCCATCATCTGACTGAACATTGTACGAAGCGACCAGCACCTCAGTCTCGAAAAGCTCATCTAGCACATCAGTCCGCTGTCATAATGAAGGTGATTCAGGTCCTCATTATCGCCGCGTTGGCCATTTCCAGCGTCTCGGGTGCCACCACCACAACGACTACAACTGCTGCAGCGACCTCCAGTTCGTCCTCTTCGACTGCGGTGGCTTCATCTTCCAGTGCTAGTGCTGCCACCTCCGCCGCTTCGTCGGACACTTCATCTGCCAGCACAAGTGCCAGTGCTGCAGTTGCAGACTCGTCGAGCTCTTCAAACACCACGTCGTCGGCTTCGGAGTCTGCTGCATCGGAATCGTCCGAGTCGTCGACCAGTGAATCGGCATCGGCTGAAAGCTCGTCGGAAGACGAAGCCACCGCCCAGAGCAGCTCTGGCTCGGGTTCGGACTGGATCACGGGCAACTCGGGCGGTGCCATTGCGCCCCGCTCTGGCTCCATGCTGTCGTCGAGTTCGGGTGCCATGCCTCAAGTGACAGCGTCCATGGGCTCCGTTGCGGCGGTCATCGTCGCGGTCGGCGCCTACTTTTTGTAGGTTCGTTAATGCGGTGGAACTACGTTGACAGCAGCGCTCTAGGTGCTGCTAGTACAGGCGGGGGTGACCGATTTCGCCTTCGGCCACTCGTATCATTAAACACGTATATTTTTCGCTCCCGATTGAGCGCTTCGTCGTTGTTGTTACGTGTTGTCTTGGGTCTGTGGCCATAATTGTGTTTCAGAGTCGGCTGGGTGAGGGCTTCTACGATTGAAGACGCTACCTGGTAGCTTGCCACCCTTTGGAGAACACGTCCCAGGGGTCCTACAGTTTAAAGAAACTCTGCCACGCATGAAGTTTGTTTGTTGTTATTTGTTTTTTTGGGGGGGAGTGCAAATTTTGCACTCTAAGAGGGAAGGAAGTTAATTGCAACGAATGCAAGGGAAGCAAAAGTGTATTCACGACCGACTCACGATGTCTTGCTCATACTGGGAGGCTTGGACAGCCCAAATCGGATTAATTCGTAACTGAAGCCGGTATAAACTGCACTCAGGAGATGCAATACTAGTTAGAGAGCTTTTGTCTGTTGGTACAGTTTTCGTGGATTGCTATCCCAGCCTACGCATAGCCCTAGTATACTCTGTGGCTGCAGTAAGCTAGAAAATATGTTGGACGTGTGAATGAATACAAGGATGTGAGAAATTCCTTTATTAATTCCGCGCTCAAAAGAGTTCGCATCGAATGTTTCCTTTTAAAAGCTTGGAATTTGCTGGCATTTGAGAGTGTACATACACTCGAGGAAGGCAAAAAAATATATCCTTGAAAGGGTGTACCTGTGCATGTAGTCTATCATAAAAGGCTCCATGCCGCGTGCCCCATTTCACTTCTGAACGAATAATATAGCAATGGCAAACGAATAATATGACCAGGGCTTATTCAGAATATTATTCTACTGCAGATGCAATATGACCAGGCCAGCAGTTCATCGTCGTACACGAGGTTGTGCACGTAAGCGGACAAGTTGATGAGAGTGTTCTGTAAACATTCACGTTGACGAGTGCGTCTCGTAAATACGAGCGTTGATGCGGACAACAGTGTACTTTATACATTTTTTCTTGTACGTTTTCATGTATGTTCATATTTGCTTTGGACCCAGTCTTGTTGATACTGGTAACATGCAAAGTGACCATTGTGTACAGGGTAATTGCGGTCATGTTGGTTCGATAAGAGATGGCTAAGCGTCCTGTACACGTATTCAGAGAGCTCAAACGTTTTGCCCCACTCGAAGGAAATACAAGACAAAACTTTTGATATTGTTTCATTCTTGATTGTATTGCACGACACTTTACAACAATCCCGTGAATGGAGAGCAAGCATTTCCATGCCAGCCGTAAATCGTGCAGTTCACGAGGGATTGCAAGCTTTGAATTTCGATCATCTGCCTGTTCGACTGAACTACAGCAATACATGCAGTCACGCTTTCACTGTCCAACAAGGAGCTGTGATCAGTTCAAAATTCGCTTTCCAGAGCCCAAGCCTCTTCGCCTGCTGAACGACTCGGCCCACCATGCGCTTTTGCTACGTCGTTCTGTTGGCCACCGTGGCTCTCTTTGCGGGCAGCGACGGCGTTACAGCCAACACCGTCGCGGACTCGGAGCAGGTTGCACAGCTGGACGCCGTTCGCTCACTCCGTGAACAGAACGACATCGATATCGACACCAACCGCCTTCTGAAACTCGTCGATACGGAGGAAGAGGAGAGATCGGTCGCTCTTTCGGAGCTCAAGACGGCTGTGTGGATGGGCAAGATCAATTCTTGGTTCAGCGCCAACAAGACCCCGACGCAGGTTAACCGGAGCATGCTGAAGCACGGTGGCAAGGTCGACTGGGCTCTGGCTACTGCGTATGCATCGTACTTCCGCAACATGAGGTATGGCCCGTACGCTCTCGACACGTACAACAAGGCTACGGGTACCCGCAAAAATGCTTAGGTTCCGATACGCTAGTACTGAATTACCATGTTAGTCCGTGGCCCACGCCATCGATAGTCAACTTGCACACAGATGCACACAGATCTGTGGTAATTGAATGGACATGTAACTTGAAGAAGTGGCTGGACTACGCAGGTAATACTAGTTAGAGAGCTTTTGTCTGTTGCTATTGTTTTCGTGGATTGCTATCCCAGCGTACGCATAGCCCTAGTTAACGTTCAACGCACACCACAGTCACAGCTCTTGGGCAAAACAGGAGCCCTCAATCAATGAAGAAACATCAGATGCTCAAGCCTCTAAAACTAAAGCTTGTGATGTATAAATTAACAGCAAAAACTATAATACCCGACGACGCCAGCACCTTAACGTAGTATTCCATGCTGTACCCATGCAACTATCTCTAACGCGAGAAACGCACTAAATATCAATGTCTGATCCAAGCCTGGACGATCTCAAATTTTGGCAGAATGCATTATAGTACTTCCAAGTAATTTCCTACCGACACATTGATTTCAGCTCACTAGCAAAAAAAATGAGAACGTTGTTCCATGTTAGCAACATGAATCGTGAGTTTGCAAATCAGCTTTCAGTCCTTCCGAATCTGTGTGGCTACTGTTTCCTGTGCCGTATTCGTGTGCTTGTATTACTTCTGCAGTCGAGAGGTGACATGTACCAGCAATTACAACTGGAGTCATCGAGACGAATTTCGTGCTACAAATGTACTTGTACAGTAGTATAAAGTGCGAGCCTCATTACTTGAGGCTGGTCATTTATTTGAACTGACAAATACTAACAGTGCTTCTGAAGTTCGAAAAGTATCACTTTTGTCGCTCCCGTCAAACTAAAAAACCCTGCATGGTATTATTTTTTTTGTTTATAAGCTAGCGGAACATGTTGTTAGTTGATTGGCCCTTCAATTCTTTTGATTTGTGTCAGTCCAGGAACTTGGGATTGAAGGGCCCCAGACTCGTGCATGAGTATATAAAGCATTTAACCTTGCACTAAGTTCAGTTAGCTGCATGAAGTAATTCGGTTCCTCAAAGAAATCTCGTATCTCGCCGAAAATTGCATGCGCAGAAGTGTTATTGCAAGTGTTCTCAACATATCCTTGCTTGTAAAATTGGGGCGTTGTAGTCCTACAAAAAAATAAAATATCAGTTTTGAGCGTGCTTGATCGTGTTTTCTGCATAACGTTTTATAAGGTTGCGTTGTTTTACACTAATGTACGCCTTCGAGCTGCAACCTCCCCTCCTCAGCAATTCCATTGCGTCCTTGAACGTAGCACACTTTTTTCAGCAACTGCACTCCATACAAACGTAGCTGTGGAAGTGATCAACGTATATGTACGCGTAGTGGTTTTCATCGGACAGGAGCGGGAATCCATCGCCTGCTAGGTTGTTATGGACAGCGCACATTTACGTCACTTGGATCGTCGAGGTCATTAAGAGAAGTGGGGTTGGCCAACACTTCTTGCACTACAAGTCCTAAATGCTGGTGGGTGAAGTATAAAGGGCAGTGAGTATCAGTTGATTCGGATAAGGATCTGGATACTGTATCTTAGTCATCAGAGTCGGTTCCTGACAGCATATCCTGCGGAAAATGTCATCATCCTTTTCGTCGTTGATGTGTGATTGCGAGCTTGCGTTTGCGATCGTAATCAAAATGTTATACAGTGTACATATATGGAATAACAATAGTATTATATTATGTTGCTTGTGACTCGAGTTTACTCTCAATCTCCCAAGCATTATGGTTGACGAAAAAACTAATTTGCCATAAAGAATAAATAGGGCTCAGGATGATAGGATTAGGCTTTGGAGACATCCAAATTAGTCATCTTACCTAGTGATCTCGACATCTCACGTTTGGTTTCATGACCCTTTTAAAACTGCTGTTTTCTCTTCAAGGCGTTTGCTTAACTCACAAATTTATTCATGCTTGTGCGATACCGATCCTGTACCCTATCTGTATCCAGACGACAGATCTGGGAACTCACCATACCGTATGCAGATATCCTCACTCTAATGACTTAAGGAATGTGCCCAGTAAGAGTAGGTGTAGGAATAGCGTGACTACCCGGTCGTAGTCGAACCATCTGTCATCGAACTAGGTCAATTATCATCCATCGCTACGAACACCTTCTGTGTCCGATTAGTTTCATTCTGGAAAAGCATTTCCCACACCACACTGCTACCCGCGTCGTGCCCTTGGCTCGACCAAGGCGAGACGCTGCGGGACGATAGGACATGGCTGCGGGAAGCGGTGGGGTACGTGAAGTTAGGATTTCAAGCTTGAGTGAGTCATATTTTACTGCAGCTTCTACACGTACAACGACTTCATGGATCATGTTTGATGACTAACAGGGGATCTTTATTAGTTGCGAAGGTTGTTTGATCAAATGAATTGCCTAAACGTTAGCTGATGCATCGCTCTGCGTCGAATCTAACGACGAGAAGATCAGATTCTGGAATGAATCGTGGGGTGTATGTGCAGCTCCTGTGGTGGTTGTAGCTCCATTGAATGGCGCCGAAACGGATGGGCCGAATGCGGTCGATGTGGTAAAGCTGTGGTGGGGAAGATATTGGTCGCTCTCAGCCGGAAAATGATACACCCATCGACCCCATGTTGTGCTTGCATCCAGGTACGTGATGACGTTGCATCTCGTATGCCACCACCCCGCCCAATTCTGGAGCTCGTAAGTTGCAGAGCCTGATCATTGCACGGCTGGGTACGCGTCGGATTTGTTTCGAAGGTAAGCATGAAATTTCGAAAGGTGAAAGTTCACGAGTTGTTGACACTGTGTAACGGGGTTACACGGGGGTTACACGTAACTTGGCTACATTGGTGTGTGTCACACTAGGTGGTGTGACCACATGATAACAGAAAGGAGTTCTCAGTACTCGATAGATAACAAGAGTCAGTACGTGGCCTCAGAGCCACGAGTATGCATTTGATTAGGTATTAGTATGATCGATAGTTAGGGTAGGACATTCGCACCAGGGCGGCCCGGCCGCCCTTAAGACTAATACATTCAGTTTGGAAAACACACAGTAGAGTTTATATACCTTGCTTAAGGTTCCTATAAGACTCTAGGAGCCGGGTACGGATTACCCTTGGCTCGCACCTGTTCTTGGTATAAGAACGAAGGTCGTGGACCTTAACGCTTCCTCTAAGCAAAGAGCTACGGCAGCCCCGCTGCACACTGCGCCCCGTGGTTTCTCTCGTTTAGGACGTTTTTTCTTGTTTTCTGTGGCGCGTTTTCGGCGTGCGGTGATCCAGATCGGGTCTTTGATTTTTGCTTGCTGAATGGATTTGGATGACGAGCGATATATCCACCAGTGTGCTGAAAAATCTTCAGGTTGAAGTTGCTTCCCGTCGTTCAAGAGTTGTTTCAAGTAGTGGTTGCACGGAAGACCTCTGGTACGCGTGTACACGCCGCTGTTGCTGGTGTCCGTCACTGCTGACATTATATTCAACGTCTGCATCAATGGATAATGGTGGATCCTAGTGTTGACGTGTTTGAAAAGAGAATTTTCACGAAGAGCAACAATCGTAAAGACCTTGGCGTTCGACACACCGGTTTTGTAGAACACAATAGATTGGCGCCACCAATGTATCATGATTTTGTACAAGTTCACCAGATTTCCGGCACCAGTGATGATCCAGTGTTTCAGTGTTGCGTGGTACCCTTCTACTCGAGAAGTTGCTTGTAGTCCAAAGTGAGTGTATTCATTTGTCCAGCACCTCACTAGTTGTCGTTTCCAGAGATCGAGCCATACATCGTCCACGTAAGCAGCCTCGTTGTAACATAAATCGTAAAGCGCTAAGCGGTTGGACTCGTATTCCTCCTCAGTGTCCGAATATATGACATCAAGAAAGGCATCACAGAAAGCACGGTGTTCATCGCTATCTTTTCGCACGACTGTATCCTCTGTTGATTTCTCTTCATCGATAACTTGTTCGAAGCTGTGTGTGCGAACATGAGTCTCCACGTTTTTAATGACGTGCCAAATGCACACCAGTGTTGGGGTGTCAGGAAAAACAACTTCGAGAGCGTTCAATAGGGACAATTCCCTGTCACTCAAGAAAACTTGAGGAATGAAATCTGGTAGACGCCAAGCAACCTTCTAAGATTGGTTAACACCCAGAAGTAGTCCTCGTACTTTTCATTCCGGATAAAAACGTGCGCCAAATGAATCGTTGTATTCATTTCCGAAACACCGACAATGTTATTCCATACGAATTAGTCTTATACGTGCAATCCATAAGGATTATGTCTGGGTTAGCCTTGAAAATCTCCACTACACCTCGGTACGCAAAGAAGAGATGAGTCAAATGTTGATCGTCATCCGATTTGTGGTCAAAGAAAAATTCCTCAATTGAAAGTTGTGTTAGCAAATGGTCAATCGCGGAACCTCCGTTGAGTTCCTGTCGGCGGTGCTGCTGGCGAACATTTAAAATGTCTCGGGGGCGCACAGAACTGTTAGGGTCCTCGGCTAGAATTCGCGCAAATGTCTGGGTGGGCTGAACACCAGTTTCTGCTTCTAATATGATAGATGCCCGAATGTCAACGCTCATATCACTTTGACGATGCACCGTGTGCGAAGCGGAACTGTCTGTAGGTGGATGGTTATGCGTCTTCTCCTTTCCACGATGACGAATCTGCCAATGAACAGCACCAGTAGCAGGATCGATCTCACGATAAGCATCTACCTCCATGGGACAGCCACACTTCCGAGTTTTCGCGCTTGGGCGTTGAACGACGCCTGGTTTCGGGGTGTACCTTTTGTCAGGTTTACCATGCAGGTCGCATGCATGCGTAACTCGGTGGGGACTGCTCCGGAGTACAATAAGGCCGTAGCCGTGGTTCCGCGCGTGTTGGTTAACCCCCGCTTTGCTGCCTCACGAGACTCAAATGCTGAAATTGAAGGTGGTGAAAGTTCCACCGTTCCGTCCTCACGAGGCCGTATTTGGTTAGCTGCTGCGTCACAGTGGCTAGAGGCTGTGCACGCTCCGCACTCGCATCGAAATTCTGTAGGCGTAGTCGATACCACCGGTGTCGCCATGGATGGCCTTATCTCGAAACAGCTACCGCGGCAACCGCAACTTGCGGTCCGCAAGACTCACTCAGTCATCTATTTATACATGTTCAACAACTTCAATCGCAACCAAATGGTTCGACTACGACCGGATAGCCACGCTATTCCTACACCCACATAGGAATATCCATTCCTGTAGTGCATGTGCATGCACTACGATTACGATCGCGAAGGCAGGGTCGTAAATTCTTCAACAACAATAACGCAATTTTTGTGAGATAGAATGCGAGATGTGCTGTCAAGAACCGACTTTCTTGGCAAAGGAACTCAATGCATAACATGTTGTAGCATCCTGTCCTTAGATACCCGAGGTTCACTTGTCTCCAACCTCTTTTCCCGCTGATGAATGCCATGCGTTTAAAAAGTTTTGCCGTCGCAGCTATTGCTGTTCAATTTGCTGCTCTGCTTCGAACAGGCCCGACTGGCCAGGATGACATCACCGATCTAAGTTGTTCACCTAGCGCAGTCCATAGCTACCGATCTGGTGGTACAATTAATACATTGGTGTGGATCAGCTTGAATTTGCGATACCGATACGATCTGTACGGATGTGACGCCGAAATACAAGACTACTATTCAAGCGCTAAACAAAAATGTAGTATCATTGCCACATGTACAAAGTCCGCAAAGATACCCGAGTATATACAGTCGCCGTGGAATCATCGAAGTGAACATAACTGCAACGCTGTGTTTTCAGATCTCAAAACTCGGATTGCGCGAATTGTACAATCTGATGATAATAAAATCTGCCTAAGAAAAGGCCTGAAGACCAAGAAATGGCAGATCCAAATTCATGGCGCCAAAGAACGGTATCGCTGCGTTCGATAACGTAAATTTGAAGTAAATCCTATTAAAATAAAACCTACATGACTTATTGAACTATAAGCTAATAATCTTTTTATTTTTTTTTGTTGTAATGCGGATAATGCTCCTATTAACATTGATAAAAATGAAATTATATAAAAAATATTTCAAAAAAATATGAAATATTAAAAAAAATATCAAAAAATAAACGAATTAAAATACCAATAAAAGCTATTTTTGGTACAATCGCAAAAATACTATGCGGGCAAGACTATCGTGTACACGATTTTTTCTTCACGGCACATTGCACTACTACAATCGAGAGAAAAAGTACTTGAAATAGATTTGAGTTTTTACAGACACTCCAGGAAACAATTAGGGTTAAGGTATCCTCTTGAACGACGAGAGCCGACGACGGTACTTGAGATATATTGTGAGATCTGCTGCCAAGAACCGACTGTTTTGACAAAGCCACACGATAGGAGCAGTTGCATGATCCTATCCTGAATTACCAGAGACTCACTTTGCTTTTTGCCGTCAATCCATCACCACTCTTCGCTCGCTATCGAATCGTCATGCGTCTGAGCTTGTCCTGCTGGCAGCTGTTGCTGTCCAATCTGCAGCTTTTGGTGCTGCCACTAGTGTTGAGCAATCCCCACTGTCCAGGATGTCTTCTTCGGCCAAAGTGGCTTCCATTGGAGCTGTCCAAAGCACCCAAGATGGCGGTCGGTTTTTGAGGGCTCGCGAATCTGATGCTGACGAGGATACCAACGATGTGTCGAGCGAAGAAGAGCGAGGCTGGGAAAAGGCCACGCTAGAATATCACAACTTGCAAAACCAAAAGGTCTTCAAGCAGATAATGGTAACGCCAAGGTCTATGTCGAAGGAGCTGAAGGTCGCGGACAAACTCGCAACCACAAAGATTGCCCAACTGAGACAAGATGGAGACTTCATGTTGTGGGTTCAATACTCGAAATTCTGGGGCGACGCCAGGAAGGCTAAAACGACTTAGCTTTCTCGCGCTGAGGTTGGCTGCCGTTTACCAAAGAGTAAGGTTGCTAGATATTGTCTTGGTGGCGTAGTAAATCTGGATAAATTCGTGAGCATCTACTACGACGTCCTAAGCGATATTACAAGCACATCTTCAAAATACATTCAAGCCCGCTCTGTTGTTGACACGTACAACGTTAGCTTCGTATCATAGCTTAGCAGTATCTGATACTTGAAGTAATATGGGCACATGGCCACTCGCATTTGCTTTATCTGCAGCTTTACTGAAACGAGCTGTAGAACATTGGCGATGGTAGTGCTACGCAAGTTGGCGTTAGCAATCAAAGCAAAACAAATTTATTTGCAGGCTCAAAGATACCATGACACTCGCAGATCCGCTGCGGTATTCAACTCGATTGGAAGTGAAGAAAGTAGCAAGACTCAGTCATGGATCCAGGTACATGTATGATTCAGTGAGCTTGGAGCGCCAAATAACGTTGAAGTAGTATTTGGCCAAACGAAGCTTTACTGCGCCAACGACAAAGTTTCAACGAAGTCAAAAGGTATTTCATCCAGTATCTTGTACGATCATGGGCGGTGACTAACATCAACCCGTGAAAAGGTAATAGTATATTCACGAAAGGTGGCACACTACATGTAGTAGAAGCAAATTGGAAAGCTGAGGTGCCATTTGTTCACAGCCGTGTATCTGTGGAAATGACGGGCGCGTATTCCAGAGAATAGGTGGCAACAAACACACGGGTCTGAAAGCGGCCTCTCAATTCATGCAAAGGCTACTAAGATCAGTTCAATATTTCTCTCATTAACAGCAGATAAGGTACTTATGCCGCAGCCGCATTTCGTGAAAAACCAACAGATGAAAGCATCTGCCCGACATCAAGAGAACCCCTGATGCGAGCTCCTGATATCGAACTGAACGCCTTCGCGCTGAGCCACTTCTAGTAGTAACCGAAGAACGCTTGCTACATCATTCTTTGATTTGCCGCTGTACACAACGTGTTTGCCATTGGCACCACAGCAACCCACGCCATCAAGGCCTGACGTCACATTAACTGTACGCGTGAACCTGTTGAACTGTTGATCGGTTGTGCTGATCTCAGCCGTAAGGTGAAAGAAAAACGGGCTTCCAGTCACCTTGCCCAGAACCATTCGTTCGTCATTATTCAAAGAATTTTGGGTCGGGTGCGATTCTCGAATGAATAACTCTTTAGCGAGTCGTGATCTCTCTAAGCCGAGAGTATCACGTGCCCCAGTATACATTTCGTAGAGCCTTCGCAAATCTTCGCGTTCATGACCCTGAGCATGTGCCTTTAACAAACGCTTCTCCAGCACAAACAGAAGCTCACTCGCGTGCGACTTTCTGCTGACAGAGTCACAGAGTTGCGCTGTGCGGACCACGAACTTCGTGAACGTCGGGGTTGTCGAACAAAGCCGCCGAAATGGAGTAAGAATCGGATTCTTGGTGGCGACATGGTCAACTCGGTGAAACTTTTGCATCATGTGAATAACTCGGTAAGCTTCAAACGCTATATTGCGTTTAACCAGCAGATTCTGTTTGGCAGCGGTGTTAGGATCAGACAGAACTTCAATCATCCCTTCCAGCCTTTCGACGACTTTACAGGCGTACTCGACATCTTCGTTTTTATCATTGCCCGGAATTGTTGGGTTGCGCAAACGTTCAAATACGATGGAACTCTTCGCGATTGATTTTTCCACAGGTGATGTACGATCTAAGCAGTCGTCTTTGGTGTTTTCATACGATGCCGAGTCCACGTTTGGAGTTTCCACAGGATCCGAATTCGTCTTTGTTGGAGACGTAACTCCGTTAGGCTTCCATACTTGTTTTCCCTTCTTCTGTTTACTCGGCCTCCTTAGCCCTGTTTCGGTGACGACACCGACGTTTTCGAGTATGCGCCGTTGATCTTCACCTGGCTGAACGAAGATTAACTTTTGCAGCCGTTTTGCACGCAGCGTAAGCTGGCGGCACAACTTCAAGTCAAAAACCAGTTCTTGTTCGTCGTCTTTGTTGGTTGCCGCGGTCTCCTTAAATTTTGGTGTGGTCGCTGCTATTTCCGCACACTCCGCAGACCAACCACGTTCGGCTGCCATGTCTTGAACGCGATTCCCATTCCCGTCTTTGATGTAAACGTTAGCTCCAAAGCATCGAAGCACGTGAAGCAAATCACGATGACCATACTTGACGGCCAAGTGCGAAAGTGTTTCCTTGGTGTGGAAAGTGGGTGTGTTCAAATCAATCAAATTGTCTGCCTCGAGAATCATCCTAGCAATTTTGTCATAGCCCGCAATCGCTGCACTGTGTAATGCCATTGTATTGGGTAAGTTTTCAGGAAAAATCGCCAGCTCACATATCAATTCTTGTTTTCGACAATGCATTGGCTGGTAAATAAGTGCACCCATCTGAATCATCCATTCGACAAGATGAAGATCATGCGCAGGGCCAGCTGCTGCTTGGTGAAGTAACGTGCAAAGGTCTTCGTCAGCTGACATATCCGAAGAACCTCCCGAGTTTACGACTGTACGGGGTGAGAATTCGCCAAGGAGTTCAGGATCCGTCTTAATCTCTGTTTTGAGATAACTCAAATTGTTTCCGGAAAGAGGGACACTTGAGCTTTTCATCAGCGTCATCAAATCGTAAAATACGTGTTCACGACTCACGCTCGCTGATTTCTGCATCAATATATCCGAACCATATTCTTGACTGACATAATCCCGTTTGAGCGGAAAGGTGAAGTACTTCTGGTCGCAGAGAAGCGGAGATGCAGCAAATCTGGTTTTAATGACCGTTGCAACCTTCTCCCCCATTTTTCGGACTTGCTCACCACTTACGGCGCATTCTCGGTGCGTAAGCATTCCCACGGGTAGTGCACTCCTCTTCATGGAGTCGTCAGCTTGGCGAGCATCTAAAAGGGCTAAAAGTGGCACCATGACCGAGTCCACTAATCCGTAGTCAATGCTGTTTTGGCGAGCTTTAGAGTGTACAGGATCAGCAACGTAATCGTCATGAAATTGTCGTCGTCCCAATACGTCGCACATCTCCGAAAATGTATCCAAGAGGTCATCATTGAGAGTCATCAAATCACGAGATAAGATCCTTGTAGTGAACAGATCTTTTGAGCAAATTGTTGCAGCCTTTTTCAACATAGCCTTTGGAGAAACCCCTCTCAGGCACGACAAGTCATTTTCAAATAACAGGCGATAGGTCATAGACGAATCATCACGATGGTCAGTGGTCTTTGTCGCATTTGGACGGGTTGGTGGGATCACGCCTCGATACACTGAATCGACTGTAGCGGGGCTATGATGCCCGCTAAGCAAGTAGACGCGATTGTAACAGCCATGAACTGCTGCAGCAGGTGATGGTATGAAAATGATGTCCTCATATATCGCCAATAACTCGTCAAAAAACGGAATACGCTGAAGAAATCCTTCATTCACCAAAGCGTTGTAAAGATGGCCAAACGCACGGAGCATCTTTGAATTTATCAAAGCACCACTTGCTAAGAGAAGAAATTTGATGTGATATGTGGTCATCATGAAGCCCGCCAACAATGGATTCGTACGTGCTAAAGCATGGCCACGTGTAGAATCCTTAATTTCGACAACACAGTCTTGCACCAGGCTACTAAGAGGGGTGTTATCCTTTGCCATCGTAGTCTCCATCTTTTCCATCAGTTCCCTTGAGTGGTTAAACGTAAGACTAACATTGCGACTGAGACCCCCACTACCTTGCAGAGCAGCCACCGACTTCACCCAGCACACACACGTGAACACCAATTGAATCGTAACTTTACGTGTTTGGAAGTATTCATCGAAAAGCGCCATGAATGAGCTCACCATTCCTGCTCGCTTATAGCCGGAACCTCCTTTTATCCTATGCCGGCGTATCGTATTATACAACAGCGGCAACTGCTGCACCAGGAAAACAATCATATTGCTCGAATTTGGGAGAACATGGTGTGGTGTCCGCTCTTCTCCGTACTGCTCACCATAATATCCATCGGGAAGGACAACAAGATTCCAGTACGTATCCTTCCGGTCTTCTTTCGTCCCAACAGCTGAAGAAAAGGAAGTCAACGTCCACCACACGTTGGTAAAATCATTTAGCAGCATACCAGGAGCAAATGCGTACGTTCCATCTTTCTCAAACTTCTCTCGAACGTCAGCTGCTGTTTTAGCGATCTGGTCTCGGAGACTAGTTGAAGGGTGGTCCAAGAGTACAAACAGCAAATCTTCAGCGGTTTGAAGCGCCGGGTAACGAAACTGCAGACCCGCCGTCAACGATTCCGCCAAGTCCATGGCCACTTTCACCACCACAGTCGCCTCCATCATCGTACGTTCCTGTTTCTTCACTTGGGCGTAAATGTTGTACACCTCTTCCACGAGCTCCCCCATCTCGAGAAAAAGTAGGCAATCTCCAGCCTCAGGTCCTCTGCGAAGGCCTGCTCAAACACACGCTCCCTGTCCACTTTGGTTTTCTTCGGAGCCCCTTTCTCCACTGTAAACGTCGTTTCTTCGTCTGGGAAGTAGTCCTCGTCCACCTGCAGCACTTCGTAATAGTTCTCGTACTTTTTACTCTTGACATTATCCTCTCCAGCTCGTGGCTGCTGCTCCAGCTGCTCCAGCTGCTTCAGCGAGTTGTACCAGCTCTTCAACAGCTCCAGAAAGTGGCGATGACCTTCTTGGGCTTCGTCGTCGTCAGCGAAGAACGCGGCGACGTGTTCTCGGAACGTGATGGCGCACCGACAGGCTGCGAGCGCCTTGGGTAGCTCCCCCAGCAGCTTAGGAGTAAGGGAAGAAGGCTTGTCGGCGATCTCCTGGACGACCGCATTGAACGCGTCCAGCTGCACGCGCTTGCCCGAGCGCCGGCCGCGGCCTCGAGCACGCAGCAGCCAGTCCAGGAAGAAGGCGGTGGCGCGCTTGTAGCGGACGTACTTGCTCGTAGGGAACGAGGCCATCGGCGCTGACTCTTGTCGGTCCACTTGAACTCTAGGGCGCAGAATGCGGAGTGCTGAACTCTGATCCCCCCAGATTTGTCGTCCGGTCGTAAGTGAAGCCCAGCAGAGTGATGGTCGTGAGCCAGTTGCAGCTTGATGTGCATAAAGAAGGTTGTAGCCATTTATTAGTGAAGCGCTGCTTACTATGTAGTTTCTGCATGCGTTTCTTCAGTGCGTCCATGAGATCTCGAGCTTATCGCCTCTCCGACGGTATCTAAGAGATACGTGGTCCCTAAGACGGAACCGAACAAACTCACGCGAGTTGCAGCGTTCAAATAAGAGCAAGAGCTGGGGCTCGGATGGCTGTATGGTCGACGCGATGAAAATTGAACATCATGTGAATGACATGCACCGCTTTGGATGCAACAGCGACTTTCAAATCGGGATCGTTGTCCGTTGTCGTCAAGATGTCAGCAGAACACTTCAGCTTCCGGATCCGGTTGCAAACGTGCTGCACGTCAGCGTTTTTTTGCAGCTGCAGGAACACTACGCGCAAACGTAGCTGACATTTCCTCCAGTGATTGCTGGAGCGTAGTTTTACGCGCTGTTCACCGCTCGGAACGACCTCTGAACGAGATGACACCGCAAAATGCTGTAACAAGTTCAGCATCTCTGTAGAGACATCTACCTTTTCTGTGAGTGGAGCTGCTGAGCTAGATGAACTTTCGTTGGCGTTTTTGTTTCTTCGTTTCTTTTTCTTGTGCTTCTTCTTCTTCTTCTTTGAACCGCGCCTTAAAGTCCAAGTAGGTGTTTGGCGTCGCTGCTAGTTGCATATCACCACGTGAAGAAGGCACTGCGCTTCGGAGGCGCTCAGCTCGTGAATTTTGCCGGCGCCAAAACGCAAATGGCCAACTAAAATGTTGTCTTAGCCTCCTGTCGTGTATAACCTTCAACAACCATATTTTCAAGCTCGGCTTTCCAGGGTTGGACACTTGCTAAATCGTAAAAAAAATTCCCCTCCTGATCTGCCAAGCGAAAATCCGACTTAAATGCAATTAGCGAATTCAGTAAACGTTTGTGACCATGCTTAACAGCCAGGTGTGCCAGTGTCCCCTTCGTGAAAAATGCTGGTGTGTTTAGGTCGGTCATACTGCCATATTCCAATATCAGTTCAACGATTTCAGCGTGCCCTTCAATCCCAACACAATACACAGCCATCGTGTTTGGTACATCCTGCTGAGGGCTTTCCTGATCCACCATTTCTGTTCTGTGTCGACAATGTTGAGTCGGCTGAATATCAAGCGCTCCTAGCTGTATCATCCATTCAATCCGATCAGCACTTTGTGCAGGACTTGCCGCGGCTTGATGAAATAAAGTGCACAGGCCATATTGAGTGTGGTGGATTTGCGACGCACGTCATGTGACGTGGTAGTCTAGGAGGTAGCATCTCTGCACTTGGGGATACTAAACCCAACAATTCTGTGTCCTTTTTGATTCTCCGTTTGGAGAAAACTCAATTCACGGCCGCGACGAGCCGTTGCTCGACTTCAGCAGGCTCATTGCTAATTCGAATTGTTAACACAATTCAATGTTTATTGCAAAAGTAAAATCACCATGGTTCTGGTATCTGGAAGAAGGTAATGCGGCATTTGTTCGTGGTAATTCTCGCCAAAATATTCACCCGGGAAGTAAATTCCGTCCCTCTCACTCTTCAGGATAAAAACTTTAAATTTGTCCAATGTGCCCCTCACATCAAAACAATCACTAATCATCATCCCAGAAACGAACCCGTCCGTCCCGTGCTGTTCAAAATTAGCTTCCATTTTCGTCATCTGAGCTTTCAGCCTGGTTGAGCGTTCTCCACGACGACACTCAGCACATCTTCCGCAGTTTTCAGCGACGGATAGCGTAGCTGAAGTTGCGATGTCAGCGATTCAGCCAAATCGATCGCCACCTTGGCCACCACGGCTGCCTCCAGCATCGACTGTTCTCGTTTCTTCACTTGATCATAAATATTAAACACTCCCTTCCACCAACTCTTCAAGATCAATAAAGAAATACGCGGCTTCCAGTCGTATATCCTCCGTAAAAGCTTCATCCAGCACCCGCTTTCTGTCATCTTTAACCTTCTTGGGAGTTCCTTTCTCCTTTGCAAAAACTTCTTCTTCTGGGAAATAATCTTCGTCCACTTGCAGCACGTCATAGTAATTGCCAACTTATCTCTCCTCCAGGGTCTCCCAAACAATCTCCTGCTCCCTCTGCACCCCCTCCAACACTTTATACCATCCTCTCAGCAGCTCTAGAAAGTGTCGATGGCCATGCTCGTCATCTCCAAATAAGTGGCGCTGCGATCTCCTGTACGGTATCTTCCGACGCCTCCAAGTGTACCTTTTGACCTGCATGACGTCCACGACCTCGAGCACGCAACAACCAGGCCGTGGCGCATTTTCAGGTATTACTTTGATGCACCACATCAAATGGTACACGAAATTCAAATGGTACACTGTACCAATTACCTCAGTAATTGCCACGCGTTGTGCCACAATCGGATCCTCCCAATATGGCGCTCCGCTCGCTCTTCTCTTCTCTCTGTGTGGCCGTGGCGCTGGCCGCCGCGCAGGCCACGCGCACGGCCGTGGTGCTCGAGTCCGCGGAGCTGCAGCAGACGCACTCGACGTTCTTCCAGCAGCTGCAGGCGCGCGGCCACGAGCTGAGCTTCTTCTCGGGCGACGAGTCGGAGCCGCTGACGCTCGAGCGCTTCGGCGAGCGCACGTACGAGAACTTGGTGTTGTTCACACCACAAAAGGCGCTCGGATCGCTGCGCAAGTCGGACCTGCTGCACTTCGTGGAGGAGGGCGGCAACGTGCTGCTGTCGGCCAGCAAGAAGCTCACCAAGGTGCAGCGCGAGTTCGCGCTCGAGTGCGGCGTCGAGTTCGAGAAGAAGGGCAACGTGGTGCTGGACCACGTGAGCCCCATCCAGGAGGACGACGACATCTACAACTCGGTGCTGGCGGCCACGGACTTTGTGGCCTCGGAGCGCGTCGTGGGGTCGCTGGCTTCCAACCCCAAGCCCGTGGCTTTCTCGGGCGTGGGCATGTCGCTCGAGCCCAACAACATTCTGGCTTTCCATGCACTGATGGCGCCTGCGACGGCGTACTCGGCCAACCCAGTGAAGCCCATCACCGACAAGGTCGTGGCCAGTGACTTGCTGTTCGGTAACCAGATCGGACTGGTCACGGCCGTGCAGGGACGCAACAATGCACGTCTGCTTTTCGCTGGATCGCTCGACCTGTTCAGTGACAAGTACATGCAGAACAGGCAGTTTGCCAACGCTGAGTTTGCGGAAGCTGTGACCAAGTGGGGGTTCCAGGAGGCTGGCGTGCTCAGGATGACCAATGTCAAGCACCACCGTGAAGACGGCTCGCAGCCGGCTAAGATGCTGAGCGACGCTAACCGTGGCGACCAGCCCATTACGCTGTACCCTGACGCCGAGGTAGCGCGTGACTCGCTCGTGTACCGTGTCAAGGACAACCTCACGTACTCGCTGGACCTGCACGAGCTCAAGGACGGCAAGTGGATTCCGTACAAGGCCGACGACGTGCAGCTCGAGTTTGTCATGCTCGACCCGCACGTGCGTACGACGCTGACCCACGACAATAAGGGACACTTCTCGGTGACCTTCCAGGCGCCGGACGTGTACGGCATCTTCCTGTTCCGCGTGCTGTACCGCCGTTTGGGACTGTCGACGATCTACACGACCACGCAGGTATCGCTTCGCCCTTTCAAGCACGACGAGTACGAGCGCTTCATCCCGGCCGCTTTCCCGTACTACGCCTCGGCGTTCTCCATGATGGCCGGTGTGTTCGTGTTTAGCGTTTTCTTCCTGTTCTATAGTGACAAGAAGTAAGGATCCGGCTAACACTTCCAACGCAGTGGTATCGATCTGCCTTAGTAGCTTTGGCAAAGCCAATTGTTGGTGAACGGAAGCGTTGACGAAAATGTTTTTAGTTCATGAGAATTGAAGTACTTACACGCCTACATGTATACCCTTATTACTTGGTCTGCCCGCAAGTAACCTTGACAGGCACCTACGCTGATTGCTGTTCCAACGATGCCGGCATCAGCACATGAAGCTTGGGCCTGGTGTGGGGTACGTGGAAGCGTTGCCGTTGCGCTTCCTGAGCTAGTGAATCCATCGTCTGGAGCTGTCCACGAGCGTAAGACGTGTCAGAGTCAGAGTCTGTATCAACAGTGGTGACCTGGCGGCCGACGGTGCGAGATGTTCGCGGGCGCTTTGAACCCCATCTTCCCTTCTTCGAGCTCGACATCAAATGCCTAGCGCGCAAGCTTTCTAGCGAATCCTCCGCCGCTGCCTCCTCCTCCGGGGTCAGCTCAGCACGACGCACGTAAGTCGAGCTCCCGAGCTTTTTCGGGATGCGAATCTCGGCAATGGTCTCGCTGGAGAGCTTCTTCGAGATACGCATCGGGTTGCAGCACAGCCGCGTCGACAAAAAGACCGAAGCGTAGTGCCCACTGCAACATCCAGTACTCCTTTGAAAAAGCAGTCAATAAGCGCGGCCATGAACACTTCTTCATCGTGAGACCACGGTCCGCTGTGTTGGTAGGAGCGCAAAGGACTCGATGGCGTACTGGTAACGCTTGCAGTCCCAATGCTGGACAAGCTGGCCGAGCTGATCTTCCGCTTACGCCTGACCGGTGTCACCACTGGTGGAGGAGCATGTTTGTGGGCCTCTTCGTACGCTTCGCGTAACTCCGTCAGCCGGCTTTCCACTTCAAATAACTCCTCAGAGAATTCGTCTTCATCCGAGCTGTCCGGCGAGTCATCAGCTACCCGACGCTGGTACGTGATCGATCCGATATCATCGGGAAACCTGTCTTCGCCCATGTACCGTGGAGCGAGCTTGACCGACAACTGCTTCAGTGTGCAGCCCAGTTGCTGGCACAAGTAGGTGACGAGTCTCGTGCCCTCGGGAAGGTCCAGAGCGCCGTCCATGAAGAACTCGACCATGGTCGTGACAAACTCATCCTCTTCCGGCGACTCGAAGCCTGTGCGGATGATCGTAGGCGTGCCGCGCTTGGGCTGGCTGTTGAGACGAGCAGACCTCCTGGTGCGGCCATACGCGACCGTTTTCCGGCGCGGGCGCAGCGTCACGCCGTCTTCGTCGTTCACTCTGCGCTGCACACGTCTCTCTTCCTCGTCATCCTCCTGTCTGCCTCCTCCGGCGCTAAAACAGGCTTCTCTGAGCTCCTCCAGCTCGCGATCAATCTCGCGTCGCTCTGCATCTGTAGGGGGCGGGTCGGCCGCCACAAACACCGAGGCGCCCGCTTTCTTGGGGATTTTGCTGCCTGCGAGCGACTCGGTGCCCAGCTTCATGGACACTCTGCGTCGATTGCAGCACAGTTGCTCGGCTAGAAACTTGCGGAGCGTCGTGCCCTCCGGGAGATCGAGTTGTCCCTCTAAGAAGAAGGACACGAGGGCTGCAGCGTACTGCTCCTCGGCTCGGGACCACACTCCACTACGGAGGAGCTGGGGCTTGACTTGTGTTGGGGACTTGGGGCGACACTGCTTGATAATGGCATCTGCTTGGACTAACAGGTCCAGTCTCGACATGGCGTCGTCTCCATTAACTGTCGAAGGTTCCTGTTGTTGGTGGTGTTCCTGTTGTTGGTTCACTGGTACAAGGGCGATAGTGGACACGGCGAGGGGCGCGGGAGGCGCGGGGGCCTCGGGCTTGAGCGTGGGGCTCAGGATCATGGACAGATCCATGGCGGCTCGTCGGCTTCCGTCCTTCCTTCCTTCTCGGGGGAACAAGTGGCAGAAACGCGGGGGAGCAAGTGCTCCGCTGGTACACTGGTGTACGTTCGTGTGACGCGTCACGCTTAATCTTGTGATGTGTATGCGGTTGCCGCGAGGTTCAACGTCATACAAAGGTCAAGTGGTTTGAGTCTGCTATAGCGAGCGGACTGGAATGGATGGCAACAGGGATTTTTACTTTTTTGTTAGCAAGTGCTGCCTGGTGAGCTATTACTTGGTTAGCACTTCGACTACTTTTGACGTTTTGATTCAGGCGGCAGCGGCATTACGGACGATTCCAGCGGATGAGAACACGAACTGCCCGACGTGGATGGAAGAAGTGCAGAGTTGCGAGCTGCGATCGGCGAAGCAGATGCCGGAGCTCATTGCCACGCCCAGTACACGTTCACGGATGCGAGCAACGTCGGATTCGCTCTTGCCGCCGTACACGACGTGCTTGGCGCGTTTGCCGAAGCAGGCGACCCTGTCCAGCTCAGGAATCGCGTCGACCGCGCGCTCGAAGTCCTCGAACTGTCGAGCGCTTGCAGTGGTTGTGAGGTCGAAGTAGAACGAACGTCCGTCCATGCTATCGAGAGCCACTTGCAGCTCATAGCTGTCCACGGTGTTGGTCAAGTACCATTCCAAAGAGCGCAGGGAGTCAGGACTGGAAGTTCGACCCATTTCTATAGCTTCACGAGCGGCGGAGTACGTATGCACCAGCTCTCGAAATCCTCCCGGTTCGCGCTTCTCAAAAGGCAGCTTCACCAGACGCTTCTCCAACACATCCAGAATCTCGCGGGGAAACGATGGCAGGCCACACTGAAGACGGTGCTGCTGACTGTGCAGCCTGATACTGTGGAGAGTGAGCGGTTTGAGAACTATTACAATGTGCTGGAGGTGGACGAAGATTATTTCCCAGATGAAGAGACCTTTGTGGTGGAGAGAGGGGCACCCAAGACCTCCAGGGCGGACAGGAAGAGGCTGTTTGATGAGGCGTTCGCTGAAGATCTGAGGCTGGAGGTGGTCTACTTCTTCTTGGAGCTGGAGGAGCTGGTGGAAGGAGTTTTCAACATCTACGACCAGGTGAAGAAGCAGCAACGCACGATGGTGGAAGCTACAGTTGGGGTCAAGCTGGCGATGGACACCACCAAAGCACTGACGGCGAAACTGCAGTTGAGATACCCGGCCTTACAAACGGCGGAGGATGTGTTTAATATCGTGAAAAGCAAGATGTCCATGAGCTATACAATGCGACTCGCGGATACTGTCGCGAAGTCCTGGGAGAGCTTCCAGAGGAACGGCAAGTATCAGTTTGTTCCGGGCATGCTCCTCGTCGACTTTATGAGCGTGACAAGCACGTTGGCTAGCTTCACTACTGCTATTCCAACGGATCCGTTGAAAACGATGATTTTGCGGGATGGATTTTTCGGTGCAACGTATGGAGAAGAACGCACCCCACACTACGTACTCGCGGATCCAAGCAACATCGTGGTGTTTTTGATGCAGCAACTACCTCATCTATACAACACTATCATCGCAAAGAAGGCTGCTACGGGGTCTGGATTCGACCCATCTGGATTTACGGGCTCATTCATGGCCCTAATGGACGACTTTTTTACTACCCGTACGGTCACGGTTCACATGCATATGCTGGATGAAATCTGTAGCTGCGCTGCAAGGAAATGCTGGTCTCAGTCGAAACATAAGTCTGACGTTTCAACACTCGACCGAGCTGATGAGGAATTTGGATGCGACGGCGGGAAAGGGTGTGGTTCTCGCTAATGACCAGGAGATTCACGAGTTGTTAGCGCCTTGTTCAGCAGAGATCAAACAGTCGTGCAGCAGTCGCAAATTAGCTCGTGCGAACCCACTGTTAGCGGGTCTCATGATGCTGAGTCACCACCTCCAGTATTTGAACTTGGGAGGCGAGGTGATCATGGTGACGTCAAGATTCCGTGCGTTCGGACATCTATACAATGCTCTGGTACAGCAAGGATTCCTTCAGCACATCCCATTTTTCGACGACATTTTGAGAATCTACGACGAAATGATTTTCACCCCGTCACGCGCTGCAGCAGTGCACGGTGCTTATAATCGAACGTATCTGCTAAGCTCGCACATGACTGCTACTGCGGTTAATGCAACATACCGTGGTCAGACCCCTCCTGCTGGAAGCGTAGGGATTAAAGTACGCAAAGCCCTTCACATGCCTGATATCTCCAGCACTTATCGGTTGTTGATAAACGGAGATAAGTCAATGTTGGGAGGTGCTTCGTCGAAGGCTATGCTGAGTAAGGCCGCAGATATTTGCTCAAAGGAGCTGTTCCAGACTCGCGTGCTATCTCGTGATATTCTGAAGCTCAATGACGATCTCACAGACGCTTTCTCTGCAATGTGCGACGTACTAGGTCGAAGACACTTTCACGATGAATATATCGCGACCCCGAAGCGTGGCGAGTCTCGTCAATATCGAGTCAACCGTGCGTTGGAGGATTCAGTTATGCTTCCTCTGATACCGCTTCTGGACTGCCTGCAACGCGATGGCTCACTGGATCTACACGCATTCCCAACCGAGACCCGTGCAATCCAGGTCGGGAGACTGAATGGCGAGAGAGTCAAAGATATGTGCAAAAAGGTTGCTTCAGTGATCAAAACCCATTTTGCCACTCCACCGCTCATCTGTGAAAAGAAGTATTTCACGTTTCCCGCTAAGCCAGATTTTGTGAACCAAGAGTACGGAACGGCATCATTCAAGAGGAATACTGAGCGTCGAAACCGAGATGAAGTATTTAGCGAACTTATGGATATGTTTGAAGTCAGTGACGGTCCTCTTTCGGGCAGCGAAGTGGACAAGATCAAGGCCGAAATCAGGAAGGATCCGGAGCTCTTGAACATGCTTTCCCTTCGCTCACTATCGTGGCCTGATCCCAGTATGTACAGTCGATACGAGTTGGAGAATGCGCCACGCGATGACCTTTCAACTGTACTCCATCAAGCTGCGGCTGGCCCTGCGCATGACGCCGATCTCGTTGAATGGATGATTCAGATGGGGGCGCTTGCAATCCAGCCGACGTTGCACTGTCGAAAGGAGCCTCAACTAAGAACCTAAGATGCTCTCGGGATGATCTGTGCAAAACGATGGCTGTTCACAGTGCTGCGATTGCGGGCCATGAAGGCATCGTTCGAATCATTCTTGAAGCCGACAACTTGATTGACTTGAACACACCGACGTTCGATACGAAAGCAACGCTTGCTCATTTGGCTGTGAAGCACGGACGTCGCAGTTTGTACCGTATGCTAGCTGACCTTGGGGCCGATCTTCGCATCAAAGATGGCATGGGAAGACGCGTGTGTGACGTGACAACAGACCGAGAGTGGGCGCGCGATATTGCCGACTCGATTTCAACGCTTACTGGGAGTCAAATTCGAGCCGAAGGCGCCAAGAATCGTGATGAGAACGTCTGCGCAAGTCAGTATCTGCCAGCGCGATGAAGAGCGTCGGCGTGCCTTTGCCAGCGCAAGCACGACCACGAATACAGCGGGGGCGGACACGAAGAAGAAGAAGAGCAAGAAGAAAGGCAAAAAAGGCAAGAAGGACAAGGCTAAAGGAAGTCCAGTTGTGTCAGCTAAGCCTGCTGTAGCCGCTGCTATAGCGGAGGACAGCTCGTCGGAAGTGTCAAACTTCTTGAAGGACCTGCTACTATCAGCTGGCTCTGAGATCGATGAGAATGACAGTTTGGCGCACGAAACCTTGCTGGGAGACTCGCTCGAAAACACGGCAGCTGTATTTGCTCGCTTGCGAGACGTTTCGATTGCTGCTGATGCCAAAAGTGCGGATGTAAAGCGCGCTAGTGAGCTGATTGAACAGCTCGAGGGGGTTATTGAGTTGTCAGCTCACCCCAGCAGACTTAACTCTACAAACCGCCAACTTCGGATCGTGGCAGCTTCAACTGCTTGCCAAGTGATTCACATGATGCAGAAATTCTATCGTTGACCACGTTGCCGTTGGGGCCCCAGCTCTCGCCCCCGTGCGGAAGCATTGTGACACAACGTTGGATTTCACTAGTTTGTTATCGGCACGGCACAACTTCTTGTCTCCGTTGCCAGGAAGCCACAAGAGCAGCTCCAGAAAGTGTTTGTGACCTGATTGGGCCGCGTCGTCCTCTGCGAAGAACGTGGCGACATGTTCACGCAATGTGATGGCGCATTGACAGGCTGCAAGAGCCTTGGGGAGTTCCTGCAGCAGCTTAGGAGTGAGAGTACCAGGCTCCGCTGCGATCTCCTTCACGACGTCGTTCAAAGCTTCGAGCTCCACGCGCTGCGCTGCGTGACGACCACGACCACGAGCACGCAGCAGCCAGTCCAGGAAGAAGGCGGTGGTGCGTTTATAACGTGCGTATTTACTCACTGGGAACGCAGCCATCGCTTAAAAGGCGGAGACTTGAGGACTTGGCGGCGATTTCAGGAATGATGCACAAAATCTGGCGGCGGTAGTTGGCTAGTGCCACAATTTAGACGTTTACATGTTGTACACATAAAGTTGAAGTGGATTGACGCACGAATGAAGTGCATTTTTCCTGTAGTTCTGCTTGCATTGGTCTGCATTTCTGCATTACACGTAGTAACTTGTCAGGTATTTGAACGGTTGCATTTATCGGAAGAGGTTCATTTGGGGACTATTGCCAAGAGTCGTTCGGGATCTAGTTGGTGGCAAGACATGAGGAAGCAACCGCAGCGTTCTGTTGGTCTCCTTCGCGGTGATACCAACCAGCCTGTACGTGAGAGACGAACAACTGATAATGTTGCACCGGTGAAGATCAAGACTCCAGGTTCAAGTGCACCCTCTGTGTCCTCGTCGATAGTTGCGAAGAGGAAGGTGGAGGAGCTCTTTCGACGGCTTCTGCCGCACTCACTGGTCCAGTCAACGGAAAAGCTGCTGGCTACGCTGAAGATTGCACCAAAGTTGTTTGTGAACGGAGAAGAACTTTTACCGAAGGCCCCTCCCGCTCCCACGGTCGCTATTGCAGCGTCTACTGCTGCGACGGGGAGTAGACGCCCGACTTCGACAGCGGCGTGGCGCTTCAAGCCCGATGCTGGGAGGTTTCGGTATGGACTGAGTCTGCAGTACACGCCTTCAGATGCAGAGCTTACGCTGTCATCGTTGAAAGATGCAAGTATCATGCTGACATCCACTGCAATGCAGACACCTCGCTGTATTCCGGTCGCTAATGGAGGTGAATTGAACAGGAGAACCTGGAGACTGGTGGCGGAGACTGACCGTCGAGTGGGGCTGGCACTCTATGAGATCCCTATCGGTGACTGGGGTGCTAGCTCTCTTGTTGCGCTTGTGTGGACTCAAAAGTGTGAAATTGCTCGGCTCTTCTTGCAACTGCACACGACCGAGTTGCTCTATTCAGCCCCCCAACGATCGTTGCAATTCCGTTGTGATGATGATTTGGATCAGACACACGGATTGCACTCGTACACCGCCGCGTTAAGTCTGCGCTCGCTTGACGAACTCTTCTGGGAGCGCGAGGTGTACCAGATCAAATTTCCAACGCCAATGCCTGCAACTCGGAGTGTTACAGTTCAATTACTGGATAATGTTCATGGAGGCACTGTCGCCGCTCGGGGGCGAGTGCTTACTTCCGAGACAGAAGCAGCGCTGAGAGTGGAAACAGAAGCTGTCAAATGCGCCATGGATAGCTGTCTAATGGTGGATTTCACGCTTTGGGAAGCAGAATGTGTACCGGTGTGGGGGTTTAGTCGTGTTTTGGAGCTTGCAACCACCTCGGATGGACAGCAACAAGACGACGGCAATGGCATCGACTTATCTGTGAGCTCCCAAGGTGGAACAACTAGACGGATGCAGTTAAAATCTCTGGATGAACGCCACGGCAACGAGCTTACCATAAGTTTGGCAAAACTATCGCCGCCTTCATCCCAGCAGTCCACGAAGAAGTCCAAGGTCTGGGTTAGTCAGGTAGATTTGACGCTAAGTCTCCAGTTTATCAACGCAACGTTCGGCGCAAAGTACTAGCTATCACAGACCAGAGGAAGATTAAACGGTAGTATTAATTGTGAATAACATTGTACGCCGAAAGCAAGTTTTCGTTTCACTTGCCTCTACATGGTAACGCTGTGCGGCTTGGTGTCAGAATCTGCTGCATGACCAGACAGTTTTCCAGTTGGGCATTGCAGCTCTAGCGCTTGGCGAAATACAAGAATCGCGTCGTCGTGATCGCCACGCAGATGCAGTAGTTTACCAAGCAACGACAGTGCCCCAATTGATGCTGGATCCAGTTCCAGCGCGCGACGAACAGCCTCCTCGGCACCTTCGCAGTCTTCACCAGCTCCGTCAAGGGCTTTAGCCAAATGAAGCCAGGCAGCCGCATTTTCGCAATCCAGCTCCACACTTCGTTGCAACTCCTTGACAGCTCCTGCGAAGTCTCCCTTGCTCAACAGAGTCTCGCCCAGTTCATGGTGCGTTTTGGCCAAGTCGAGAGGTGGTTCCATGTCCTCAAGTAGCTCTGCAGTGCTGCTCATCCGCCTGCCCGCATTCAAGAAGGCGAGAGTCGCTGCGATTTCTGCTTCCTCGTCATCATCTTCGTCTACAGGCGGAGTCGAGTACCCACTTTCCCTGAACCTGTTCACAACCACATCCAAATCACTCATTTCGCGCTCTGCTCGCTCGATTTCCTCTTCGCTGCGGCGCATAGCTTCTCCAAGTTCACGCTTGGCTGCCATTAGCTGCATCATACGTTGTTCCAGCTCCTGCTCGTCACTCGAGTGGCCTGAATCAGCTTCAGACAAGCGCTGCACGTGCAAGGCTCTATCCATCGCCGACGAATGCGGCCGAGGGCGTCGTTTGCTGCTCCGACGAGTGTTTAAGTCTAATTCGTGGAGTTGCCCCAGTTGTTGCTCACGCAGTAGCCGCTGGCGCTCGAGTACTGTCGGTTGTGCTGGCGCAACTGACAAGAACATGGAACCCATGGTAGGCTGTAGTGAATCGACCGCTTCTGACGCGGCCGTACTCCAATTCCACGGGGCAGACACCGGAGCGAATCCATTCATACTAGCAGTACTAGTTTCACTGTTATTGTCGTATTCGTATCCCCATTCCATTGGGCCG
Source organism: Phytophthora sansomeana (assembly GCA_032158285.1). Taxonomy (NCBI): domain Eukaryota; phylum Oomycota; class Peronosporomycetes; order Peronosporales; family Peronosporaceae; genus Phytophthora; species Phytophthora sansomeana. The sequence goes on along the minus strand of JAPDHH010000325.1, from coordinate 336,363 downwards.
CGATGCTGTGTTGGTTCACTGAAAACAGACTTGCTACGTCGTCGATAGCGAGCATGCATATTGTTGTTGTTGTGTGAATAGTTGGTGCTCGAGTCGTTGTTGTCAATGTACGGGTACGCACCTCCCGTGCGAGTCACGCGCTCCAAGGCGCGCACATTCAGCTGCTTCTGCAAGTCATCAAAGCAGCACGCACATACGCGCTGCGGCTGAAAGAGTCCAAGATGTTTCAACGGCACGCGATGTCTCGAGTGTCGTCCACACACCGACGCACCGCAACTACGGCAATGGTGTCTCTGTCTAAAGTAGCCAAACTTGGCTGCACACAGTCTGCATCTAGCTGCGAGCGCCCACCTGGGGGTGGGGCATTGGGTGCCATCATGGCCGCGATCGTCTCTTCCTGCGTCACGGACCTGGAGGTGCTGAACCGGTCCGACATCCTGGCGTCCCTCCTGTCTTCTCTCTGCTGTTCCCGTTCCGGCTTGGGCTCGGGCCACTGCGACGTCGGCAGGATCGTCGTCGATGGCGCGCCCGTCCTGGCATGCGCTTCCAGCACTTTCAACAGTGCGAGGACAGCACTAGACGCCACGGGTCTCTGCTTGGCCAGCATCAACGGCGTCTTGCCGTCCGGGGTACGTACCCCAATGGCCTTGGGGTACACGTGCAGCAGCGCCTGGATGGCTTCAAGAGCGAGTCTCTTCCTCACCGCCAAGTGCAGTGGCAATAACCCCGCCAAGTTGCGCGTTGCGGCTGCTGCTGGATGAGCTCGCGCCACTGTGAGCACCACTCGCGACTGCACCGTCGGGTCACTGCAGGACCAATGGAGCGCCGTCATCCCGAAGGCGTCGGCGGCTCGCGCCAGTTGGGGACGTAGCGCTAGCGCCACCAAAAGTCGCGGGAAGTCGCCGCTCTCCGCGAGCTTGACGGCGGCCAGGGGCGCGGCCAATTGGTCCTCGGGGGTCAAGGGGACGTCCACGCGGTGGTCGACAGTCACCTGCTGCTGGCGCTGGAGCCGCACGGGCTCCATGGCGGTGGTTTCCTGGGCCGGGGGCTGAAGGGCTCCGCTATAAAGCGCCGGGTGTCTGGACGCGCGCAAATCTCGGAATGCGACGACCCTAAATCGGGAGAAATCAGCGCGCTACATGTATTTGAAGTTGTCGCAGGATCGCTCCGTGGAAGGTGATCCTATTGGAATTTGGAGGCGAGGATGAAGGGGTTTGTATGGACATGGTATAGAGGAACTAAATGATAGTACCGACGTAGAGAGGGAAATAGCTTGTGCGCCGTTTCGACACTTTTGGATGCAAGGTTGGCCGCTAGGTTTGGCATCCGGCGGACTAACTAATGGTACAGTAATATCGCTCCTTTCTGCAGCTCGGCATGTGGAAGTGTTCTTTCTGGAGTGCAGTGGCTGCAGAATGTCCACTTCTCGTGCGCTTTGCCTCGCAGCAGTCCTTGCTGTAAAATGGTCCTGCAATACCAATGGTACCTACGATCAGCGGTACCTGCTGCCCACGAAGCTTCTAAGCGCGTTCGACGGCTAAGGTTCGATTTTCTGAAGTGTGGACACCAGATACAGCGGCTCGCTAATATGGTTGGCTTGCAGTGAACTCCCTCGCCACTTTGCGAAAATCACTGTCGGTAGTGTGCTAACCAATGCCGACCGGGTATTTAATTCAACAGCGATTGTATGCTCTTTTGCTTTGAATTTTATATCCGTTTCAGCAGGTAAATCATTTTAAGAGGAATATGTCCAAGATACACTAAAACAGTACACATCATTGACACTCAACACCATTCTTCAAAATCCTGCGCCGGTAAGTACAGTCGCTACAGCGCGCCACCGCCTTCTTCCTGGACTGGCTGCTGCGAGCCCGTAGTCGTGGACGTCACACCGGCCAACGCGTGCATTTGGACGAGCTGACAGACCTGGTGGACGAAATCGCAGCAAACCCGTCGACCCTCTCGCCCAAACGCCTGCAAGAACTCCCCAAAGCCCTCGCGGCAGGGCACTGCGCCATCAGTTTACGTCAACACGTTGCCACTTTCTTCGGTGACGAAGATCATGGCCATCAACACTTTCTAGGGTTTCTTCAGAGGTGGTACAGTTCTAGTAAATGTAGAGATGAAGCAAAGAAAAGTTATTGCTGAGGACGAGACGGCCACCTTTGACAACTATTACACTCCGCTACAAGTGGATGAAGACGAGTTTCCTGACGAAGAAACCCCTATTAAAGGGGCTTCCAAGAGAACCCAGATGGATAGAAAGCGTCTGTTTGACGAGGCTTTTGCTGAAGATCTGAGACTGGAGATCGTGTGCTATGTCATGGAGCTGGAAGAGCTGCTGGAAGGGGTGTTTGACGTGTACGCTCAAGTGAAGCAGGGGACCCGCTCCATTGTGGAGGCGGCGGTGGTTGTGAAAGTTGCCATGGACATGTCGGATATACTCACTTTGAGGCTTCAGCTACGGTATCCGTCTTTGGAATCGGCGGGGGATGTGCTGGTTATTATGAGAGATAACATCCCGAAAAACCAACAGAGTCGAACTCAAAGAGAATTGACGGTCGCTCGACAGAAAATCGAAACGGATAAAACGAATCGTCTTGTACCAGGCATGCTGCTGTTTGAGTTTAGAAACGTGTTGCAAAACGCTGAAAAACTTCCTGTACGGCATGCGCAACGCAAACTTGACTACCGACCGTATGCTTTTATCCGATGGATATTTTGGCGAATCCTACAGTGAAGAACGAACTCCAGAGTATGTGTTTCCTGACCCTTGTAGCGAAGTAATACTCTTCATTTCGCACCAATTGCCGGTTCTGTACAGCGCTATCACCGGAAAAAAGTATCCAACTGGATTTACCATCGGTCCGGAAGATCTGGGATCATCGTTTATGACCATGGTTGAAAAGGGTTCAAGACAAGCAAAGTCTCTGTATCAGTGGTGTTTGCGTTCATTTGCTGGATTAAGGCCGTAGGAGCTCTGCAAGGCAATGCGACCTAGGAAGAAACTCGAGTCTTTCGGTAAAACACTCCAGGGATTTGATGAAGTTATTGAAGACTGGTTTGGAAAAAGGATCTGTTATAGCTACCACTGACTGGACCAGGGAATCTGCGAAACACTTGCTAGAGAAGACAAGTCGGTCGGCCCAGTGTCATTATATACTTGGTGTGAATCCGTTGATGGGAGGTTTCACAATGCTAGACAATGATTTTAATTTGTACCGTCTTGCAAGTCAGACTATACGATGACGGGGCTATTTCGTGCATTTGGCAACTTGTACAATGCTCTCGTGAAGCAAAGGTTTCTGCAGCCTATTTCTTTTCTCGAAGACGTATTGGAGATTATGGTAGTATGATTTTTTCTCCTTCACGCGCTACCGCTACGCATGGTACCTACTATCGGTCCTACATGCTGAGTCTGGGTTTATCAACAAACGCAATTCGTGCGGCATACCAAAGCGGTAACTCCCCAGCCCACTAACGCTCCCGAGATCGAAACATGTGTCGCCTGCAAGATCTCTCCAAGATATTCCATTTGCTCTGCGACGAAGATAAGTCTGTTCTGAGGAATACGTCATCGTCGAAGGCTTTGCTGATTAAGGTTGCCGATATTTGCGCTAAAGGAGCTATTCCAGACACGGGTGCTGTCTCGTGACTTGTTGACACTTTGTGATGATATCACGGATACTTTTAATTGTGCGACCAGCTTGGCCAACGCGAACGCTACAACCATGAGATTGCTAATTCCTTACCAGATTCTTCTCAGCAAGTTGTTGTCAGCTACGCGTTGATGACTGCGGTCATGCCTATGCTTCAGTATATAGATGCTCTGAGCTCAGATGGATTTGTGGATTTGACTGCTCGATTTCGTTATCAAGGTTAAGCAGTCCTGGATGGCATTTATATCCGGGAACTATGCAAGAAGGCAGCTGGAGTGATTGAATCGAAGTTCACCACAACGCCACTTGTCTGCGAGCAAAAGTATTTTACGTACCCATCGCAGCCGGACTTTGCTGAGCAAGAGTACGGAACGACCCAGTGAACGAGAATGCAGCAAACGATTGCCGCGAGCAAGTTTTCTCCAGTCTAATGCATCTGCTGAGATCTAGCGATGGCCCGCTGGCCGGAAACAATTTGGGTTACCTGAAGTCAGAAGTCAAGAAAGATCCCAAGCTCCTAAGAATGGTCTGACCAATCCCAAGTTCTCATGCCAATTGTGACACACCCGGCTTCTCGAGCACTTTACAGAACGATTTGTGTACACTGTTCCACCAACAGTCTTGTTGAGTGGCTGATCCAGATGGGAGCGCACAGCAATCAACCGTCACATTGCCGAAGGGGTTTAACACACCGACAGGCGAAAAATGACGAATTGGCTTTGGCAAACACGATGCCTGTCCACAGTGCGGTTATCGTTGGCGAGGAAAATATTGCTTGATCTCTCGCAGCAGGCAATATGGTGGATATCAATACACCTACATTTTATACGAAGGAAACCCTCGCGCATTTGTGTGTGAAGTACGACTGCTGGAGTTTGTTTGCTGAGCGATTCGGGAGCTGATTTAAGTGCTACGGAAAACACATTTACGATGTTACCGAAAATCAAAAACTCAGGAGCTGCATTATTTCCATATTTGCAAAAGCGAAGAAAGCTCTCGAGAAAGCTTGATCACGAACGATTCTTCGAGAAGAACAGTTGCGGGAGTCGGTCAAAACTCAACACGATGAAGAAGGTTTGAGTGCAGCTAAAACGGCCAGCACGGGGCGATGGTCGAAGAAGAACAGAAAAAAGAAGAGAGGCAAACGCGAAGGAAAACGAAGGAATCGGACGTTTACGATGTGACTTTGCCAACTCTTCGTCTAAGCCACGCAAGCAACTCTTCGGAATCAGCAGCCTGGGAAGTTGATCTGTTGCGTTGTTAATGGTTCTACGTGTCTGCGCCGTTTGTTTCACGTTTGCTCGATTGCGAGACCCAAACGTCCCCGTTGTGACGATGTGCTTCGTGATGATGAACTGAAGGTACTGGTTAGTCAATTTCGTCTCCCACACCAACAGACTTCATACTTCTGACTACGACCTCAGATTATATTTGAGCACGCAAGCGTCTAAAGTCATTCATATGATGCAAAAGTTTCACAGAGTTGATCACGCTGCCATTGCGGCTCCTCCCTCGACCCCGTGCGAGAACTCTGCGAAACTAGCGAAAGTTTCACGAAGTTTGCTGTTGGAACGGCACGCATTCTAGTCTTCATCGATTGGAACTCACAGGCTCGTGAGATATTGGAGTGCTGGCAAAACGATTACTGAAGATGCCGTTTAATAAGAGGGCGTTGATGGACTTTCGTCGTCTTGTGCAACGTATTCAGCTGCACGGGATGCAAGGTTTGGGTCGGACGTCGAGCGCTGTGGCGTTTCGATCGTTGGAATGGTACTTGACTGACAAGTATTGGTAACTACAAGATGCAGTCGAAGGTGGACAAGATGATTGGACAACCCTATTATCTCAACTTCAATGTAAACACCGATACGAGCGATCAAAAGTTTGAAGAGTTTGCAAATGCCGTAGCTGAGGTTCCAGAACTGGATGGAGTGGTCTGTTTTGGCACGGAAGACAAAAAAATGCATCATGTATGGAGGTGGCAGTAAAGCTGCCATGGTACAAGCTTGCGGGTTGCTGCTGAAGTTAGCGAATCATGACAGGATCCAATTTGACCACGATAATTGCCTGCAAATCGGGGAATTTGTGCTTTTCAGTAATGGAGTAGCTCGAAATGCTGATGCAGCGTGACAGCAGTGCAGGCAGAAAGTGTCGATTTGTAGTGTATGTGCTCGTATCTTCGAGCTTCGTTCCCCGATAACCTTTTCTTAAGACGCAGCATCATGAAAATAGTAGTGAGACCGAGCCTACTTCAGTGACAGCTATCGACACGACAGTAAAATCGTTCCATAGTTTTTTTACAGATCCGCAATTCTTCTTTAGCTACGACTCGACTCTCGCTGTCATGTTACGCAGTACAGCCTCAGCGCTCATGGCTTTCTGGTTTGCTGGGTTTATAAGCTTGGTTTCTAGCCTACTACCACAGACGCTCTACGTTGATGACCCTGATGGAGCGATTAAAACGGTTTTCTGTGGACACGAGAAGCAGGACTCCGGCTACATTGATCTTCCAAATCGAGTTGACACGCATTACTTCTACTGGTACTTCGAGTCCCGCAGTGAGCCGAGCACCGATCCGTTAATCTTGTGGATCCCAGGAGGACCGGGGGCTGGAGGAACGTACGGCTTGTTGGTTGAAAACGGACCATGTACCGTCAATAGTGAACACACTACAACGCTGAACCCGTTCTCGTGGACAACACACGCCAACATGGTGTGGGTCGATGCCCCTGTAAATGCTGGATTCTCGTACTCAACCGCCGCTGAAGACGACGAGCTCGCGGATGAGCGCGTGGCGGACAGCGTGTACTGGTTTCTCCAGGGATTCTTCAGAAAACACCAGGAACTACAAGGAAGAAAACTGTTTATCGTTGGTGAGAGCTACGCCGGACAGTTTGTTCCCTCGATAACACACTACATTTGGAAAAAGCAGGGGGAGCACTTGTTCTCTCCTGCATCACCTGAATCCATCCCGATACACCTGGAAGGTATCGCTATTGGCAACGGTCTCACTGATCCAGTCGAAGTGTTCACTCACTTCGCAGATATCGCTGACAACCGGTACGGCATCGAACTTGTGAACGACACTCAACTCGCGACGATGAAGGACGTGCAGTTTCTGAATGTCGGCGTATGATGGTCACGTGCCAAACCAACAAGTCCGCTTGTGGTGAAGCGGGTGACTTTTGTCAACGCACTCAACTCATTCCGCTTCTTCAAGCCCACCGGAGCCCCTACGATATCCGTCGACAATGCACGACCTCAATGTCGAATACTTCTGCTTGTATGCTCAAGACCTCCGATGCGAAAGCTTATCTCGACTTGCCGGACGTGCGTGCATTTCTTGGAGTTAGTCCAAGTATCAGGGAGTGGACCCCAATCAATCGTACGATCAACGCCGCATTTTTCAGTGCGCCAAGTTACTCTGGATTCAAGTCTACGGGTAGCAAGGTATCCGAGTTGCTGGAAGCAGGTTTGCGTGTGTTGTTCTACGCTGGTGACGCCGATATTTTGTGCAACATCTACGCGATTGAGGCAACTGTGAAGAAGCTGAACTGGAGCGGAGCCGCAGATTTTAATGCCGCACAAGAACGACCGTACTCGACCGCATCAGGAATCGAAACTATTGGGACCGTGCGATCACACTCGCAGTTAACATTCGTGAAAGTTCACAACGCAGGGCACATGGTCCCCGCAGATCAACCTGAAGTGGCCCTCGGCATGATCTCCAAGTTCGTCCGTGGCAACCCCATCTAAGCGAAAGTATTGGCTGTCTTCACAGAAGCGTTCTCAAAGCAAGTGCTGTGAACAGAAGATGAAGTCGTTGCTTTTAACTGGGAAGCAACGTTATTTTGCCATAGTCGCTGCAAAATCTGAATTTGGTTGGTACTTCAGCTCAACCAATCCACTTCAACGTTGCGCCAAACCATCTGCTCCGCCCGTTCCGATTGGTCCATTCCACCCAAAAGTAACCCTACAAAGTGCCGCTTAAGTACAGCAGCGTCAACGCCTGCCAGCGAAGCACGCCTTCATTCTCGAAATTTCTCTTGCTGGTGGCCACGCCTCCGACTGCGCTGCGCGTGGCACTCGCTCGCTTCAAGCGCCACAACGAGCGACGTCTGCGACACGGCGCCGAGTTCCGCATCCACTTCACACTTTGCAATTTGCCACAAACAAACGAAGCACCACAAGTCAAAAATGAATCGCCGACTGCGGCTGCTGCTGGCGCTGCTGTGCGTCATCGCCCTCTCGGTCGAAGCCATGGACCCGAGCAAAGATTACTACAAAGTCCTGGGCGTAAACAAACAGTTCTCGGACCGGGAGCTCAAGAAGTCGTACCGTCAGTTGGCGCTAAAGTACCATCCGGACAAGGCCGAGAACGCCAAGGACAAGGAAGCCGCCAAGGAGAAGTTCGTGGAGGTCTCGGAGGCCTATGAAGTGCTGTCGGACCCAGAGAAACGCAAGGAATACGACGACGCTCGACGGTTCGGAGGAGGCGCAGCTCCAGGAGCCGCAGGAGGAGGCTTTGGAGGCTTTGGGGGACAGAGAAGACGCTCTACGGACGAGAACATGGCGTCGTTTACTAAAATGTTCGAGAATGTGTTCGGCCACGGCTTCGGAGGAGAGTTTGCAGGCGCTGGAGGCTTCGGAGGAGGCTTTGGGGGGCATAATGAGTTCCAGTTTGGAGGCATGGACGGGTTCGGACATGCGCAGAGGTCTGGAGGCAAGTTTGGAGCGGAGAGGAGGGCCAGACAACCCACGACGCTGTTTGCCAGCGATTCCCCCGTGAAATCCCTGTCCAAGAAGAAGTATCCGGACGTAGAGGACAATTTCGAGTGGCTGGTGCAGTTTTACTCCATGGACGCGCCCAGTGCCGAGTTCCGTGGACATTACGAGAGCATTGCGCGGGATTTAGAGGGGAAAGTGCGTGTGGCGGCGGTGAACTGCGATAAGCACCCGGTGCTCTGTCGTGTGCATGGTATTAAGACGTACCCGAGCTTTGTGTATGTGTGGCAAGGCAAAGAGACCAAGTACGAAGGGGAAGTGGACGAGTACCTGGTGTACAATTTCGCCGTTGAGAAACATATTGAGCGGCTGCACCGACTGCGCAGTTCGGGTGAGATTGAAAAGCTGCATTCTGGCAATGAAGCCGCGTTGTGCAATGTGGGCAAGAAGGCGACGTCTGGTTCTTCGTCTCTTTGTGCGGTCTTTGTCTTGTCGGGTGACAAGAAGCTGCGTGAGAAGGAGATGAAGGTGGCGAAGGAAGTGGCTGCCAAGTTCCGTCACTCCAAGGCGCTGAAAATTGCCTATGTGGACTGGAAGACGGAGCAACGCACCGTGCGCAAGCTGGTGGAGACGGCGGTTGGCCACACTTACAGGAAGCAGGAGCCGGGTTTGTTGGTTATTCGGACGAAGCGTGGTAAAACGCGCGTAGGCGTGCACCCAATTGACGCCGATTTCACCGCTGACTCATTATCTGCCACGATGGAACGCGCTGTTGGTGGCGACTTGTCTCTTTCAACCGTACACGGCAAGGTGCATTTCCTTTGAGGCCATTAACATGGCCAAAGTTCATTTAATTCAAACCCAAATCATTTAGAGAAACACTCCGTTCAAAGATTTGGATCATGCAGCTTCTCAAAGACCGATACTTCGTCATTCACGCGAATGGAGGCTACCTGGCTAACAATATTGAGTGTCGATGCATCACAAGACATCAATTCTTTTTGAGATCGTGACGGAGACAGTAAGAGCGTAAAAGCAACTTTCATGCTGTTGTTCTCAAGTTGCATGCTCCTCTAGCTCGTGTTCATGATTCCTAAAGCGCTCTAGGGGCTTTTGTATCATCCTAGCAGAACTACTCGTGAACCAATCTTTGCGAACGACTCACTGGGATCTTCCGCCACATAAACTTTTACATCGTGAAATCCCAAATCGATCCAGGTGGCAACGTCGGCAAACGATGAACTATCATGCAATGAAACTTGAACAGCGAGACCTCTTTGGCTGCCCGTTTGAGAGCAGAAACAACGTCAGAACTTGTAGTGAGCACTGTCAACTCGACACACCACTCCGCTGCATCGACCAAATCCACAAGACCTTGGTTCTGTGACCCTTCGTGACCATGCTAGCCTGCTCATTCTTATAGCCTGGCGGTCCGTTGTTCGTGAATCGGGAATCCCAGCAGACACGCGCAGTGTTCGCGTTGCACCCGGCAACTCTTCCTGCAAAGCAGAAGTCGATTGCACTTCGGGGGTGAGAAATGAAGAAATGTCTGCAGCGAAGATACTTAACAACCTCTCTCTTGGTTAACCACGGGTTGGTACGAGGATCCTGCATTTGTTGTCACTTGCGCTGGCAATGGGAGATCTGGTTGTGAGCATGCTCCACTTCACGAGAAATAAATAGTCAGAAAACATCATCGTTGCTTGCAAGCGAATCCGTTCACACCACCTTGCGACTCTGTTTCGTTCGCATCTTTATCCTGCTGCGGCTTTACGAAATCCCCCATCGGCAGGAAGCACGACACCATTGATGCAAACACTCGTCTTGCATGGCATGGCATGGTGAGGGATCAGTGTCTGCCGCGCGGACCGCTTAATGATGGGTTTCTTCTAGCACTCGTCTCGTACTCTTGCGGCATCATGTTTGCTTACAGCGCCGTAAATAAACTAGTTTTCATCTTCGATGAAGACAAACTCAATCTGTTTGAGAAACGCTCCAATTGCAGATGCCACCCCAAGATCACGGGAGGAATCGTACTGCGTGCGTCCCAAACCTTGGCCTTAGAACTCATACCCAACAAATTTTTTGAGTGTACTTTGGGTCTCATTCACTTAATCTAGCAAATGCTTTCAAGGTCTCCATGAAATACGGCTTGCTCAAACTTCAAGGCAACACCATTTGTGCTTGCGGTAGTCCCTGGCAGTAGCTGAGGAAGTTTTGCATACGTCTGCCTCATCATCTCCTTAAATGTGTTGAGTGGGACAAGTTTCCTTTTTGCTCTCGTCTTATCGTTCTTTTTGCGCTTCGTTTTGCTTTCCGGGTTCTTGTAAGCGCTGGAATACTCGCCGAAACCCATTTTTTGCGCAAGTTCATTGCACGAACCGTAAGTTCGCTACTACGAAGAATCAGAAAAGCAAAAGGTTTTGGTGTGCGGACTCCAATCGAAAGCAATCATTGCTGCTGCACTGCGGTGAGACCATTTGCGATTCGTTGTCACGTCACACACACGTTTCCTTCACGATCTTTGATGCGAAAGTCAGCTCCGAACACGTCTAGGACGCGGTACAGATCGAGGTGACCATTTTTCATAACGAAGTGCGCCGGTGTGTAATGTTTGGGTGTTCAGATCGATCATGTTATCTGCCTCGGTGTTTGGCAAACAATTTTGTGGGCCGGTCATTCGGTCTCCAACTCTGTGAAGCTCCTTTCTAAAATGCAGCGGCTGGGAATGTAGTGGGCCCAATTGAATCATCCATTCCACCAACTCGATATCATGTGCAGAACCAGCTGCGACTTCGTGTAACAACGAGCAGAGGCAGCTCTTAAGCACATTTCGTGAAAATAGCCGGCATTTACACTCATATCGCTTCGAATCCCAACATTTTGATCGATAATGTTTGGCAAATGTCGATTACTGTTAAAACGTCCTTCAGGTATTGACCACTACAACTGTAACAGCTCTGCTGGATCGCCATCATTACCAGCACAACATCCTACATCAGGTGAAACGCACCGTATCACGCTGTGTCCCGAATGATCCCAGCAGCAGAAAACTTGAACTCTCCGACATGAATAGCTGTCGTGAAATGTTTCGAGCTGAGCTCGCACAGGTGGACTCCATACGATTCCGCCAGTGTAACCACGACGTTGTGGGCTAGATCAATTCCCTTCTTAACGGAACATTCGTATACGACGTGCTTGACAAAGTCGCCATAGCATGTGATCCAAGCAAGTTCGTTGATAGTTTGCTCGAAACCGGTGGTGTCTTGAAAAGTATTCACCACCAGGTCAAAGTACAGCGGAAATCCATCCATCTCGTCAAGAGCAGACTGCAACGCTGGATCACTTATCGAGTTCGTCAAGTACCATTCCAACGCGCGAAACGACTCCACGCTTGATGTTTCGTTCAAACCCATGGCGTATCGTGCTTTGGAATATGTTGAACCAGTCCTCGGTATCCCCATAGGTGACGTAGTCGAAATGGCATATTCACTAGTCGTTTCTCAAATGGATCCAGAACCTCGCGAACCTGCGGGCTTTGTCAATGGACATGCCAATACGAGCAGTTCCCACAACAAATTCAGCAAAGGCCATCGTGAGACCGCATAAATCTCGCACTCGCTCGAGTGCCGGGACTCTGATGGCTTTGTTATCGATACGATAAAACTTGTGCATCAGCTGGATGACATGCGAGGCCACAGCAAATAGAGTGGTTCTTTTGTGCCGCGTTGCAGTGGCAATCGAGTCGCAGCCGGAATTCTCTTCCACAAGTCTCTGCAGTTTTTGAATAACGTTGCATGCGTTTCGGACGTCTTCAGCTTTGTGAAAGGCAGCAACATTTGTGTTTCTCAAACGAGAAAATATAGCTGATACCGTTTTCAGTAGCGTGGCTTCCAAACAGGTAACGCTTGTATTGTCACTGTTCCTTTCAAATTTTGAGCGTGCTGATCCCAGCAATTCATTCAGCATAGTCAACATTTCAGAGCATTCGGTCCCTTCATCATACAGAATTGTTGTAGGAGCCCCTGACTTTGCTGAGCTCTTCCTGCTTTTCTTTCTGTTCTTCTTACTCGTTTTGCTCGTCATGTCATTGTTGTTGTTGCCACTGTTCATTTCGTCACTGAGCATATCGTCCGTATTGATGATCGTTTCCTCCTTCCCTTCCAGCTTAGCTCCATCCGATCGTCTAGGGAACATAAAGTACTTCTCGCAGGTCGGTTTGGAACTTGCAAATCTGAATTTAATCACAGCCGCAATTTTACTGCACATGAACTTGACCGCCTCGCCGTTCGTGTACCCACTCAGTCGAAACAGATTTCCACGTGGTAATAAACTCGCATCCAGCTCGCCATTGGGCTTCATTGCATCTAGCCAACGCAACAAAAATATCGTCAACGAGCCCTCGTCCTTCACGCGCCTACCGACTGCGTTATATAGTTCTGAATACGTATCGGTAATGTCGTCGAAGAGCATGAGCATGTCACGTGACAACACGCGAGTCTCGAAAAGCTCGCTGGAACAAATATCCAGTGCTCGATTAAGTAAAGCTCTCGAAGAAACGCCGCTCAAAAATGACTTGTCGTCCGTGGTCATTAACCGGAATATTTTCGACAAATCTCGTAAAAGTAGCTTCGACCGTGGCTTCGCCATGTTGCTTCCAGTAGGGATGCTCTCACTACGAGCTACCGCATCAAGCATCGTTGCTTTTAAGTTGGAACTAAGCAAAAACGAACGATAGTAGGCACCATGTCTTGCTGCAGCTCGTGACGGGATGAAAATCATTTGCTTGTATGTCTCCAGTATGTCTTCGAGAAAAGGTACCCGATCGAGATACCCCTCATTCACAAGCGCATTGTACAGATGCCCGAAAGTGTAAAACTTTACTTTCGTCTCCACAGCTTCACTTGCCAGATCCATGTACTCGAAGTGATGCTCCACCATCAGAAATCCAGCGATCAATGGATTCGTGGGTAACAAGTGGTGCATTTGGCTCGACCTTTTGATTTCGGACGCGTAAGACACCAGAAACCCTTGAAGCTCTTCGTCTTCAGCTTTCACCGCGCCCTTCGCAACCGTAGCTTCGATTCGAGTTAACAATTTTGTTGTATGATCTAGCGTAAAATCCACGTTACGACTCAAATCCCCATTGCCTTGTAGTGCTGTGACTGACTTTAACCAGCACATGCACGCGAATACCGCCGACACACTGATCTCACGAGACGTGAAATATTTCTCCATAACCGTCATAAATGTTCCAACCAGTCTCCAATCGGGAATTTCCGTCGTATCATACGAATTAAAATTTGTGACTTTCGAATGTGATGGTGTTGTACAGCTCAGGCAATTGCTGCATAAGAAACCTCACCGTACTGCTGGGATCAGGAAGCACATAGTGTGGAGTCCGATCTTCACTATAGCTTTTACCGAGAATATCTGCTGGCAACGCGATTCTATACCGAAGATTTGGAGGAATCATTGGTGTAAAAACCTCCAGCGTAGTCCCGACGGCCACAAATTCAGCCATAAACATCCCAGGAATGCGCTTATACACGCCGTCCTTCACAAAATCTTTCCATGTAGTAATAAGTGCATCGGTCATACGACTTCGCAAGAGTTCTGGGTCGTTTTGCTCGGCAACAGCGAAAAAATCTAAAGCTGTTTGCAGTGATGGATGTTGCAACTGCATCACTGCTGTCAGTGATTTGGCTGTGTCAATGGCCAATTTGGCGACAACGGTTGCTTCCACCATTGTACGTTGTTGCTTTTTCACTTGGTCGAAAACGTCAAACACGCCGTCAATGAGCTCTTCGAGCTCCAGGAAGAAGTACACCACTTCGAGTCTTAGGTCTTCAGCAAACGCTTCTTCTAGCAGTTTTTGTCTGTCCGCCCTAAAACGTGTCGGAGATGTAGCCTCAGCCACGTACGTTCCCTCATCGGGGAAATAGTCTTCATCCACCTCTAACAACTCGTAGTAGTTTTCGAACTTCGTCGTATCCAGAGTATCGGTTTGAGGACCAGTAGTTTCTTCGGGCTTCACCTCGACCCCCTTCAGAACCCGAAGCCACATCCGCAAGCGCTCCAAAACTGTTGGTGACCTTGTTCATCGTCAGCAAAGAAAGCAGCGACTCGCTCGCGTAATGTAATTGCACACTGGCAAGCTGCGAGGGCCTTCGGGAAGTCTCATAGCAGCTTTGGAGTGAGAATGGAAGGCTCCTTTGCAATAGCCGTCACCACGTCGTTTAGCACGGCCAGCTTCATAACTTGACGAGCATGTCGACCATTACTGCGTGCACGCAGCAACCAATCCAAGAAAAATGCAGTGGCGCGCTTGTAGCGGGTGTACTTGTTCGCCAGAAAAGACGACACGGGCCTCACCTTGCGAATCGATTTGTGCCTCAGAGCGACGGTTGCAGGTCTTGCTAATGATTGATGTGGACTGACCAATATACGATATGGGACGGTAACAGTGAGGAGGTTAAGTTGTTAAATTCGAACTTTTTCAGACAGCACGTACTTGCCTACCTTCTACGGTACGCAGTGTGTCAAGGCGTTAACCAAACAAAGTGGAATGCAGAGATTCTTCTTCATCATCGAAATCCTCGTCTTCCCAGTGAAAGTAAGCTTCTCGCCAAATTGGTGAGCCGGAAAACTCAGGTTTTAATATCAGCGGGAATGTGAAATGAGCGAGTACGTCGCAGGTCGATCAGTGTTGATCCCACTGAGTAGAGTTCTTCCTCGGGGTGGTCTGAATCACGACAGGAAACATATTCCATGTCTTCATAGTAAGGGAATATCACAAGTGCCAGCTTGTGCGCGCTCTCTTCGAGAAAAGCTTCTTCGCGAGTCCGTTCGCCCGAGATTCTTGGGCGATGCCGATCCCACTTAAAAGTCATGCAAGTTTGTTTTCGAGTTCAAGTACCGAATAGCTGTTGAATTGAATGGCCATGACGATCCGCTGCACGCCTTGACTCCGTCTCTGTGCTCAGTGACACCTCCGAAAACCACAGGTTTCTTGTGATCAACTTGTTCAGCCTCTTTGTCATGTCCGGCCAATTCACCACTCCATCCATATCTGCAACCATCGGCTTAAGCACAAAGGTGCACCGCAGCGTCCCACACGGCACATCCTGGTGTTCCAAGTTCTTCCACATCTCGTTAATTGCCTGTTCACCTCTTAGCACATTCTTGAGAATCACCGGCCCTCCATCTGACGAAATCCCGTGGCAGGGATAAAAGCATCGCACAGGAATTCCTCGCTCGGATTCGTTCGATGGTCAGTCCCACAGAACAGCACCGTATCCAGTCCAAGGTGGTCCGCATCCACCGTCCTCCAGTCCCTATCCTGGTCCACAACCAGGTAAAACTCTGCAGGGATATCTCTTTCAAACTTCGAGTCCCCGTCCTCCCCCAACTTTACTCCACAGTGATCTCGTAGCAAATATTTCCACGCTTTTGGGTCCACACGAGCCACCGCGGCCAACAGCGCCATTGCTTCTCTCACTTCCTTAAACTTTCTCTGGAATTTCTCTTCTCGCCGCTTGTCTCCGAACTCGAACTCATCTCCAGACTCGTCGTAGTCGGAGTCATCTCCGTCGTCGCTGTCCTCGTCGTCGTCTTGCGCCATTTCGCAGCGCATCGGCAGCTTCACCTCGAGGAAATACTTTTGTTTCTTCCATGTGTCCCAGTCGCGCTCCACACGCCGGCACTTGATTAGAGAACGTAGCGCCTCACACCAGGGCAGCAAGAAGCTCCAGCGCTGGTCCAGTTTGGGTCGACGAGTCGCCATTGGATCGAAGGATTACAACACTAATTGCAGGCTTATCTACCTACGCAGCGTCACGAACGATTGGTCGGTTGATTGACTTGAGCTCGAGTGCGCAAATTGAAGACTGACAGGGGTGAGAGCGCTTGATAGTGGATCGATAGCGGGAGAGATAGTTGGTGTTACAGACTGGATACACCAAGTTGAAGTTGTTGGAAGTGAGTCATTACGAGCGGGTTTTGTGTAAAGTTTGGAGAACGAGTGTTGGAAAATGGAGGATGGAAATAAGTTAAAAGTATTGAAAGGAGTAGAAGACGAAAGGTGTTGGTGGTTTCCTGCAGTTGAAAAATATTAAAACCTTTGGAGGAAGAAAATATGTAAGTACAATTTCTTGCCTATGCTGTTTACGAAGGATTGGTAGATTCGCATTCAACTACGTATATTTATTTTTTATAGTACTCCACGCACGTTGCATCCGAAAAGCACTGGGGTCGTTATCAGGCACCCTTCAAGATTTTTTCATGCATAAGTACTCATTTTTTATGGTTTGGGAGTCACTACTCGTACTGGCAGAGGAACTGGTGAAACTATGACTCAAAGATATGTGATTGGACTTCACAAAGAGGCAGACGAAACGAAATAGTTGTCATGCATTAACGACTGACAGTGAGTTGAACTGCTAAACCCCACCTACGCAGACTTTTTGCTCCTTTGCTCGCTCACCAGCAAATACTTTGCCATACTCGACTATTGCCCAAAACTTTTTCACGAGGAGGCAGCCATTGGAAGAATCCCCGCTGCTGAAAATGTGAAATTGCCGACACGCACTTTGTCCGTGCAGGACCGCGAACTGCTATCGTCGATTCTGACGCCAACGCTAGCTGCAACACCAAGAAGTATGTTATGGACCCGGGCCACGTCAGCTTTACTGATGCCGCCGTACAGGACACGCTTCTCATGGTCGCCGAAGAACACCAACCCTTCTGACTCAGGAAGGAGGGCATCAAGAGACCGCTTCAACTCGTTGAACTGATGGTCACCCGAGTCTTTTGTTGGCCTTAAGTCGAAGTAAAATGGACGCCCAGCCAGCCCATCAAGACTGAGCTGCAGATCATAATCTCCCAAGGTATCGGTCAAATACCATTCCAAAGTGCGATACGTTCCGGCGCTCGACGTCTTACCCAAACCCATTGCGTTGCGAGCTGAAGAGTAAGCATCTCGAAACTCGGATGGGTCACGTGAGGCAAAGGGTATCTTCACCAAGCGTTTCTCCAACCCGTCCAAGATCTCACGAGCCTGGGACTTCCTCTCAATGGAGACGCATAGTTTGGCCGTACCCACTACAAACCGCGTAAAGACCAAACTGATGTCACAAAGTTGGAATAGGGGGTCCAGTTCCGGAGCGATAGAGGCGCCATGGCCAACTCGTGAAAACTTTTGCATGAGATGGATAACCGGCACAGCTTCGGTGGCGGTAACCACTCGCATGTGCCGGTGTGACGTGTTGATTCGCGTTGCATCCGACATGTTATCCACGTACCAACTCAAACTGTCTATCAGCTTGCAAGCATGTTTCACGTCGTCAACCTTTTCACGCAGGAATCTGAGTGTCTTTTAGGCGATCAAATAGCGCTGCTGTCATATTTCGAAGTTGTTCCGTCAAGAGCGGTACATCTTCTGAATCCACAAAAGGGTCCACATCACAGCCGAACGACCCCAGTAAATGCTTCAGTATGCGTGACATTTCAATGGCACTGGCATCCGGTGATGCCGCCGCAGCAGCCGAGATGATGGATTCGGCTGTAGTTTCGGAAAGTTTTTCGCGCTTGTCCTTCTTTTTGTTTTTCTTCTTCTTCGATTTCTTTCCTCCAGTCGTAGAGACGTCCTGCTCGCGCTGAGCAGAACTCGACTTCCGCAACAACTCCGTGCGATTCGGGTTCTGTGAGTGGAACAGGTTCAAGCGCCGCTTTATTGCTTCTGGACTGAAGTCGAAGTGCTGATCTATTGATGCAGACAGTTCGTGAGACCATTTTCGATCGCTTGTGACTTCATAGATGCGTCTTCCGTTCCCATCTTTGATTCGTAAATCAGCTCCAAAGCAGCCGAGTAGCTCAAGCAACCTCCGGTTTTCGTGCTTGACAGCTAAATGCGCAAGAGTTTCCTTGGTGTGGTAAGTTGGCGTATTCAAGTCCACCAGGTTGTCTGCCTCGACAAGGATTTTTGCGATGTCTGTATTACCAGCAATAACAGCGCTGTGCACCGCCATAGTATTCGGCAACAGCTTTCGGGGACACGTAAGATCCCTTTGTCGAGGCTCCTTTCGACAGTGCAATGGCTGCGTGTACAGTGCTCCAAGCTGAACCATCCATTCGACGAGATCAGCACCGTGGGCAGGACCTGCTGCAGCTTGGTGTAACAGTGTACACAGATCATTCTCAGGTCGGGGTGTCGTGGTGGGAGTAAGCATACCCAGCAGCTCAGGGTCCTTCTTAATTTCTTCTTTCAAATACTCCAGATCTTGACCGGTAAGTGGACCAAAGCTCTCCTTCAGTAGCTTCATCAGGTCAGAAAACACTTGACTACGGTTGTCATTTTTCGTCTTCGCCTTGAACGACATCGTGCCATACTCTTCATCTGGATTGATCGGATAAATGAAGCAAGTAGAAGCTGAGGCAGCAAATTGGGTTTTGATCATTCCTGCAATCTTTGTGCAGATGGCTGTAACATAATCTGCATCAGCCATGACTGCGGCAAGTGACTTGCCAGATATTGTACTCGTATGAATTGACCCGTCCGGTTGAAGGCCGTCCAGAAGCGGCAGCAAGAAAGTCATAACTGCTTCGTCAATTGCTCGCTCCACTCGCTCCTGATAAGATTCTCCTGGTCTCGGACGGGCAACAATTTTCGAAAAATCTTTGTGCCCGAACAGCTTGCACATTTCCACGAACAAGTCCATCAGATCGTCGTTAAGCTTCAAGAGGTTGCGTGATAGCACGCACGATCACGCACGATTCATAAATCTCGTCGCTGCATATATTCGCGGCGCTCTCCAGCATGTCTGTCCATGACCCGACTTCCAGAACGGATTTATCATTCAGCATCATCAATCGAAAAATGTCATTAGAGACGTCGCTCAGGTGAAATGCTTTTGGTTTCTTGTATGCTTCTCTCGAAACGGGCATGTCTTCGCCACAGCAAACTGCATCTACGAAACTGGATTTCAGATTACCACTAAGAAGATACGTGCGATAGAACTCTCCAGGCACTGCTGCGTCCAGTGACGGGGTGAAGATCGTCTTGCCATAGATATCCAGCATTTCATCAAAGAACCAGATGCTTTCCAAAAATCCTTTTTGCACGAGTGCATTGTAAAGATGCCCAAATGCGCGAAATTTCCCCGACGCTAGCAAGGCTTCACTTCCGATGTGCATGTACTGGAAATGATGATTCAGCATTGTAAGACCCGCCTGCACTGGATTAGCGCGTACTACGTGGTGGAGCTGAGCAGCTTGCTAAATATCATGGCCACAGTGACCAAGGAGTTCATTAGCCTTCTTCAGCGACATTAACACCTTGCCCTTCTTTAGTGTAGCTTCAATGTTGTTCAGTAGTTCCGCCGAGTGCTTAAAGGTAAGACTTACGTTGCGACCGAGAACGGCATCCCCTTGCAGTGCAGCCACTGACTTCATCCAGCAGATGCACGCGACGACCACCGGAACGGTGACTTCGCGAGTCGTGAAAAACTTATTCAGCACTTTCATGAACGGATACATCGGCCCCGACCGATCGTACCCAACTCCGGTCACTTCTTTCTTTTCAGCAATGTCGTTAAACAAACGTGGTAACAACTGCATCAGGAACACTTTGTCGTTGTTTGTCTCGGGCTACAATACGTAAAGAGGAGTCCGCTCTTCACCATACGCCTCGCCCACGTACTTGGTTAAAATGTTAATCTTACTCGTAAGATCAATCGGAATCACACTGGCGAAACTCTCGAGTGTCGTCCCGGTACTCAAGAGATCCACGAGAATCGACCCTGGCACATACCTCACTTCCGCCCCCTCCTGTTCGAATCCGTTCACTTCGTTCATAATGTACGTTGATATCAGCAGAAACTGCATCCTGAAAGTGCCCGGTGACATGTTCCTCACGACGTTGTACATTTCCTTGGCCGTCCTCAGCGTCGGGTAGTTCAGTTGCAACCGCGCCGTCAACGCACTGGCGGTGTCCATGGCCAACTTGGCCACAATTGTAGCCTCCATCAGCGTGCGTTCGTTCCTCTTGACCTCCTGGAACATTTTATACACCACTTCAATCAGCTCGTCCAGCTCAAAGAAAAAAGCCACCAATTCGACTCTCAAATCCTGAGCGAAGGCCTCTTCCAGCAGTCGGTCCCTGTCCCTTTTGTCCGTCTTGGCTTCCCCAGCCTCCACCACCACGTCTCCTTCCTCTGGGAAATAGTCCTCGTCCATCTGCAGCACCTCGTAATAGTTCTCAAATTTGGTGCTGTCCGTGTCCTTCTCGTCTCCATTTGGCTGCGTCTGGACCAAATCTTTGAGCGTTTTGTGCCACTTTTTGAGCAGCTCTAAGAAATGGAGGTGCCCAATTTGGCCCTCGTCGTCCTGGGCGAAGAAACTGGACACGTGTTCACGCAACGTGATGGCGCATTGACACGCCGCCAGCGCCTTGGGCAGCTCCTGTAAAAGTTTCGGGGTCAACGTCGACGGATCCGCCGCCAGCTCCTGCACCACGTCACTGAGCGTCTGCAACTGGACGCGCTGGCCGGCGTGACGCCCACGACCTCGAGCACGCAGCAGCCAATCCAGGAAGAAGGCGGTGCAGCGCTTGTAGCGCGAGTATTTATTAGCCGGGAAGGAAGCCATGGGTAAGTAATTTCCCCAGGTTCTAGTGATCTTTTATGATCTTTTTTAGCTAATCAAACTATTATTTAGTGTGGTGTACACAAAGGTAAAATTGGTCATAAGACATATCGGTGATGTTGGGGCCGCAAGGCCCCGACATCTCCGATCAAAACCTTTAAACTCCGATATATCATTTATCCAGGGGAAACATCGAGGTCGAGAAGGGTTAATTTAGAAACTGACTCGATGGAGAGAAAGCGTCTGCTGCAAGAAGCCCTCGAGAAGCGTGCCTCTCCACCTCAGGTGGCGTACTCCGAGCACAGGCGTCACTGGGACGAGTTATCGCCGCTGGCAGGCATGTTCGACAACCCCGTGGCGGTGTGAGTTCCAGAGTCGCTCAGCCATGGCCAGAAGCCGCAGTGCATTGTTTCGGGGTGTTCCTGCACTCCTCAGGTAAAGGAGTATTTACAACGCGTTGTCGAAGATGTCGAGGGGAAGCAAGACCTACTTTACATTAAGTATCAATGCGGCGGCAGCTCGCGTACTTGCTTTTCAATTATTTCTTCTGAGTACTTGCAGTCTAACGTCGAAGCTATGGTACACTTCTCATTTATTCTCGGCTCCAAAACAGGTTACAACAAATTGCTAGAGATGGTTCACGATGGAATGATGTCTCCAAATGGATTGAGCAATACCATTGCGAACATTCGTCGGCGCCGTCAAGCTCGGTACTACAAGTTGTACACGCTGTTCGCGGATCGGGTTCGTCGTCTACGTGCGTCTAATTCCAACTATGTGCCCCCCTCGCCCCCTAATGTGACGGACTACTGTGCAAGCCACGCTGTCGTCGACAGCAAAGTGCTAACCGCAGTTTGGATGGAGAGCACTGTCATGTACAGTTCTTTGTGTGAACTTTTGATGCAGAAAATGTCGGTTCGAAAGGTGCTTCGCGTGGATCACTCAGCAAAATTTTGCGAAAGGTGCTTCGCGTGGATCACTCAGCAAAATTTTGCAAGAAGATTAAAGTTTGGGAGGGTCCAGGTCAACGGAGTAGTATATCAGACGCCAAGCTACTTCTACTTGTGCAAAATGAGGTTGGCCAAATTGTTGGCCGCCGGCTTACCAGATCAGAGAATAATGAGGAGACAGCTGCACTACTCGAGGCCGTAAAGCCAATCTTGAAAGCTGATGGAGATGAGGATATCTATTTAGTGAGTGACAATGCGAATGGAGTGCGTGGAATGGTGCATAGTACGTTTGGAGATGCGGTGCATGTTAAGCAGGACCCGTTTCATGTGATGATGAGAATCAAAGAAAAGATAGCAAGCAAAGCGATGAAAAAACATGTTTCCAAGGAGTCGATGAGTGCCATGTACAGTGTGGAGAGGAAGTTGCGGCCGCCGAAGGAAATGGAGGAGCGATTTCGTCGTGTCACGGACTCAATCTCTGCTAGAGAATTATCGTGTTCAGAGGCGACTTGGCTCGGATGCGTGGAAAACAACGCTACACAGATCAAAAATGGCGATTTATTTGTGGACGATAACGACTACGCAGAAGCACATACCACAACACGCGTAGTTTCAACAAGTCAGCTTGAAGGCTTCCACTGTGGGCTCAAGAAGCTCTTGAATCGCGCTGTATCGGCCGAAGTTGCCTTAAGAATTCTCGACATCTTCATCGTTCAGCATAACCTAAAAATTGGTGCTAAGTTCGGTCGCAATGCTTCGTTTGGAGACTTCGACTTCGTATCATTGGCGCACGCGGCAATGCTTAGTAAAGGCACTCTTCACGAGTCGCCTCAGCTTGCATTTATCGCTCACATTCTCTCCGGTCCAGTGCCAAAGCCTTACTACCGATCGAATTCACCAATGGACTTCGGGGTTTCAGAGTGGTTAAGAGTGTTCGATAGTGCTCGAGTTGAGCCAGACAACATCGAGGCCGCATTGGCTCGACCTCGGAGGCATTGGGCATCCATTCGTGAGTTGCTGCTTCTAAATGCGCCCAACATGAAAACTCGGCGCATCTCTCGCTCTCAATTCATGGCCTATTGCATCTCGAGCCGCGCGACCCAGAGCAATCGGTTGGGTTTTCATTGGAGGAGTACGAACTCCTACGTCAGGTCCGAATAGAGCAGGCAAGAGAGGAGTGCGGGTGGTCCACGTGTCCGCTGGTAACAACCATAATGTTCAACATTGCTGTCGACGCCAGCACGAACAGCAGCTTCAAGCTCCGGCATCGTAGCTACACAACCATCGTGACCAAACTGAACATTATCGCCGACGACAGAAAAAGCACCAGAGTCAATAGCACAGCCGCGAATTTCAGTGATAAAACTGACAGCTCCAACTACAAACATCTCCGGACTCAGCACCAGCAACAAAACCAGATATGCATCCGCTCTTCTCATTCGATCGCAATCGCCCCGAAATTGCTGACGTCAATCTCAACGAGCAAGCTTTTCAAATTCAACTCTTCCGAATTCTCCGCGATTCAAAGCTTTTCACAAGCAAGAAGAAGCTATTTGTCCGTGTGTACAATTTTGCTAGCTGGATTTGCGACGGAATCTGGCCGAAGAGTGAAAAAGATCTCTTCCTGAAGTGGGGCGCGCTGAAACACGCCGACAATCGAGGTTCATCCACGAAAATTAAGCTCAGAGTGCCACCCGACACGCTCGCGAAGCTCAAACAACACCAAGAAAAGACCACACGCTCTGCCAACAACTCGCAATCCACAGCAAGCGCCGAATCATCTGTCGACGGCCGTGATAGAGAGGCTTCCAACATCACTACCATATCCGAGAGTGTACAGGATGTCGAGCTGCCATCTAGCGCTCCCGTGCTCGATGTCGTAAATCCATCATCGCTGTCGCAAAACGACGTACTTGTATCTGCTGGTGATCAACGCGTGACGAATGCAACAACAACACACCTCGAGTTTTCTCAGCCGATATTCGCCGTGGATCACCTACACACCGTCATAGCAGAGGAGGATATGGAGTTCTTTAGAACGCTTGCAAGCTCTATTGGAAGGGTACCAGGTAAATGGGAGTACCTGCACCGCCAAGTTCTCGAGAAATACCCTAGCTCGAAGCTCGGTGCAAATGCTCTGCGTTGTCGCTTGAAAGAGCAGCCTCGAAGGGCGACATCAACGGCGGAAACACAGGCTCAACAACCTCCTTCTAACACAAAAAACGAAGCCGCGCTACGTCTTGCTCCAGCAGCCAGAAGAAGAGGAAAAATGTGGAGACAGCAGCGTCAATCTTTCATGCATGCGAGCGGCGCGATCGTCAAGTGCCCCCATCGATTCCTTTTTCGGTAGTTCGTTAGATCGATAAATACAAGCGATTTACGTTCGTTTGTTACGCACCTCAGTGTCGAGTCTTGTTGTCTTGCACCGCCTGGCTCTAGTTACGCGAAGATTCAGCATTCGCAGTGCCGGGGGCAAGCACAATCATACCATATTCCGTGGGAATCTCGGGGGAACCGCGACACGACTGCGGGACGAGAGTGGTGACAAACGGTACCCAACGGTCCGATTGGTGCAAATCGGTGGTGGGACATCCCCCAGCATTTTCGCGGTCATAATCTAAAAAGACATGGACCGACGCTGGGGGTCCCTGCTGCCGTGGTGCACGTTACTGTGTAATAAGATCAAGTATGCAGCGGTGGATCGGGGGTGGGAGATGTGGGGGCACCAGAAGCACCGCCTCGAAGTGAAACTTCCCATGCGTTGTGACTTTACTGAAGATTCCGATGGAGACGAATTCGAACTGGAGATGGAGTGGTCAGGGGAGGATTATTTCCAAGATAAATTTCTACAGGTTAGGGAGGCTTTGGCCCTGTTGGCGGCAGTAGCGCACGTGGACCAATCGGGTTTAAATATTTAGTGGTGAAATAAATTGGGGGCCGAGGGGAGTTCCAAACGGGAACGAGATGTCCCTGCAGAGTATTATTTGGTGCTGGACCAAGACGAGGATTGGTGGACTGCCTATGATCAAGACCATATTGGACTGGATATGGTTCTCTTTTGTCGAACAGACCACCGAACTCATCCTTCAGACGAGTATCTTAGAGCTATGAAGAAGATTGCAGCGTTGGATACGACACTAAAGGCTGAAGAAGCTGGGGTGGACATTGTGATTCCTGTGAGGTGCTTGTATCCGAGTCTTGGCCTGACCTCGGATGGAGGGTCGAAGATCCTGGAAAATATTTTGAGGAGCGAGCAGGCAGTTCATGAGATGTGGGGACGACTGGAACAACAAGAGGTGCCGCCGAAAGAGCTCAGTTGCACGTTTGTTCTGGAGCCCTTGGTCGCTGACTTCGAGGAAATCGTGTCCTGGTCCGAAATGGCGACAAAAGTAGCAGAACTCATCACGAAGAGACTGTGCTTTTCAGAGGTAGTGCTCCAAGCTCAGAGAGTTGCTGGTGGAAGTGAGGCGAGAAAGGTGCTTGGACAGTTGATGACGAGACTTTTTGACACCACGCGTCGTTGCCGCGAGCTCCCGTACCGCCCTGAGTTTTGTGGGGAAACTAAACGTCGTGAATCGGGCCCATTCCAGATCGATATGCTGGACCTGTATTGTGATTCGTTGCTGCGTCCAGTGGATTTACATGCAATGGGCTCGGCTATGGTTGTTAACAAAACAACCAAGTATCTTGCGATGCAACTACTCTTCCCTTTGGACGATTTTGATTTTAATCGGAATGATATAACGACTCACGAATGGTGGCAATGGATTGCTTACACCTTTTTCTCGAAACGAGCACGGGCGTGCTCTTCGCTAAGATCGCTTGCACTGGTCAACATTCGAACCATGTGTGAAGAAGACATGGAGGAGGCTTTTATTCCTATCGTAACCACTGAACACCCTGAAGAAGAACTCTTTCAGTGTTCCCGCGGCCAAATCGACGAGCGCGATGCAACGTTGAAGGCAAACGCACCGGTTAGGTGGGGGTTTGACTTCCTCGGTCAGCCTGTTGCTGATTCAACAACCCTCAGCTTTCCGACTCCTACAGCACCCGTTCGTACTTTTAGCGATGACGGTAGCAGCACGTGGGTTAATGTGTTGGTTCCAGGCTTTGGACGGTGCCAAGTGCAGCGCCAAGATTTGGAATTTCTAGGGTCCGACACACACGAGGCGAGTTCAGGTGGTTTGACATCACTGACGCTCAGTTTTGAAAAATTTGAACGCGTTTCCTCCTCTGGCGTAAGCGATATCCTATTGGCTGTAGGACCTACTCTGAAGTCGTTGACAATTGACGCGCCTGGGCGGGACATGACACTCAGTGAGACTTCCATATTGGGAAAGTGTCCGAATCTCGAGGTGTTGTCGCTTGGTGGTGGATTAGTCGACGTACTGATTGACGTTACCGACCTTCTTCCTAGTGAACTCTGTCGACTACGTACCATACAGTGGCATGACGTAGCGGCACTTTCCCGCGATTTAAGTGATACGAGCAACCCGCTGGTCAAATGTATTCGACGACTACGAGTTCGCCTGAATAAAACGTGGTCGCTGTGGGCTCAACACTACGATGCTTACAATCCAGCCAACTTCGCTGCTGATGTTGATGCTCTCGACAACATGTTAAAGGTGAACCAAACGATCGAGATTTTTGAGGTGGTTGTTTGCGAGAGACACAAGCAGTACATTGATGACTTCCGACAGCATCATCTCAAACCGATTCAATGCTGGAAGAAGTTCCCGACTGAAAACAAGGTTGCCTTTTTGAGTGTTTTAGCTTCCAACGGCGACATATCGAAAAAGAGACGCTATACGGTGTCATCGTCCAAAACTCGACTCTATGGGAGCGATCGCCAAGTTCTATCCCAGATCTTCGCATTTGCGGGTTCACCAACGCTCAGGGAAGTTTTCTTTCGCTCCAACGGTGATTTCGACTTTGATCGCGACGAGTTGGAGCCTCCTTATTAGGATTCTTTACCCGATATTGACGCACGAGCATCTACAGCCTGTAGACTACAGGTTAGGCTCTTAAGACTATTCGAAGGCGTTGCATTTTCACTTTGGAAGCCATGGTTAATTGGCGTTGGGCACCGCGGCAAACTGCATAACTCTGAATGAAAACAACGTTTTGTGAAATTAACTTCACACAGAGATTAACTACGCTGTGTACAACATTCAAGACAATCAGAAAATCCGTACAAACAAGTGCGCGCAGTGTCTTCCCTGCATCCCATCGTTCTTAGGCTGCCGCAGCATGCCTCTGAATTCCAGCAGCTGAAAACATGAACGCACCGACGTGCAAGGTTGGGGTGCAGAATTGAGAGCGCTGTTCATCAAACTTGATACCGGTACGGTCCGCCAAATCGGCCACCAATTGGTGAACTCTCTCCACGTCAGCTTTGCTTGTGCCGCCATACACAACGCACGCAACATCCTGTAAAAACTGCGTCACCCCATCCAGCGCTGGCGCAGAATCCATTGTGCTATTGAATACGCTGAGTTGATGATCAGATGTGCCTTTTGCGACCATAAGCTTGAAGTATAGCTGCCGTCCAGCCATCTTGTCGAGTTTTGTCCGTTGCTTAATACTCTTAGTTGGGTTACTCAAGTACCACTCCAAACGACGAAACGCGTCGGGGCTGGATGTCCGACCTAAACCCATACCATCACGTTCAGCCGAGTACGCTTTCACCATCACACGAAATTCGGAGGGCTCTCGCTTACTAAGAGGCATCTTCAGTAGACACTTCTCAAATACATCCATAATTTCGCGAGCCTGTGAGTCCCTTTGGACGGAGAGGCTAACCCATGCCGTGCGTATAACAAAGTTCACGAAGTCAATCGTCGTGGCGCAGAGCTCTCGAACAGGAGTAAGCGCAGGTACTGCAATGAACGGATGATTAACACGATTGAACTTTACCATCATGTGAATCAGTTGAGAGGCTTCGATGGACAAGTCAATCCTCAGCTTTACACCAGTTCCGATCATTTTGTCTGGGTCAGCTTGCACCTTGATCGCCTCATCCAGCCTTATAATCACTTTGCTGATGTATTGCACGTCGTCAGCTTTGTCCGCAACGGGAATATTAGGGTCGCGCAAACGACCAAAAGCAGCCGCCGTTTTCTGAATCGAGCCTTGTAGCATACTGCCTGCGTTAGGTGATTCTTTCGAATTGGCGGCGGAGTCTGGCGTCCCTAACAACGATGCCAACAAGTCTGGCATTGCCGTTGTGTCTAC
Organism: Phytophthora sansomeana; assembly: GCA_032158285.1. Classification (NCBI taxonomy): domain Eukaryota; phylum Oomycota; class Peronosporomycetes; order Peronosporales; family Peronosporaceae; genus Phytophthora; species Phytophthora sansomeana. Next base: position 308,153 of record JAPDHH010000325.1, on the reverse strand, counting down.
TTCCGGCTCCGCTGGGGAAACCGAATTCGAGGCACCATTCCCCTTCAGTCCTTTTTTGTTTTTCTTCATCGTCTTCGATTCTGCTGGAGTTGGCACAGCAACATGGTTCGTCGCACGTCGTCTCTCTTCATTTCGCTGGGCAGCCACTGCCTTGCCGAGCTTTTCTGCGTAGAATGATAGTGTATGGCGAAAGTACCCTTCATGATCTTTTCTGCCCCTGCCCTTTGCGCAACTCCTCTCAATCATTTCCATGGCTGCCGCGATCTCGTGAGACCACTCCGAGTCAGTTGTAACTTCGCAAACGTTATTTCCCTTGCCGTCTTTAATACAAAAATCGGCTGCAACAGAAAAGAGTATACCATAGACGTTATAAAAACCATTCTTGACAGCCAAATGCGCAAGAGTTTCCTTCGAGTGGTAGGTTGGCGTGTTCAAGTCCACCAGGTTGTCTGCCTCGAGAAGGATCTGGACGGTATCCACGTAGCCGGCAATTGCTGCGCTGTGCACCGCCATGGTATTCGGCAACAGTTTTCGGGGGCACGTAAGATCTCGTTGCCTCGGCTCCTTTCGACAATGCAACGGCTGCGTGTACAGTGCTCCAAGTTGAACCAGCCATTCTACGAGACCAGCATCGTGGGCAGGACCCGCTGCAGCTTGGTGTAACAGTGTGCACAGATCATTTCTAGGTCGGGATTTCGTGGTGGGTGTAACCATACCCAACAGCTCAGGGTCCTTCTTGATTTCTTCTTTCAGATACTTCAGCTTTTGTCCCGTAAGTGGGCCACGGCTCTCTTTCAGAAGCTTCATCAGATCGGAAAACACTTGGACATGATTGTCATTTATTGTCTTCGTCTTGAATGACGCTGTACCATAAACTTGGTTGGCAAAATCTGGCTTGGCCGCAAACGTGAAGTACTTCCGCTCGCAAATGTCAGTTGGGGTCGCGAATCGAGCTTTGATCACGGCAGCCACTTTTTGGCACACAGCTTGGACGTTTTCACCATTTCCGATATAACCGAAGGCAGGACGCAGGTCCGTCGGCACCGCGCTCGGATCGAGTGAACCGTCGAGTTGAAGGCCATCTATAAGCGCCATAAATGGGATCATCACAGATATCTCTAGTGCATGGTCCACCCTGCTTTCATGTGGTTCTTCTCGAAGCAAGTCTTGCATGTATAAATCACGCATTCGGTGGTTATCTAGCGTGTCACTAAGGCCATCGAATAGATCTTTAATATCATCAGTCAGCGTCAGTAGGTTACGTGAGAGCAACCGCGTCTCGAACATCTCTTTCGTACAAACATCCGGAGCTTTTTCCAAGATAGTTTTTGACGAAGCTCCCTTCAGAAATGACATGTCCTCGTTCATAAGACGATAGGTCTGAGACAACAAGTTTGGATCGGGTGGCACCTTTCGTCCCTTTACCGCTATACCCAGCGTTGAAGATATTTCGTACATCGCATCAATTGAAGTGCCAGTCAACCTTGACGCAAGCAAATATACACGATTGTACGAACCGTGTACTGCTTCGGCACGAGACGATGGAGAGAATATCAGTTTCTCATAGATGACCAACATGTCATAAAAAAACGGAATGCGTTCAAGAAATCCTTGTCCCGCTAGCGCATTGTACAAATGGCAGAAAGCACGGCACATTCGAGAAAAATGCCCACTCCCCACAATTAAAAACTCCAAGTGATTCAACATCATCTGAGAACCTGCAAACAAAGGGTTGGCACGAGCTAGATTGCTGTTCAGAGATGCCTTGAACCCATTCATTATGTCCCGTAAAAGAGCGTGAAACGAGTCGCCTTTCACAGGAACTGGTAGCGGATGCTTTGGCAGCGCGATCTGCATGACCTTAATCAGATCTTCAGTATGTTTGATCGTCAGGCTGATGTTGCGACTCAGCCCAGCATCTCCTTGCAGTGCCGCGACCGATTGCATCCAGAACACACTGATAATGACCAGCGGGATTGTGACCTCATGTGTCATGAAAAGATCCTCCATTAACTGCATGAAGTCGACAACCAAACCTGTTTGGCCTTCAAACCCGGGCCCCATGAATAACCGCTTCGTTCTTATCACATTGTAGAGATGCCCCATTTGCTGCGAAAGTAAAACAAGGAGGAATATCCGAAGATGGATGTTCCTATTTCCGGAAGCATGAGGATGCCGAGATGCGAAGATGTCGACACCAGATTAGAACACGGGAGCACTAGCTCAGCGCCCAGTAGGTCGATAGTCACTTTCATTTTCTCCTCGCACTGACCAAGTCGACTCAAGACCGAAGACGCAAACTTAAACAACACTACAGCACCAGCCAAGATGACTCGACCTAGTATTGGAGACCTGGCGTTCGTCGGCCCAGCGCACACTAACGTCCTTACTGATTTTCAGTACATCGAGCTGGTTCAGTTGGAAGACACAACAGCTACGGTCAAGATTGTCAGTACTGTCGAGCCAGAATCGGATGAGGACGAGGAGAAACCACTAAAACTTCCCGTCACGACCTTTCAAAACCGCGCTGTTCTCGCCTGTGAACGCGGTCTCTGGCCTGGTTCGTATGTGGCTCATCCGGTAGCCTACGTATGCACGTCAGCCGAAGGTGTCGATGAGTGGACGTACGGGGTGGTGACGGGGTATACCGCATCGGTAGATATGACTATCCTGCACATCGTTTGTCACGGCGGACACACACGCGTTCAGCTCACTGATTCGACGGCCATTATCAAGGCGGACGTGCTCAACTACGCACTTCAGACAGGAAGAGGGCTAAATGCCTTAGTCCTCAGTGCCACCGAACTCCTTCTGCAGCAAAACACGGTGATTGAGGCGTGCCAAAGGCGCAGAACAGGACTACCAAGCAAGGTAACGAATCTTCTATCAATGCCTTACTCGGGGAGGAAATCATTCCTCTCGTGCGGCCATCAGACCTCCAGCTTGTTCGTGTTCGTCGCCAGCACATCCTCGACTATAAGATGGCGGCTCGCACGAAGAGGCCGGAGGACCTGTACACAGACAGTGAGGTAGGCGTCCTGATGCAAGCCAACCCAGTTCCATCAACAACAAGTCCCAAGGCGTATCGTGCAATGCAAAAGCGAGCTTTAAAACCGACAGTCGAAACAGCCGGGGACGATGACTCAGATATTGGAGGTGACTCCGATTCGCTTGACTCAGACGGGGAAGCTGTCCAGGAACTGCAGCACATGCACCGCCCATTGGCCAAACGGAGGCGAGTCGAGCTAACATCACACTCCGAAGTTGCCTCAAGCGACGATAACGTCACCACCCGCGAGCGAGGTATCGTATTTCACCCATCGCCGACTGATCGAAGAGTACACAACGCTGTAGTGCGAGGACGTCACAAAGGTAAGGTAGGACAGACGTTACTGCAATCAGCCCAGCTATGTGACTTGGACTTCATCGGGACCCCGCCCGTGCTACAAGGAGCGTATCACTTTGGATTTGGTGTCGGACTGTCGATAATGCACTTTCGCCGCGCGCTGCACACGGATGATGTTGCCAACACGGAAAAGGGCGTGAATATGTGGGACTTCTCGTCGAGGAACAGCTTACCGCCGCCACCGAAAGCTGTTACTTTTAGCGATCTCATCGGCGCCCTATCTGCCTTCTACAAGTTCGCAAAATATTTCTACAACACGGACGTAAAACGGTTTATCGGCAAGGCGCGGGACTTTGTGATCGCCTACGCAGACAATGCTTCACACGATTCTGCCATGCCACGAGTTCTCACCATCTGGGTCAACAGCAAATTCGGAAAATTTCGCAGCCGCCTAGTTACCAAAGGCATCAACTCAGCGTTACGCGTTGCAAAGGAATTCAGTCGGAACGACGAACAGCTCCTCGCTCTCAAAGAAGCAGCTCCAACGTGGGGCCAGAAGAAACAAAACACCTTTCACCAGAGGATCAACACGACAGACGGTCGCCCGCGTGTGTCTCGCCAACCCCTAATCGTCAGCATCAGTCCGAACGAATACCAGCCAGCGTAATTGCTTCTCTTCCTAAGGGGGACGACGGCCGTCGTCTGTGTCTCCGTTCGTTGTCAAACGCAGGGTGTACAGTGAGCGACTGCGCTCGGGCACACTTTCGCCCCAAGGAGTTGTCGGACGAAGCCAAGGGAGTGATCGACCAACGCTGGAGAGGGTTGTCTTCCGAGTTTAAGGACTTATGAAGGCAACCTGCGCAGCCGGAGCCCGCATCGGCCGATCCGTCCCAGAATGTTACGGGCTACGAGTACCAAATGAATCAGCGTCACGTTCGGTTTATGGAAACCCTCACCAAGACAAGCAAGCTTAGCAAGGAGGCCATACTCGCTCAATGGTCGGCCATCGCCAAGCGGTTTGAGCTGGACGTGCCGACAACATTACCGGACCAGACGGATGAGATTGACTACAGCCATGTTGAGTTCTGGACGGCGCTGGCTGCGCAAGGAGCATTCGCCGTACCCGAGGTCGTACGTATATTTCGGGGACAAAAACCTACGGATCCAAGACCTAACAAGGACCTCTACGAACTGCCCAACCCACACGATATCTCTATGACAGCCGCAATATCGTCATGGAACGAGATCGTGAGGAACGGCGTCAAGCCGAGGTGGCTACCGGACATGCCAAGACGCCAAGCCACCCGCCCAAGCAACCATCGCAGCATCAGTACTAAAACCGAGCACATCCGTCGTCACCTAAGGAAAGGCCAACTCGAAGGGCGATACCTTATTGTCAAAGCTTCCATGCTTCAACAATGGCCCGAAATCGTCATCAGTCAACTGGCTGTGGTCGACAAGCCAGGGGCCATCGCAGACGACATCCGTCTCATCAATGACTACTCATTTCCGCCCGGTAAATCGGTGAACGATTACACCGATCGAAGTGACCATCCTTCGATCGAGTACAATCCACCACGGGCGATCGCTAAAGCGAATTCATAGACTCAAGCAGTCTACCCCAGCCGCATACGTACTGCTGATGCTTGGGGATGTGGCCGGAGCGTTCCGCCATATTCCTCTCGAAGCAGAAGGCGTACACATGTTCGGCTTCATATTCGAGGACATCCTCGTCATCGACCTCTCGTGCGGGTTTGGATGGTGCGGATCCCCAGCCCACTATTCCATTGCAGGAAAACTGATCGACCACTTGTACGAATTCAATGGCCAACTCGACAGACAATATGTAGGAAATGTCTGGTGCGATGACCATACATGCGTCGAAATCAAGGCCGGATCACGATGTTTTGACGCCGACCTGGCATTACGACGAGCAATGGCAACAGTTCTCGGCCCATCAGCTATCAACGAAAGCAAGTTCACACGATGGTCCACCCAAATTAAAGCATTTGGTCTGCTATGGGACACAGAAGCCGGTTGCGTCTCCATACCACAAGCGAAGATCGAGAAGGCCCGGGACAGAATCAAAAAGTTGCTAGTCGCACGCTCGGTGTCGAAAACCGCGATGCTGAAAACTATTGGGAGTCTTCGCCATGTTGCTGCCTGCGCACGGCCAGCACGTGCATTCCTCCAAAGACTTCAGAGTACGGCAAATTCAACGCCCGTTTCGGCTCATGTCAATTGTCAGAACCAGCCTGTGACGATCTGCGTTGGTTTCAAGCCGTGCTCAAACATCCATCAAAATTCATCTCGATTCCTGTCGTCCACTTCGCCGATCAATCAGTCCCCGACGTAGAAGTGTTCATGGACGCTAGTGGAGACGGGTTGTGCGCGCTGGAACCCATATCGTGGCGATACATCCGACAGAAATTCTCGGTGACCGAAACCAACGAACTGTCGATCAATATTCGGGAACTTCGGAGCGCGGTTTTAGCCGTCTTACACTGGGGTCCACAATGGCAGGCTGCAGCCGGCAACTCGCTGACCCACGTGCAATTCAACATAGACAACACGTCTGCAGTATCATGGGCAAATCGGCGAGCCAGTAGACATCCTACTGCTCAATTGTACAACCGACTTCTGTCGTTGGCGGAATTTCAATACAACCTCGCATGCACGGCGGCGCATATCCCGGGAAGCTCAACACAATGGCAGATGCGGGATCGAGAGCCTGGGATAACACTCACTCACTCTCCCGTCAATGGACTAACTTGTCTGCGTCGTGGTCACAGGATCACGTTCATCCACCATTCGACGATCTCTGGGGTCTATGGGATCAATTCTGCGTCAAAACGCTGTGGCACGCTCTACCAACACCAAGCATCGACAGCACTGGCGGCAATGGTCCAACTTCTGCCTGGCAATGGGGTGGCCACGGTGGCTCATCCAGGGAAATGGCTCAAGACGTCTAGGATATTTCGCCACATACTGCTGGGCGCACGGCGCCAACCAAGCTCAAAAGGGGAACCAACACAGTACCATCCTCCTCAAAATCGCCAGTATCAAATGGTTTCATCGGCGTTATCGCGATCTGGAGCTTCACAGTACACCACGGCTAACAATGCTACTCCAAGGAATTAAGAGACTGTCTTCACCTCGCCGAAAGAAGCAACCAATCACTCCGCATTTTTTTGCGCCTTCTTCGGCGCACCCTCGACCTATCACGGCCACACCAGAGGCTCCTGTGGGGCAGCATCCTAACCGGATACTTCTTTCTACTCCGGCGGTCTGAATATCTGACGGTGGAAGGCAAGCGTCATTTCTACTGCCTGAAGAACCAAAATGCCTTCTTCTCGGACCGAGACGGCAATCCTGTCAAGTACGCGAACGCCACGTCAGTCACCATGGGTCTCGAAGGAGCCAAAAACGACCAATTCGGCAGGGGTGCGTGGAGAACAATGCACTCACCAGGAGACAAGAAGCTGTGCCCCGTTCGGGGACTTTATCACATCAAACGCGCCCGCAAAGAGATGCAGATTCAAGCTAATCCCCACCTCTGCGGTAATCTCAGCTCCAACGCTGTCTCGAAACCACTCAAGCGCACGGCACGAAGAGCAGGGGTACCACCAACAGAATATGCCACGCATTCTATCCGCATCGACGGATCAACGGCGCTTATGACGGGTGGAGCTGACAGGCTGTCGATCAAACTGCTCGGACGGTGAGCATCCAACTGCTTCGAAGAATATCCTCGACAATCCGCAAAGTATTCATTAGGGCTATCAAGGAGTATGGTTCATCACAGTGAGCCGAACATCGCAGCGAGCAATTAACTCCTGGGGCCGCTCACCGCGCCCTTCGACTCACTGCCAAACCAATGCATTGCCAGTTTGCCCCCAATCCGTTTGCGTGATGGAAAGGAGGAATATCCGAAGATGGATGTTCCTATTTCCGGAAGCATGAGGATGCCAAGATGCGAAGATGTCGACACCAGATTAGAACACGGGAGCACTAGCTCAGCGCCCTGTGGGTCGATAGTCACTTTCATTTTCTCCTCGCACTGACCAAGTCGACCCGCCTCACCGCGCCCTTCGACTCACTGCCAAACCAATGCATTGCCAGTTTGCCCCCAATCCGGTTGCGTGATGGAAACGTAGTGGTTGACATCCGGGAACACGTACTCTGGCGTCCGTTCCTCTCCGTAGTTTGCACAATAGTATCCATCGGGTAGACCAACCCTGATATTATTTTCCATGGGTGGGAAAATAAAACGGAAGCGCTCGTAAGTACACCACACGTTCGTAAAATCGTGAAGCAGCATTCCCGGGATAAACTTGAACGTGCCATCTTTCTCAAAGTTCTGGCGGACGTCGCCAACAGCCTTATTAATCTTCGTCTTTAGACTCGTCGACGGGTTACTGATGAGCACACCAATGAGGTCTTCAGCCAGTTTGAGCATTGGGTAGCGCATCTGGAGCTTCGCAGTGAGCGACTTCGCCATCGCGAACGCCAACGTGCCCACGACCGTAGCCTCCATCATGGTCCTCTTCTGCTTCTTCACTTGGTCGTAGATATCAAAGACCCCCTCCACGAGCTCCTCCAGTTCCATGAAGTAACAGGCCACCTCCAGTCTCAGATCGTCTACAAAGGCTTCGTCAAACAGCCGCTTCCGCTCAGCTTTCGACTTCTTGGTGGCTCCCTTGTGTCTCTTCGTCTGGGAAATAGTCCTCGTCCACTTGCAGCACTTCGTAATAGTTCTCGAACCTCGTCGTCTCCTGTTCCACGACCTGTTGGTGCTCCACTTGAATCGTTTTCAGAGTGTGTAGCCATGTCCGTAGCAGTCCCATGAAGTATTGGTGGCCCTGTTCCTCGTCGCCAAAGAAGGCGGCCACTCGGTCTCTCAATGTGATGGCACATTGACAGGCGCCCAGAGCCTTGGGCAGGTCTTGCAGCAGCTTGGGCGTGAGTGACGACGGCTGCGTGGCGATCTCCTGGACCACGTCATTGAACGTCTCGAGGTGCACGCGTTGGCCTGCGTAGCGTCCATGGCCACGCGCACGCAGGAGCCAGTCCAGGAAGAAGGCGGTGGCGCGCTTGTAGCGGGCGTATTTGCTCGCAGGGAACGACGACATGGAGTGGAGGGACTTGAAGGGTCTGTGACGACTTGGCTGTAAATTGTCGAATGAAGAGGAAATCTGGCGAAGCACGAAATAATCGGGCGCAGGAGGACACTGGTGTGCCCGACTGGTGTGGTGGACGTGAAGTTGAAGTGGTAGTGAATCATTACAGTTTGTAGTGATTCATCAAGTGCGCCAATTGACAAAAGGGTTAGTGTTAGGTCGTATAGCTTTGTTTGCTGTTGACGGGTTGTGAATATTTACTGTTTGCTTCAACATAAGCGCGACAGTGTTTTTTTCTTGCAGGACCGTTAGTGAATGGACTGAAAGGTACACGACTGGCATTTCAATAAAGTTTTATGTTGAGTATGTGTTGTTTGTCCGAAGTTAGTGGCGCGAAGACTGTATCACCCATATTGCCAACACAACTATTTTTTATTGGATTGTTATCGTAATCCTCTCCCAGATTCGCGTAATGCACGTGATACATCAACATAAACTATTGTAAAAACAATCTCCCAACTTAAATTTTCCTCCTTGTGAAAATACAAACAGGCGTCCTGGTAAACTGAAATGTATGCGGTGTGGTGCTTGGACTTCTTATCCGGTTGGTCGAATTTCTGTTCTTGAGCGATATCACACTCAAAAATTCAAGTTTACTTTCGATCGGAAGTTGAATGGAATGGTCGGTCCGCTGCTTCTGATCTTACACAGTACCATTGGTACTCCTTCATTGTGGAACATCTCAACAAACTCCAGCGTTCAATTCTCCCTAGGGTTAACATGCGGGTCAGCGCCATGACTTCAGCCGCATTGCGTGAGCACTCAGCCTTGGATACACCATTTTCTGACGGATGATCCTGACAACTGAATCATTCATTTTTTTGTAGCAATTGAATGTTCTTTTTCATTTAGCCAGGCTTCGTCTGCTTAACCTGTTGGTCAAGTTCTGAAGTGTAGTTCAATCCACGAAAGTATTTGGTACTACTAGCCACGGCCTGACCAAGCAGCTTCCCTGACTCCGATTCACCACCAACACACCGCGACTTCGTCTCTGAGATCAGTACCACCTCAGAACGGCAAATATTTTTTGTGATCAATTTGTTAAACTTTTTGGTCATCTCCGGGCAATCACCACTCTAGCCATGTCCTTCCATTGTCGAAAGGGAGAATGACTACAACGATAACAGCGAAAAGTGCCTGCACAGATGAAAGAGCATGTATATGGCATTGAAAAATGTTCGAACTAATCCTTCGGATAGGGAACAAAATAAAATGAATCGATGATGAAGGTGGTAGTGCTCGTAGAAAGGTACGGCACGAAATCTATCATCGTTTACGGGGCGCCTTATCCACGGTGGGAAATTGTTCATTGAGGATGGCTAACAAATTAAACAACTTCTTGCATTTACTGTGGGAAGCTCTCGCCCAAAATTATAAAATGACACTTTCTGCAGTCTTCCCTTCCGGTCGGCAATGTAGCCTACGCACCCGCAGCGTCACGAAAGATCCCAGCAGCGGAGAACACGAAATCGTTGATGCAGATCGAGGGCACGTAGGATTGAGAGTTTCGGGTGAAAAACTCGACACCAGCAAGGTCACCCGCCTTAAGCACCAGCTGACGAACACGTAACACCTCAGTCTCAGTCGCAGCCCCGAAAACAATATGCTTCACACGATTGCCGTAGCACACCACGCCGTCCATGGCAGAATTATGGAGGATCGCATTCGCGAGCTGGTCGAATGCACGGGTCGATGGAACTACAAACTCAAAGTAGAACGGTCGCCCAGCCATACCGTCCAAAGCGACATCCAGTTCGTAATCGTCCAATGGGTCGGTTGTGTACCATTCCAACAGGTGAAGTGCATCAGAGTTTGATGCCTGACCCATGCCCACAGCATCGCGTCCTACACAATACACGCGCACCAGTCTCGATACTTGCCCAGCTCTCGCTTGTCAAACGGCATTTTCACGAGGCGTTTCTCCAGTAAATCCAAAATCTCGCGAGATTGAGACTTCTGTCGACTGAAAAACCTATTCCAGCTGCACGCACGACAAACACCGTGAACGCTAAGGTCGTGTCGCACAGATCTCGGACAGATGACAAGGCAGGCACGGCGATGGCGGCGTGGTCAACACGATGGAGCTTCTGCATCATGTAGATGAGTTGATAGGCTTCTGGAAAAATGGTAGTTTTGAAGTAAAGAGGCTCGTTAGGTTTGGAAAACGTTTCCACCCATCCCATAACATCTTTGATCAGTTTGCAGGCATGTTGGACATCATTCGTCTTGTCAGCTGCCGCGATATCTGGATCTTTCAATCGGGCAAATGTAGCAGACGCCAATTTTCGGATTGATTCATGCAGGAATGGTATAGCTGCGGGATCCGGACTCTGTTTAATGTCGGAGCCAAGCCCAAATAGAAGACGCTTGAGGACAAGTGACGTCTCTGCTGAGCTAACATCAATTGTCGAGGTAGCCACTGCCGAAATGATGGACTCTTTGGTTACAGCATCCAGCGTATCTTCATTCCGAGTGTTGTGTTTCTTTTTGTTGCCTTTCTTCTTCCCTTTCTTTCTCTTGATTGTTTCACGGGCTTCCAGCTGCTCTCGCACACAATGACCATCGGTGTGTTGCTCCTTACGAGTAGGTTTGAGGCGACATAAAAGATCAGTACGTCTCCTAGTACCATCATCCTCATCAAAATCTCCCGCGCTCTCTGCAGAGATTTTGCGAGACCACACCCTATCGGTTGTGAGATCGCAAATTCGATTACCCTCGCGGTCTTTAATGCTGAGATCTGCTCCAAGAGCCTCAAGAAGTTCGAATAACTCACGATGCCCGTGCTTCACAGTTAAATGTGCCAGAGTTTCTTTAGTATGATAGGTAGGCGTGTTTAAATCCGCATATCCGGCTGCTTCGAGAATGGTCCGGACAATGTCCGTATACCCCTTGATCGCTGCACAATGCAAAGCCATTGTATTTGGCCACTGTCTCCGAGGTAAAGATAACTTGTTTTGCTGTGTATCCTTACGGCAGTAGAGCGTTGGTTGAAGCGTTAATGAGCCCATTTCAATCGTCCATTGGCCAAGCTCAGGGTTTTGTGCTGACCCTGCAGCTACTTGGTGAAATAAACTACAAAGCTCTTGTGTTTTGGTCATTCTAGACAACAGTGCAGGATCTCTCCTGATGCACTCCTTGATTTCGATCAAAACGGGCTCAGGAATCTGTCCTCTGCACTCTCTTAGCATAGTCAACAGGATTGAACATGTGGTGTTAAGATCTTGATCGTTGCTTTTCACAGACACCAGTGCCGTCCCATATTCCTGGGTAATAAAATCCGGGCGTGGAGGAAAAAGGTGAAGTATTTCTGCTCGCAGATCAGTGGTGTACTTGCAAATTTTGCTTTGATCACAGCTGCAGCAGTCCGGCACAAACCCGTAACAGCCCTTCGGTCCATCGTAGCCCCAGCTGGATAGACACCAGGAATCTCTTTCATATCGATCGATCCATCTGGCTGGAGTGCATCGAAGAATGGCATCACAAACGCCATCACCGATCGCTCCAAAGCGCCGTTCATTCGCTTACGTCGAGACTCTCCAACACGTGTATTTACTACAAGTTCATCGTATCTGTCTCGCCGATCCATTGCGTCGCACATTTCGTTAAACACGTTCAATAAATCTTCGTTGAGCTTCAGAAGGTCTCGTGACAAAACCCTTGTGCCGAATAGCTTTTGTGAACAAGTCTCTGCTGCATCATCCAGCAGCGCCGCCAATGACCCCCTGTCAGGACGGTCTTGTCATTCATCATCATCAGTCTGAATACCTTCGACACATTATCGAGGTGGGGTGCCTTCCGTGTCACGTAACCATCTTTACCAGCAGGCAGTCCCTCCCCGCGGTAGATTGCGTCAAGAGAAGTTGCTCTTATGTGCCCGCTGAGAAGATAGGTCCGGTAGTAAGCACCACGCACTGCAGCAACACGAGAGGGGATAAAAATCACGTTGTCGTAGACAATTAGCACTTCGTCGAAGAACGGGATCTGCTCAAGGTACCCTTCTTTCACGAGCGCGTTGTAAAGATGCCCAAAAGCTCGAAACCTCCCAGTCGCCCACAGAATCTCACTCCCGGTGTGTAAATACCGAGGTGAGGTTCTACCATCACAAAACCCGCATACACCGGATTTGCGCGTGCTAAATACCGAAACTGATCATACTGCTCTACCAAATTCGAGCAATGCTGGAGAAGTTCCTTGGCTTCCCTGTGGACCGTCAATGCCGTGCCCTTTTCAATTACTGTCTTGGTAGTATCATTAAGCATCGTTGAGTGCCGAAATGTGAGGCCAGCGTTGCGAGTGAGGCATACATTCCCTTGAAGTGCAGCCACCGATTTCATCCAGCAATCACATCCAAAGACTAAGGGAACTGTAACCACGCGAGTCGTGAAGTATTCATCCATCATCACTAGGAATGTCTCCATCAGACGCCATGGCTTGCACGTATATCCAGCCCTCCGATAGTTAGCAAGCGCATTGTATACCAATTCCAACTGCTGCATCAGTAGAGGGTTAATGTTATTTGGGTCCGGAGGAGTACATAGTGTTGCGTTCGTTCTTCCTCGTAAGTTTCTCCAAAAGCGTTTTCTTGAAACTTGATATTAGTCGACAAATCGACAGGGATGACCGACCTAAAGCTGTTCAAGGTGCTCCCAACCGACACGAAATCTGCCAGGAACATGCCCTTCACATACTTGGCTTTCATACCGCTGCCACTCAACAGGGAAATTTTCAGATCCGCCATGACCTTATGGTATATTGCTAGCATGCGCTGTCGAAACTTTTCCGGCGCCATACACCTCACGATATTGAACATTTGCTCGCCAGTTTTCAGCGTCGGATACTTGAGCTGAATCTGCGCCGTGAGCGCTTTGGCGGTGTCCATGGCCACTTTGGTCACCACGGTGGCCTCCACCAACGTCCGCTGCTCCCTCTTCACCTCGTCGTACACTTTGCAAACTCCCTCCATGAGCTCGTCCAGCTCCTCAAAGAAGAAAACCATCTCCATCTTGAGATCTTGAGCGAAAGCCTCTTCAAACAATTGTCTTCTGTTCACTTGGACCTTCCTGGACACTTCCTTATCCACCACGTACGTCTGCTCATGTTGGAAATAGTCCTCGTCCACCCGCAGCACCTCATAGTAGTTGCTAAGCTCAAGTTCCTGGTCCTTTTCTGTAGATTTCTCTTCTTGTTCCACTTGAATCTGCTGTAGACTATTGTTCCAGTTCTTAAGAAGTTGTAGAAAGTGTTGATGGCCTAGTTGCCCCTCGTCAGCTTCAGGGAAGAAGGACGAGACGTGTTCACGTAATATGATGGCACATGTACAAGCTGTGAGAGCTTTGGGCAGCTCCTGGAGCAGCTTGGGAGTGAGTGTGGATGGATCCTGAGCGATCTCCTTCACGACGTCACTGAACTTCTCCAGCTCCACGTGTTTGTCGGCGTATCGTCCACGGCCTCGAGCACGCAGCAGCTAGTCCAGGAAGAAGGCGGTGGCGCGCTTGTAGCGACTGTATTTGCTCAGGGAACGACGACATGGAGTGGAGGGACTTGAAGGGTCTTTGACGACTTGGCTGCAAATTGTCGAATGAAGAGGAAATCTGGCGAAGCACGAAATAATCGGGCGCAGGAGGACACTGGTGTGCCCGACTGGTGTGGTGGACGTGAAGTTGAAGTTGCAGTCTTGAGCGAGTCCATTTGACGCACACATCAATGGCTTCCTCAAGTGGTGAGCGGCTATCTATTGGCGGCCCCTTATGTTTGCCTCCCAGTCGGAGAGGAGACGCCCAAATTGAACGGTGTTAGAGTGGCAAGAAGCAGGAAGACTCGACGCAGTGTGTGAAAGTCACGAGTTTTGACGATCTGGGCGCGTTCGTGGAGGTGCCAGTGTCGTGTTCGACGTACAGCACGATGGAGGCAGATACGAGGCGGGAACAGGATGAGCAGCGGATCTTTGACGAGCAGAAGCAGATCCCGATGGTGCTAGGACGCAATGAAGCACACCAAGAAGTGTGGAACCTCGCAGGGCTCATCAAGAGCCAAGATATTAGCACGAACCAAGCGATGTCGTACTTTATTGGTAAGAACGATGTCAGAGCCCTATTGCAACGATATCTGCCGCCAAACCACAGTGTTCAATCACTGAGATTCCTTCCTGAGACTGTTGACACCCGCGTGTGCGTTGAGACGAGGAGCTACGCGCGTCTATTGGTGGCGACGGAAAGGAATGCATTTCTCTATTATTTCTTTTCTGAAGAAGCTCGTTCTACGAGGAAGAAAACGTCCAAGAAGGCGCTGGGTAAGAGGAAGTGGACAAGATCTAGGGGCATGCACAAACCAATTGAGGCGGGCAACGCTGTTGTGGGACAAAGTCGAGAATCTTTTACGGGTGTGGAGAATAAGGTGAAGAGGATGGCGAAGCCGACGGCTCCACAAGGTCCGATCGCGTGGTGATACACTACAGCTTTGTGTCAGTCGTTCCAGATTGACTTGCTACTATCACCTTGCAATCGGCAATGAAGCCATCCAGAACGAGGGTGCAGCTTGGATTTCTGATCGAAACTAGAGGTTGCTGTTAGAGCTCGAGACCAAAACTCTATGATCGCCTCGCCAGGGTCACCGAAACTTGGAGCTTGCCGCGTTGTTGTTTGCGGCGTCGAATGTTCCCTCCATTACGTTATATACTGACTGCAAGACATTATTGCGTTGTGGGTGATTGAGGCGAAGGGGGTCAATTTCCCGAATAGTTAATAATGTTGGTACCCGTTTTTTTTTTGCAGGCAGCCCAAACATTTTTTTCTTACCGGTACACAATTTCTTACTTAGTACACAAAACCTAATGACTCACTTCCAACAACTTCAACTTGGTGTATCCAGTCTGTAGCACCAACCGTATCTCCCGCTACCGATCCACTATCAAGCACTCTCAGCCCTGTCAGTCTTCAATTTGCGCACTCGAGCTCAAGTCAATCAACCAACCAACGCAACAACTTGAACCTCTTCCCACTGCGGATGGCGTCGTTCCCAGCGGGCAAATACGCCCGCTACAAGCGCGCCACCGCCTTCTTCCTGGACTAGCTCCTGCGTGCGCGTGGCCATGGACGCTACGCAGGCCAATGCGTGCACCTCGAGACGTTCAATGACGTGGTCCAGGAGATCGCCACGCAGCCGTCGTCACTCACGCCCAAGCTGCTGCAAGACCTGCCCAAGGCTCTGGGCGCCTGTCAATGTGCCATCACATTGAGAGACCGAGTGGCCGCCTTCTTTGGCGACGAGGAACAGGGCCACCAATACTTCATGGGACTGCTACGGACATGGCTACACACTCTGAAAACGATTCAAGTGGAGCACCAACAGGTCGTGGAACAGGAGACGACGAGGTTCGAGAACTATTACGAAGTGCTGCAAGTGGACGAGGACTATTTCCCAGACGAAGAGACACAAGGGAGCCACCAAGAAGTCGAAAGCTGAGCGGAAGCGGCTGTTTGACGAAGCCTTTGTAGACGATCTGAGACTGGAGGTGGCCTGTTACTTCATGGAACTGGAGGAGCTCGTGGAGGGGGTCTTTGATATCTACGACCAAGTGAAGAAGCAGAAGAGGACCATGATGGAGGCTACGGTCGTGGGCACGTTGGCGTTCGCGATGGCGAAGTCGCTCACTGCGAAGCTCCAGATGCGCTACCCAATGCTCAAACTGGCTGAAGACCTCATTGGTGTGCTCATCAGTAACCCGTCGACGAGTCTAAAGACGAAGATTAATAAGGCTGTTGGCGACGTCCGCCAGAACTTTGAGAAAGATGGCACGTTCAAGTTTATCCCGGGAATGCTGCTTCACGATTTTACGAACGTGTGGTGTACTTACGAGCGCTTCCGTTTTATTTTCCCACCCATGGAAAATAATATCAGGGTTGGTCTACCCGATGGATACTATTGTGCAAACTACGGAGAGGAACGGACGCCAGAGTACGTGTTCCCGGATGTCAACCACTACGTTGTTTTAATTTCGCAGCAAATGGGGCATCTCTACAACATGATCGGGACGAAGCGGCTAGTCATGGGACCCGGGTTTGAAGACCAAACAGGTTTGGTTATCGACTTCTTGCAGTTAATGGAGGATTTTTTCATGACACGTGAGGTCACAATCCCGCTGGTCATTATAAGTGTGATCTGGATGCAATCGGTCGCGGCACTGCAAGGAGATGCTGGGCTGAGTCGCAACATCAGCCTGACGATCAAACATACTGAAGATCTGATTAAGGTCATGCAGATCGCGCTGCCAAAGCATCCGCTACCAGTTCCTGTGAAAGGCGACTCGTTTCACGCTCTTTTACGGGACATAATGAATGGGTTCAAGGCATCTCTGAACAGCAAACAATCTAGCTCGTGCCAACCCTTTGTTTGCAGGTTCTCAGATGATGTCGAATCACTTGGAGTTTTTAATTGTGGGGAGTGGGCATTTTTCTCGAATGTGCCGTGCTTTCTGCCATTTGTACAATGCGCTAGCGGGACAAGGATTTCTTGAACGCATTCCGTTTTTTTATGACATGTTGGTCATCTATGAGAAACTGATATTCTCTCCATCGTCTCGTGCCGAAGCAGTACACGGTTCGTACAATCGTGTATATTTGCTTGCGTCAAGGTTGACTGGCACTTCAATTGATGCGATGTACGAAATATCTTCAACGCTGGGTATAGCGGTAAAGGGACGAAAGGTGCCACCCGATCCAAACTTGTTGTCTCAGACCTATCGTCTTATGAACGAGGACATGTCATTTCTGAAGGGAGCTTCGTCAAAAACTATCTTGGAAAAAGCTCCGGATGTTTGTACGAAAGAGATGTTCGAGACGCGGTTGCTCTCACGTAACCTACTGACGCTGACTGATGATATTAAAGATCTATTCGATGGCCTTAGTGACACGCTAGATAACCACCGAATGCGTGATTTATACATGCAAGACTTGCTTCGAGAAGAACCACATGAAAGCAGGGTGGACCATGCACTAGAGATATCTGTGATGATCCCATTTATGGCGCTTATAGATGGCCTTCAACTCGACGGTTCACTCGATCCGAGCGCGGTGCCGACGGACCTGCGTCCTGCCTTCGGTTATATCGGAAATGGTGAAAACGTCCAAGCTGTGTGCCAAAAAGTGGCTGCCGTGATCAAAGCTCGATTCGCGACCCCAACTGACATTTGCGAGCGGAAGTACTTCACGTTTGCGGCCAAGCCAGATTTTGCCAACCAAGTTTATGGTACAGCGTCATTCAAGACGAAGACAATAAATGACAATCATGTCCAAGTGTTTTCCGATCTGATGAAGCTTCTGAAGGAGAGCCGTGGCCCACTTACGGGACAAAAGCTGAAGTATCTGAAAGAAGAAATCAAGAAGGACCCTGAGCTGTTGGGTATGGTTACACCCACCACGAAATCCCGACCTAGAAATGATCTGTGCACACTGTTACACCAAGCTGCAGCGGGTCCTGCCCACGATGCTGGTCTCGTAGAATGGCTGGTTCAACTTGGAGCACTGTACACGCAGCCGTTGCATTGTCGAAAGGAGCCGCGGCAACGAGATCTTACGTGCCCCCGAAAACTGTTGCCGAATACCATGGCGGTGCACAGCGCAGCAATTGCCGGCTACGTGGATACCGTCCAGATCCTTCTCGAGGCAGACAACCTGGTGGACTTGAACACGCCAACCTACCACTCGAAGGAAACTCTTGCGCATTTAGCTGTCAAGAATGGTTTTTATAACGTCTACGGCATACTGTTATCATATGCAGCTGATTTTCGTATCAAAGACGGCAAGGGAAATAACGTGTGCGATATGACAACTGATCGAAATGGTCTCAAAATCGCGAAAGTCGCATCTACGATCGAGGAAAGCTGCAGAATGGGCAGGGGCAGAAAAGATCATGAAGGACACTTTCGCCAGGCAATGGCTTTCTACGCAGATAAGCTCGGCAAGGCGGTGGCTGCTCAGCGAAATGACGACCGACGACGTGTGACGAGCCATGTTGCTGTGCCAACTCCAGCAGAATCGAAGACGAAGAAGAAAAACAAAAAAGGACTGAAGGGGAATGGTGCCTCGAATTCGGTTTCCCCAGCGGAGCCGGAAGTAGACACAACGGCAATGCCAGACTTGTTAGCATCGTTGTTAGGGTCGCCAGACTCCGCAGCCAATTCGAAAGAAATACCAAACGCAGGCAGTATGCTACAATGCTCGATTCAGAAAACGGCGGCTGCTTTTGGTCGTTTGCGGGACCCAATATCCCCGTTGTGGACAAAGCTGACGACGTGCGGTACATCAGCAAAGTGATTCTAAGGCTCGATGAGGCGATTGAAGTGCAAGCTGACCCGAACAAAATGATCGGAACTGGCGTAAGCTGAGGATCGACTTGTCCATTGAAGCCTCTCAACTGATTCACATGATGGTAAAGTTCAATCGTGTTAATCATCCGTTCATTGCAGTACCTGCGCTTACTCCTGTTCGAGAGCTCTGCGCCACGACGATTGACTTCGTGAACTTTGTTGTACGCACGGCATGGGTTAGTCTCTCCGTCCAAAGGGACTCGCAGGCTCGCGAAATTATGGATGTACTTGAGAAGTGTCTACTGAAGATGCCTCTTAGTAAGCGAGAGCCCTCCGAATTTCGTGTGATGGTGAAAGCGTACTCGGCTGAACGTGATGGTATGGGTTTAGGTCGGACATCCAGCCCCGACGCGTTTCGTCGTTTGGAGTGGTACTTGAGTAACCCAACTAAGAGTATTAAGCAACGGACAAAACTCGACAAGACGGCTGGACGGCAGCTATACTTCAAGCTTATGGTCGCAAAAGGCACATCTGATCATCAACTCAGCGTATTCAATAGCACAATGGATTCTGCGCCAGCGCTGGATGGGGTGACGCAGTTTGTACAGGATGTTGCGTGCGTTGTGTATGGCGGCACAAGCAAAGCTGACGTGGAGAGAGTTCACCAATTGGTGGCCGATTTGGCGGACCGTACCGGTATCAAGCTTGATGAACAGCGCTCTCAATTCTGCACCCCTACCTTGCACGTAGGTGCTTTCGTGTTTTCAGCTGCGGCAGCGTGAGAACGATTTGACGCTTCGGACAACCTTGTTCGTTGCACTTTGTTTGGATGAGTATTCCTACGTTCGCTTGGATATTTGCTTGAATATTTCAGTTGAGGACTGCACGGTGTAGTCACTTGAGATAACCTCAATACACGACAATCACCTCCTGCAGAATGCTCATTAGCACAATGCACTGCTGGTTACAAACGTCAGCATGGTATTTCGTCGAGTGGAGGAGGTCCGGTGAGGTCGTGCTCAGAAACAAACGAATGTTGAAGCACGAACTAACCTGGGACTTTTCATCTTTTCATTACCCAGGGCGAGCATTTGAAGAGCATGCTTAGACGTTTAGAAGATGTCGCTGGCCATCAATCCCTGTCGCAGGCAGGCCTGGAGATCCATTCTTGAATTTTCGAGATGATGGTCGTTTGCGTTGATACAAGAAGCAGTGTATCGTTCGTGATCCAGTTGGCAAACTGTGACAAGGCCACTTATCTTGCCCGGCCTGTTGAGCAAGTCGTATAGCTAGCTGCAGTCCTGTCCTCTGTCTTCGTTTGCTTCAACAACTGCACGCAACTTCAACACACACTGGCCGACAGTGATATCTTACCACTGCGCCGGATCGTACGCTGTCGCGCCCGACCCTACTTTATTAATGAGCGGGGAAGACTAGCTTCACACTTACTCAACTTCGACTTCGCTTGGCGAGTAACTCCTCTTTTCGCAATCTTCACCAGCTGCAACAGCAACCAGCTTCCGTCAATTCCGCACAACAACAACCTCAACAACAACTAGATCACAACCGTTCAGCCGTTCACCCAGTCGCACTCGCACTCGCTCTCAACGTCTCCGCTCGCCACTACACTGCTCCGTACGCCGCCACTTCGATCACTCCGGCTCCACTGCTGTGCCGGTCCCGTCTCCGTGTACTTATACGTGTCCACAAACACGTACGTCTTCGCACTCTCCCTTCTCGTACTTAGCTGCTATCTCACGCGACTCTCACGCGTCGAACTTAACCGAGTTGGCTCGATGCTTCACTTGTACGTCCGCTTGCTCGCTTTGCTGCCAATTACAGACTGCTTCTCCTCGGCCGCGCAAATTCAAGACTCCGCTCTCGCACTCAACCCAAAGTCTCCAAGGGTCACAGTTCGGCTTCATACGCCTGCTCACCAACACGATCCAATTCGTGCGGTTCACAACGCTCACCACACAGGATCCAGCGACCCTCCGACATCGCCGACTGCTCACCGGCTTTGTACGATCCTGACGCCACCAACTGCTCGTACGACTTCAACTTCGACATCTACTCGGCTTCGTACGCTGCAGTGTTGTATGTCCGTACCGCGCTCCTATCACAAAACGATGCCAAGGTGAAAGGCGCAAAGTTGGAAATCAAGAGTGTGGAACCAGAAGCATTTTTTGGTGTAGAGATAGCGTCCATGAAGCTCTTTCCGGCAAAAGATGAAACTGGTCAATTTCTCGCTCGTTCTTCTCATCGAGTGACGAAGATGAGAAAGGGAAAAAGGGCAAAACGGATTGTGAAAATGCTTTCAAGGGAGAAGGAGATGGATGACAACGTGCATTTGGACTCCATTTTACGGGAGATCTGAGTAGGTCTGAGGTGCATATCTTGGTGGTTGCTTGTGTGCGTCGAACTTTTTGGTGATGGTCGGCATCGGTTCTAGTTTCTTCCAAGCTACAGTCGATATGGCACAACCTGTCGAGGTGCTATTGCGAAAGATACCCACATTCCTCTCGAGGGTATGCGTGTGTTTCTGGCAAAAGAAATGAATGGGGAATGGGTTCGTTACTGGGGAGGCCATACCGATGGCGCATTGGCACTCCTTAGTGGAGAAACGACCGAGAATGTCATGTACTGTACATGCTCCGAGACAAAGCCGAAGTCGATGACGCATACGCTCTCGTGAGTGCTCCGGATAAAAACAACACCCACTTGCTGGTGACAAGCCCAGCAATTAAAGTACTCGCAGAGCGAATTCGACGCTGGAAGAGCGTGATCACCCAGCTGAAGCTTCCTGGAGACCCTCGTCCTGCCCCTCTCGTACAGCTCGGGTGGAGTCACATCGAGCACCTTTGCTACTGCAAATTGTATACGCAACAATTGGATCGCTATTCGGACAGTATGGCAACCACATTGTTGGAAGAGCTGATGAAGATCCTTTTGATGACAGCCACCACACGGGATGAAGAAACTCAGCAGAAATATTTACTGTACAGCACTTTCAATCACGTGCTGCAGCTAATGCACCCGCCCAACCGTCAACCCTGGATTCCACGTGGAGAGCAACAGGGGTATCCTGAACATTTCAGGGGAAGTTGACTTCGTGCTACTTTGTGGCGAAAAATATGTTTGTGTGATGCTGCCGAAAAAGGTGGAGCAAGTGGAGAATTCCGAAAGCAGCGATGAGGAGGATTACGTCGTTGGCAATAACGCAGTGGCAAATCAAACAATGGCGAATGGGATAGCACAGACCGTGATGGCGATGGAGATTGCCAGCACGTACGCAACACGGACCGCTGTCGGTATCGTCTCGAATTACCGTCAGTGGAAGTTCATCAAGTCCAAGTACAACGCGCAGCAAGACCAGCTAACCGTCTCCATCCACACCGACCAATTGACGCCGTCAGTTCTCCAATTACCCACACTAGAAGCGCTGATCCGGATCTGTGGCAAGATTCTACGCCACACAAGGCGATAACGTCATCCTCAAGTAACCACCCATTCTCTTATTTGCCCGTACTCTCTTTCTTTCCCTTTTCATGTGGTCGTGTCCCCTCTCCTAAGTGCGAAATCGTCCACACAACCGGCGGATATCACCCAAAGAGGCTTCAAGCCAATCCCAAGCAGAGAGGTCCCCGGTGCCTCCTGCGCTCTTCCTCTTTCCCCTCCCCCTCTCTCTCTCCGTCTCCATGCAGACCTCCACGTCCAGAGCGTCCGCCAGCCAAGCGCCGCGCAAGAACGGGCCCACGGGCCCCAAGAGCGGCCCCAAGAAGAAGAAACCGCAGCCCAAGACCAATGGCAAGGACTTGGCGCCCGCTCCCGGGCCCGCGGGTCCGCGTCCCGTGGCCCCGCCGCCGGTGTCCGGGCCCTGGGGCAACCCCAAACCCGCGGCGAGCAGCGCGCCCCGCCGGGCTTCGCGCCGAGCCCTCCCAAGCCCTCGAACGCCGGCTTCAGCGGTAAGTTGGATGTATTACACGCACGTGTTGTATTGTTGAACATGAGGACTAATTGTGATTATTTTCTTATTTGTGATATGTAGATGCGCACCAGCGACTGCTGCGTCACCGCGCGCTGTTTGCGTTCCGGTTCTTGGTGGGCAAAGCCGTGGAGCTGCAGCTCGTGGCGTCCGAGGAGAGATATGCTGGCATCTTGGACTGCGTGGACCCGGACGACTTTTCCGTCGTGTTGAAGAGCGCCAAGAGAGTGAGCAGTGGGAACGACGCCAAGCCCTTTGAGGACGGCAGCACGGTCATTTTCAGACGCCACCAGCTCGCGCACTTGGTGGCGGACGGCACTGTCAATTACGCGGAAGGCGCGTTCGCGGCCGGAGTGACGACTGCTGCTGGAGGGTTCCGCACGGACACGGAGATCAGTGGACGCCAGGGAGAACACTTGGTCGGACGCGAGCTGGAGGCTGCGAGCTCGTGGCTGGACCCGGCGCTGGATACCGGCGCGCTGGAGGACGCGGCACCCAATGGCAAACGCCATGGGAAGAATCAGGGCAATGGCGCAAACTGGAACCAGTTCGAGGCCAACGAGAAGCTCTTCGGCGTCGTGTCGACATACGACGAGAATATTTATACGACCAAGCTCGACAAGACCAAGATTTCGACGGAGCAGTCACGCGAGGCCGAGCGACTCGCGCAGGAAATTGAGCGCCAGTCCGCTGCTGGGAACTTTCACTTGCAGGAGGAACGCGGTCAAACGGTGCGAGGCGGCAAACACGCCAACGATTTAGACGAGGAGGCGCGTTACAGCTCGGTTGACCGCAGAGGAGCCCCGACCAACTCTGGTGGCAGCGCATACGTGCCCCCGGCACTCCGAAATGCTCAGCGTCAATCTAGTGATGGTAAGACTAACGCTAAGACGACGAAGACGCCACCTGCTAGTGCTTCAATCGCTACGCCTGCACCAGCAGCACCGGCGCCTACTGCTGCAGAACCGTCCCCTGCTGCGGCTAAACCGGCGGCCGCTGCGCCATCCAAGCCTCTTTCTTTCAGCGAGGCTGTGACCGGTCGGTCGACTGCCACACCTCCAGCACCCTCAAAGGCGGATTCCAAGAGCCAGACAGAGGAGAAGAAAGGTGCTTCGCCAAAGAAAGCGGCGGCGCCTGCGCAGGTAAATAGCAAGGACACAAAACCTGTATCTAAGTCCAAGAACAGCCCGAAGAAAAAGGAGAACGGAAAGGAGAAGAAAACAGAGAGCAAGACCGAGGAGAGCAAGTCGTCCACATCTTCGTCAACCACGACAACAACGACCACTGCTACTACCACTACTACTACCACTACCGCTACCTCTGCTACCAAAACGGCCAAACAGACGAAGGAGGAAGCGCCAAAAGCAGCCCCAACGAAGGGATTGAACCCAAATGCCAAGGAGTTCAAGCTGAACGCTGCAGCGGCCGAGTTCACCCCGACTTTCACAGTACCTCCGCCGGTAAAAGAGCACGTGTCATCGCCGTATCGTGGAGGCTCGCCTGGACACCTGCCGTACGCGCACCCCGGCATGGGTTATCCTCCCCCGATGCAGGAAGAGTGGATGTATGATGGTGGAATGGGCGGAGAGGAAGGTGGCGAAATGGGCATGCCTCCTTACGGCTACGGCGTGCCCATGGGTCCCAACGGCGTTCCAATGATGTACCCTCCTATGATGCCGCAGCAGAACATGCGTATGATGGGCGGTCAGCGCGGCTACGGTGGCTATCAGCCACATGGATACAACCCTCGAGGCTATTACTCGCCGCCAAACGGAGGATATCCTGCTGGCGGGATGCCGTACGCGGGTGGCCCAGGCATGCCTGGTGGTGTAGGTCCTCAGCCCCCTCTGCCCCAAGAGGCACCCACGCCCACTGATGATGAGTCTCCTAGTGAATCTGCTGCTGCTGCTTCTGATGCACCAGCTCCGCCCATGCCCGAGACAAAGGTACCAGAGGTAGAAGCTCCTCCTGTGAGCTCGAAAAAGCAGCCGGCCAAGAAAAAGTAGACGAGAGCCTTAGTAGGTCGCGCGCATGGAGTGCTCGCGGCAAAATCACGAATCAAGGAAGGGGTGATGGAGAGAGGATTTCGGGGCGTGGTTATCTTGCGTGGATGCTGGTTGTGATTGTGTTTGTACAGGTTGCGGTGGTTACAGGAAGCTATTTTGTTGCAAGTTTATTGAAGCGAAGTTGTCAAGGTTCAGCACAATTGAGAAAGTGGACGAGAATAAGCGTGCGCTGGTGTTTGACGAGAAATGCTGCCTCCAATCCACAAGTCTGCCAATGGATTGCCCATTGAACGTCGTGGCAGTGGCATTGGCAGCGGTTATTTCAACGACAGCAACAGAAAGCAAGTTGTCGGTGCTGGTTTGTCATCTCCTAGTCGAGGTGGGTATCAAGATCCCCAGTCCAATGGCCAATTGCTTGTCGGGTCGTCGTCTCCCGTGCTAGATCAAATGGCGGAGAGGATGCACGCATTAGAGCGAGAGAACGAGCGCTTCCGTGAAGAGATCCAACATCTTCGACACTTTTACTCGAGCAACCAGCAGCAACACGAAAGCGATCAGGTACAGATGTTCGCTGCTTGCGCAAAACATTACTCATCGTGTGCGATGCTGACGTGGTTGTTTTGAATACTTGGATTTAGCTTTCTGTCGGAAAAATTGTCGAAGATCTGCAGCGGCTAGTTAATTCTTTCAACAGCAAGTTGCAAACAGACACGAGCTACCAGCAACGCGAGCAGAAGAAAGCTGCTTTGCTATTCGCAGAGCTTTCACGACTTGGACATCGCGTAGAAGGGCTGGAAAGTGAATTGAGAGGAGTAATTGACGACACACAACGGAAGTTCGAGGCTCAGGACCAGCATGCACACTTCCTGGCGTCTGTCAGTTCGAAACAGCAGCAAGCAGTGTCACCAAGTCGTACTGCGGACTTCCAGCGACAAATGAGAGATATGCAGGATGCTATGGTGCAGCTACGCAGTGAGGTGGATGCAGATCGTAGCGCTAGATGGAAAACTGAAGCTGCGGTGGATACCAAGCTGGACGCTCAAATCGAGCGACTGAATACGAAGCTGACAGCAGACAAGCGAGACCTTGTGCGCGTACTTGATGAACAGCGTCAGCTTGTGACTGGTGCTGACTTTCAACGTGTGACAGCACATATGCGCGAGTTTTCACGAGTAAATGACCACTTGCTTGCGTTGGAACGGTGGTTGCACAGCGAGTTTGGGCAGATCAAGCGCATATTCCAAGCTTTGGCAGGCGATGTTGACTCGCGATTCCAGTGCGTGCTAGCGGAACTTGCTGGCGGTCTGAAGTTGTGGCATGCAGCCCAACAGCGCCAAGAGGAGGATTCGTGTGTACGATTTCAGGATTTGGAGGAGGCTATGCGTACTTTTGCCCACGCCGTTCAGCGCAAGCTCCGCACACTCGAGGAAGTCATTCCGCTGGAGGTTCAAGCTCGACAGAAGAACGATGACAAGCTCAAAAGACGCGTGGAAGGTGTTGTCAAGGCGCTGGGCTATGCGATTGAAACTAGTCGTGGCGAATACATACCTCAGCAGGCTACACTTGCAGACCGTGTGCACCAGCTGGAGCTTGCTCGACGGAATGCTTCCGACGAGGTCAGCTTACAGCATAACGCTATGCGGGAGACCATTCAAGCGTTTATGGAGGACTCGGACGCGATGCTCGTGAGATTAGCTGCTGCTGTTGAGCAAGAGCGCGTGAAGGGGGTTGACATTGTGACAGCACGAGAGGCTGCATTAGAGCTCCAACCAACTCAGACAAGTGACGAGTTGAGAGAGGGAGCTAGTCAAGTTAGGGAAGATCTAACCGCACTGCAAACTTGGGTGGCAAATCACGAACAGGAGTGTCGACTGCAATCGCCGGTGGCTCCGGCAACGACACCTGCTGGGGCCACGCTGGATGCAGTAACAATACCTGCCGAAGTGACTGAGGAATCCAAGCGTATTAAGGAAGGTCTGAGTTCTCTGCAAGCTTGGACGGCGATGCACGCACAGGAGTGCAGACAATTCTTCGACTTTTTGAATTGGTCCGTAGACGACTGTCGACGTGAATGCGCTGTGGTGCAGTGCCTGGACGCAGTCATTGACCAGATTGTCGAAACACAGGCTTGTGGACACTTGAGTAGCCTTACAAAAGGCGTAAATGGAGCATTGAGGCAGGTTGCAGCAGTCCGGGCTGTGGTGGGCTCAGCTCCGGCACCGATAGAGGCGCCGTGTCCCGTCATGAGAGAAATGGAGATCCATCCTGCGCGTTTCCTTTTGCAGTCGCCGACTCAGCAACACCTCGAGCGAGTGGATAGCAGCTCAAACAGTCTAACGACTGAGGATGCCACAGATATGTTGGACCTATCGACGACGACGTACTACGCCTCCGTTGATAGCGACCGTGGTGCACGAATGGACCAACTCAGCAACGTCGCTCCTGGCGATGCGGTTGGCGATAACCTCCAACCTGCAGAGTTTGGAGTTGAGTTTCAAGACATGGCCAATGGTGCGCTACAAGGTGCGGCAGAGACACCAACACCAACCTTAACGTCCTTATTGCGCGAGGAAGCGGGGCTTGATGCTACTGCTTCGGCGGGCGCGCAAGAAGATATAGTGGGTCCTCTCATCAGTGCAGACGGTGGAGAACATGCTGGGCCCTCGAGTGCGAATTCTCCTCCTGCTTCCAGCTCGGAATCCTACGCTGCTGGTGCTGATTCCCACCAATTACTTGACGAGGAGGAGGAGGAGTACAGCATGGACGTATCTCAAGACGATGGCGTTGGCCCCGATCATCCTGCAATCTCTCACTCGAATCTTCCCGTGCACCAAGAAGAACCTCCCAATGAAGTTGCAGACTCCATGAACGAACCGGGACAACCTGCACAAATTCCTGACAGCGGTAATGTGGAGCCGTTGGTTCTGGATCTGTAACCTCCCCACGAGAGAGCCACCCACCAAGCCACATACCAAGCAAGCAGCACAGCACACGGCAATACATAAGGTACCTTAAAAATCTCCTACGGAATCTGCCCTGAGGTGGTGCGTCGCATGACCTTGATGTCCACCGGACAGGGCGCCACGACCGCCTCCCGTCCGGTCGAATGGAACTGGTCTTGCGGCGGCGTGATAGGGACGTACCATCCCCACTGCGGGCTCTCGGTCTGCGCCGTGTCGGCCTCCGAGTCGCTACCGGCCGCCGCCACCACGTCCAACTGCTGCGTCGTCACGCTCTTGCGCAGTCCGCCCGAGAGCGTCCGGTGCTGCTGGTAGGCGTCCTCGAAGCGCTCGGCCACGTCGTCCCTCTCCTCGCTGTCGCTCTCGCTGTCCTCACAGCGTCTTGCGCGTCTAGTTAGCGGCGGCGGTGCCTCCTCCTCAAACACCTGCGTGAGACTTCCCCCGTGCTCGTCGCACCAGCTCACGGCGGCCGACAATTTGCCGTCGCTGGCCAAGGCGCCCGAGCCCTTGCGGGACAGCGACGGGGAGCCCTTCCGGCGGTTTGGCGCGGGCACTCGCTGTCTACTAGGGACGTCCTCGGCCGCCGCCGCGTCCTCCGCGTCTTGCAGCTCCAGCGCGTTGAGGTACGTGATGACGGACACGGCGGTGGCGGCGGCCGCGGCCAGCACCGGGTGGTCCCGGAACCACTGGACGCCGCTCGAGAGCTCCTTGGCCGTGGGGAAGAACGAGGCCGCCGAGACCTGCTGCAGCGCGTGCGGCATGATGCCAGAGTGATGGTCGTTGCGCACGCAAAGAGAAATTGCCGACTGGTTTAACACGGCGAAAGGGCGGAAAAGGCGCTCCTGTAGAGGGAGGTCTGTGCGACCATAGTGAGCGCGGGAGTTCTTGTACAGGTAGAGAGCGCCACTTCAACTTGGGGGATGGGCCAAAGATGACGTTGTGCCTTCTTTCGAAACGCGACACCACCGTCTTTTGAAAAGTAAAGTTGAGCTCGATACGTGCTTGTTTTGAAGTCCGCAACTTGCACACTTCCAGTCATGGTGCCACCGTCCAAGATGAGTGGATAATCGTTGCTCTGGAAGACGGCCAGATAGTTGACGTGTTTGTGAAAAGTCAACAAGATCGCCCGCGGTTTGGAACGCTGCACTAAGAACCAAGCCAAGCGCACCCTAAGGAAGAATTTCGATGACGACGCGCTCACGCTCCACCTGGCGAAGACGGACTGTGAGGTCGAAGACTATCTGCAGAGAGACCGCAAGAGTTCCTGACTTTAGCTTTGCTCCGCCCGATCGAATCCAAGATTTTGATTCCCAACAGAAGACCACCATCGTTAGCCGCATCCTCGTCCAGGCATCTGATTTCAGAGGTGCGTAGGCCTTCGAAGTGCTGTCGAATATGTTTTTGCCGCCACTGACACGAAATAGTATTCAGCTGCAACAAACGAGCACCAGCACACCCGCCCGTCTCGGCTCTCAAGGTACACCGGACACCACCACAAGGTAAAATTTTACCAGGTCTATCGCTTAGCAGTACTATTGTCGCTCAAACTCGGAATTGAAAAAGTCTGGACATTGTGCCGAGCACAGCAACTACTTACTGTACAACAATATTTTCTGCTTCTTTTCCTCACTATGCGCGACTCTTGTTTTTCTAGACTGTCCAGTTGTGGATCATGATACCGACGACCGGTTTGCCGCAGTATTCGCGTCACCTTTGGGTGATCGACGCCCGCCTACCAGATCCTCCTCGCAGTCGCTCCTGGTGAAGAAGAACGTGATCGGATAGATAGGATGAAGAAGACACGCTGCCCAGCGCTCTGAAGAAGCAAGTATTCGAGAAATTATTTTTAAGAAAGAGCGCGAAACAAGAACGACGATGTTGCCTTTTAGTGTATATCTTCAATCCTCTGTACTACTTTAAAGTTGTAGCTGCAATGGCGAATCGGCCCTCACCTCGCGCGATCGGTGATATGGTGATATGGGTCGGAAGTGCAAGGCATCATCGGCATCAGAAGATAACAGAGGGAGGCAACTTGCCTCTTGACGAACGAAGAGCTGTTTCCTACACAATCTCATACTCCATTCTGTTCCGTAGGTTCATCGCTTGTTCCATTTAGCACCCGTTACCTGCATGAACGCATACCGTTTCTCAGCCTATTCCTCCTCCTCCCCACTACAATCCACATAAACCTTTTCTATCTAATTTAATGCGCAATCGAGCGTCACCCCTCCCCACTCACCTTGAAACCCCCCACGGTACTAAAACATTTTTTTTTCGGTTGGGGATTGACAGGATCAGCCGCCGCCAGAGAGAGAGAAAGCGCACACTCGACCCCCTACCGCCCCGTACGTCCTCCCTCGCTCTCCGTGGCTCTACCTTTCCCCCTTCTCACGCCTCTTTCCCCCACAGACCCCATCACCCACCTGCGTATCATGTCTGACGAGGAGCAGGACTGCTGTCCACTGTGCATGGAGGAGCTGGACATCACGGACAAGACGTTCAACGCGTGTCCGTGCGGCTACCAGGTGTGTCTCTGGTGCTGGCACCAGATCAAGAACGAGTACAACGGGCTGTGTCCGGCCTGTCGCCAGCCCTACGCCGAGCTGTCGAAGCAGAAGAACCCACTGGACCGTGACGAGTGCGTTGTCAACGCTAGTTGACCCTTTGATATTGAATTTAATAGCTGGCGCGTGTGTTGTTTCATGCAGGGTGGTGCGGCGCGCCAAGCAGCGCAAGCAGAAGGAGAAGAGCGAGCGGCGCTCGGCCGCGCAGGCCAAGCACGCCACCGTGAACCGCAAGAGTCTGCAGAACGTGCGCGTGATGCAGCGCAACCTGGTGTACGTCATCGGACTGCCCGTGCACTTCGCCGAGGAGGACATTCTGCGCTCCAACGAGTGCTTCGGCCAGTACGGCAAGATCGTCAAGGCTGTGGTGAATAAGAGCCATCTGAACACGGACAGGGCCAACGCCACGGCCAGCGCGTACATCACGTTCGCCAATAAGGAGGACGCGCTGTGCTGTATTGTGGCCATCGACGGCTATTACCTGGACGGGAGTGTGCTACGGTGAGGGGGAGTGGTTCTTCCTATTGGGGGGTTGGCAGACTGATGATGTTTTTTTACTGCATGTTGGTAGGGCGTCGTTCGGAACCACCAAGTACTGCAACTTTTTCCTGCGCAATATGCAGTGTAACAACCCAGACTGCTTGTATCTGCACGAGCTGGGCGACGAGGACGATAGCTTTACGAAGGAGGAGATGCAGTCAGGTACGACATGCATGGAAATTTCCAGCGGATATTAGCGTTGTGGCTGACTAGTTGTGGTGTTACCACATTTATTGTTTACTGTAGCTTTGCATTCTGGGAAAGCGGCGTTCCGAGATATGTCGATGGCTAATGGAGAGGAGGAAGAACGAGCAGGCTCACGGTTCCCGCCCCCTCATAGGCCTAGCGCACCGTCTAGAACAGGCATGACTGCTAGTGCTAGAGCTCCGTCACCTGCAAGGGGGACTACATTGGTCAGATCACACAGCGAAGAGCGGCATGCACAGAGCGCAGCAGCGATATCTAAACTCAGACAGGCATCAGCGGATAGCAGCAATAGTTCAGGGTCTACGTCGCCGGGTCGTGTCGACGCAGCAGCAACACACAACACAGACTATCCGCCGCTGGCACGAGGAAATTCGTATAGCAACATCGTCACGGGTGGTCACAGCAGTAGTTATGCCAATGTTGCATCAACTAATTCAGCTCCAACTCCGGCTGAAGCTGCTATACAGAGCAAGAAGCCGCAGTTGCGGGTCGACACATCACGGGAAGAAGACACAGCAGAAGCAGAAACAGAAACTCAAGCGTCAGAATCAGCGCCAGTAGTGGAAGCCGTAGTGGGTCCATTAGAGGCACTCAAATTGGCCACAGGATCGTCGACTCAGGAACCCGCATGGGCTCAACCATTCCCCACTCCATCGCAACCCCAGACTGAAACTGAAGAGCAGACAACGACCAACAGCAATGCAGGCGTGTACAGTCCTTTTGGGCTCGGATTCGAAGGAGGTATTCGTCGTGCCAGTAGCGCGAGAGAGTTGACATCACAGCCGCCACCTTCCGGTGACGTTTGGGGGTCCTCTAACAAGTCTGACAACGCGCTTGATGCGTTCCCGCCGGCTGCCCCGACACTGTCTGCATCTGCCAGCTCCTCTTCGTCGTTTGCATCGATTGATGCGATTTTCAGTCAGCGAAACGACTCGTCCGAGGCGCTTGCAGGTTTGCTTGGCGTTCAGTTGGCTCCCACCCCGCTGTCTCACGGAGCACCTCTTGCTGCGCCGCCCAAGGATGCGCGTACTTCTCGTTTCTCGTTTGCGAACCCTGCAGACGCCGGTCGTAGTGGTATGCAGCAAACTACAGCGCGCTATGAGCTGTTGGATGGAACGACAGTCAATAATCGTAGCTCGTTTAGTGGTTTCGATGCTCCACGTGTCGGAACTGCTCCGTCAGCTCTGTCGGCATTCCCGTCGACGTCTGGTTTCCCGCCTTTGGGAAGTTCTCAGCAGCAGCAGCTCCACCACGCACCACCACCCCCGCACCCGGCCAGAGGTTCGTTCGGCGGTGACTTCCGTAGCAACGAGCTTCCGCTTGGCAGTAGCAGTGGGCTCGGGGGCGAATCTGGTGGTCTTGCGTTCCTTCAGCAGATGCTGCCCAACGTGAACATCAGCTTTGGCGGTGACTACCCTAGTCTGTCTGAACAAACGTCGAGTGATTTTGGTGCTACTATGACTCCTGCGCGTAGTTCGAGTACTGGCCGAGGTCGCAGCCCAGGACGTCGACTTTTCGAGCGAAGCCAAAGCGCCGGTGGAGGTTTGGTTTCGCCGGACGCTTGGGACGGAGGAAGTCTGAGCTCATTGAGGTTTGATGGGCAGTCTAGCAATCGGCGAACGTCAAGTGGTTCCTCGTCGTTTTACGATCCGGCTTTGGTTCCGCAGGCGCCCAACGGATTTTCCAACAACTACTACGGATTCAACTCGTCGAGTTCAATGACTACCAATGGCAACGAAAGTGAGCGTCTTCGTCTACAGCACAGCTTTGGAGGCGATGCGTATCGCCGCTCCGGCTCACTGATCAACAACAACTAGACAATTTGTCTGGTTCATACACAGGAAGTATCCCTTCTCGAGGACGTTGTCTTTGTCTATGACAATCGCACTTGGGAAGGAACCACCCGAGCGCTGACAGCGCACATATCACACAGTCTCACGGTCATTGAGGACGGCGATAACGATGAAGTAATGAGTCCCGACCTGAAAGACACGAAACACACGCGAGTTCCGCGGACACACATGCAGATTTCAAGGCATGAAGCAAGAGAAAAGAAGAAAAAGGAGGGGAGCTGTGCAGATGCACAAAAGAAGCGGCGTTGGTGCTGAACGGTATACCAAGACGACACTCACAGACACACACATGGTAAGCCCCATCGCGCTAGCAGTGTTAGCCGCGGTAGCTGCCACCGTCATGGTCGATCACAGTAACACGACCGCTTTTGCCCCCATAGCTCGTGTGTATGCATCTCTTGTTGCCTTTTTGGTTTGATTTGATTGTAGGTTTAGCGACGCTTCAAGAACTGGATGGATAGTCGCCTCGACCCTGGGGTGCGGCTTGTATAAGTGCCAAGGGAGCTGGCAATGCTGAGTGAACATGACAATGATGAGAGTACCAACAACCTCGGACTTGCCGATGAGGATCGAGAAGACACCAGTTTGAGAGATGAAGACAAA
This sequence comes from Phytophthora sansomeana, assembly GCA_032158285.1. Lineage (NCBI taxonomy): Eukaryota > Oomycota > Peronosporomycetes > Peronosporales > Peronosporaceae > Phytophthora > Phytophthora sansomeana. The sequence goes on along the minus strand of JAPDHH010000325.1, from coordinate 274,606 downwards.
CTTGTTGGCCCAATCGAGATCGAGGCCGAGGAGGTTGATGAACCGACCGAAGCAAATTTATGTGGGGATGATGTTGGCGAAAATCACGAGCTCGATACCCAACACGTTCAGGCAAACGCGAATGATGAAGACCAAGACAATCCAAGATTTGATGGCTGCGAACACTCTGCAGGTGAATTTGTAGCTGCGTGGATTCGTACGAGCTTTCCGGAAGTCACAAGCGAGCTGGAGCTCCAGTCTCAAAGCTCAACTTTCGAGCAGGCAGAGATTGCAAGCGAACATCTCATTGAGCATACTGGTTCGGATTTGAATCTTGACCGATGCTTATGCGAAGAGTGTAGCTCTTTCAGCGCTGTCTTCGTTTGTGAAGACTGCTCTCTCGCTCTGTGTTACCGATGCACAGATGCCATCCATATCGTACGTCGCTGTCATTTTATTATTGCGGAGGCAAAGTACTAATGCATCTGTCTTTAGATCCCATCGTTATCGGAACACAAGATACGCTTCGGCCGATCCAGAAGCACCAACCAAGCGCTAGTAGACCAAATTGAAACTCGTTTTGAGCAGCCAAGTCCATCAGCTTTTCCATCGCCTCCGATTCCTACACCTCGTACCGCGAAGGCCGAACCACCAAACGAGTCTCGACTGTCATTACCTGCTGGAACAAGCGTTTTCTTTCGCGCTTCAGAGTGCTCTCGTTGGTCACGTGAACTGCTTCATGGTACTTTAGTGAGCCGGGAGCCCGCTACGACCTCGAACGGGGACACTTTTTACCACCGTGTGCTCTGGTTGAGAGGTGTGGAATCTCTACCCAACGGATTTTTTCGCGCAGCACTTACGCTTCCTGGTTGGGATATCTCTAATGACAGCGAAGAAGACATTGGCGAAACCTTTTGGCCGCACGAGATTGGCGTATTTCCAACACACCTTGGTGCGTTGCGTGCTGTCGTCACTGCGGAGCAGATCGCCCGCGCTAAGTTTCGTCGGGAGTTAGCTGGAGGACGCATACATCGGTGGCGCAGATTTGATTTCGACGACGACAACGACAAGCTAACACCAGAAGATGACGAAGCTGGCCTAGAAGCGTTCCCGTCTTCCGAAATTCTGGATGAGGTTGTCGCTGAGGCCTTTGCTACCCTCAGCAGCGAGTTCGGTGTGCGGCTCACACGCCAGAATGATGCTCAATTTTATCAAGAACTCTCTCATGGCACATGGAACTTTCGTAGGTGGATGGGGTCGATCGGGCGTGCAGATAATTTACGTGAAGAAGACGCAGTGCCGTTTGAAGATGGTGTTGGCATTCGTGACTCCACAATTCAGGTGGACGCTTTTGATGAAGATTTGGAAGCGCCTGTGCCCACGCCATGGGCTCCTGCTGGTCGGATTCGTTACTTCATGGTAGCGCAGCACGACTTGGTGTTTCCGGAGCGCGTGCGGCGACAGCATCTCCGCACAATTATGGAGCAGCTACTGTTCGTCTACGCAGGTTTTGCTTGGCGACTTTGGCTTGAGTATATTGATCGGCATCGCGAGCGTGAAGACCAACAGAATCGCGAAAGTGCAGCTTGTGTACTGCAGTCGTGGGCACGACGAATGGCTGAGAGAAAGAGGCAAAAAGAGCGCCAGCTTTTGTTAAGCCTGGCGATAGGCACTTCGGTTGATGTCTTGGAGCTGTATCGACGACGGCAGATCGAGGCACGAAAGTTATATACTTTCCTCACCCGGCAAATTGAGGAGCGCAAGCGCAATGCACTAAAAACATGGCGAGTAGCTGTAGGGCCTAGCGCTCCACCTCCACCGCCAGCTATCACTTGGCATCCAAGCCACGGAATGAAGGGCATGCTGCCAAAACTTCCTCGTATCGGTGCTCGCAAACGCAACGTACAAGACAAGTCGGCTGCACCTGGTAGCCAAGTTATTATCGAGGACATGGCGACGTACAAGTTGTTCCGCGCCAACCACGCCGGTCCGACAGATACTTCTTACTGGGTCATTCGAGCTCGCGTACTCGCTGGTGCGTGTCCAATCGGGCCTTCATTTCGCGAGGCACGACGACTGGTATCACGCACCGATTTCGCAACGAGTGTTTTGTTGCAGCAGATTAGCGTCTTCGTGTGTCTGATGGAACCAGAAGAGCTCAAGAGCATGGAGGATGTAGGAGGAAGCTCCATGACGGACACGGACTGGAGTTATGAGCGCCAAATTCGTACCAAATACCAAGCACTGTGCACAGAATTAAAGGGAGCTGAGACCATCAGTAAACGACACGTAGAGCTCACTCAGCAGTTGCTAATGGATTTCGATGCTGAAGCGGCTAACGTTGCTGCTGCGGCAATGGGAGGATCTGGAACGAAAAATAGCAAGAAGAGGAGATCATCAATGACTTCGCAACAACAGCAAGAAGAGGATGCTGCAGAAGAAGCCAAGATGAAGGAAGCACGTGAAGCTCTGGAACAGAAGCTTCAGTTGGCCGAGCAGCAGGCAATAAAGGCTTCGAACGAGCTATCGCGGCTGGGGATGATGCAGATCGAGTTTTTGTACTTCCCTATCGCTCACGACGGCGTCCCTGACAGCGCTGAACTGATTGAGTTTCTCAAAGAGCAGGTCGAGCCGAGACTCCGTGCTGGCAAAAACCTGTACATCTTTAGTCGGTTGGGCCATGGTCGTACAGGACTTGTGTCTGCACTACTGGTTGGGCGTGTGTATGGAGTTACGGCATCAGAAGCTCTGGAACGAGCCCAGCGAACACATGACTGTCAACGTCCGGGTGCACCTCGTGGTTTGAGTTTCTGCTCACCGACTACTGCACCGCAGATAGCGTTTGTGCGACGTACATTGGCTCGCTCCATGGATCCGATCTACATTCCTTTAGTGCTTGAAAACTCAGCCGAGGGCTTCCGTTCAACTCGAGTTCAGCAACGTGGACTGCTAGCTGAGCCGTATATGCGAGATGAAGGATTCATGATCAGTACTGCTGGAGATGCCGAGACACGCGAACGAGAAGCTCGTGAGCAAAAGCGTTTAGAACGAATTGCTCGTCGTGAAAGTACAGCAGCAGCGTTGCAGCGTGAGCGACGAAAGCAAAAACATGAACATGAAATCATGGAAGTCGAGGAATACGGACAAGCAGCTTGCGAGGTAATGGCAAATATCTACGACAAGATCGTGAAGGACACCTGAAAAGCATTGGAAGGTGGTTCATAAATGGTTTATATTATGCAAGGTTGCTGGAGATCTACGAGCTGATCACTAGGCTGTTGTTGGCTTACATGACGCTGCACTTGGCACCGCATGCCGGCTCAAGGTTCTCCACCTCAGCTTCAGCCTTCAGCTTTGCCACTTCTTCTTCCTTCATCATCTTCGGCGATGCCGGGGTGGAAGTTGGGGTAGCTCCTGCCTTGGGAGTGGTCTTCGGTGAAGCTGATGCCTTCGGTGACATGACTACTGGAGCTGGAGCAGGGCCGTTGATGGCCGGTGTAGGAGGGAAAGTTGAGGCGTCCGCGAGAACTGTCTTTGGCTCACCTGGTGCCGACTTAGCGGCGGCGGTTGCTGCAGCCGGAGGCGCGGCTGCAGTTTTGGTTGCGTGTTGGTCCTGGGTCGTTTTCAAGGGGTCGGACTTCGCAGTACGAGCTTTCGCAGCGTCAGCCTTGACAGGTTCGGTCGTTGCTGTATCGACCTTAAGCTGCTCAGCTTTCACAGACCCAGTCTTCGAAGTCTCAGCCTTCGCAAGTTCTACTGATGCAGCCTTCACAGATTCTGCTTTTGCAGCCTCAGCCTTCACAGGTTGTGGCGTCGCAGTCTCAGCCTTCACAGACGCTGTTTTCGCAGCTTCCGTCTTCACAGGTTCTGCTTTTGCAGTCTCGGCCTTGACCGAGTCAGGCTTACCAGCTTTACCAGCTTCACCCTTCACGGGATCGGCCTTCGCTGTGACCGACTTCGAAGATTCTCGTCGAGACCAAAACGATGTTGACCCGGAGGCCTCCTTCTTCAGCGGTTCTGCCTTGCCCGCCTGGGCCTTCGCAGTGTCAGCCTTCGCGAATTCTGCAGTTGCAGTGTCAGCCTTCAGAGGTTCGGCCGTTGCCGTCTCAACCTGCTCAGGCTCGGCGCCAGTCTTCACTGCTTCCGCCTTAGTTGGTTCTGCTTTTGCGGCTTCAGCCTTCGCCGGTTCTGCCTTTGAGGCTTCACCCTTGACCGGGGTCGTCTCCTTCACAGGATCGGCCTTTGCCGTGACAGACTTTGAAGACTCGCGTCGAGACCAGAACGATATTCCAGCCTTCACCGAGTCCGACTTTGGAGCCTCAGCCTTGACGTCGGCTGCCTTAGTAGCGTCAGTCACGGCAGTCCCGTTCTTCACAGCACCGGCCTCAACTTTCACAGGTTCTGCCTTGGCAGCTTCATCCTTCACCGGAGTATTACCCTTCACAGACACCGCTTTCTCAGCCTTAGCAGGTTCAGCCTTGGCAACTTCAGTCTTCACCGATGCCGTCTTCACAGGAGATGAAGGAGCTGCAGAAGCAGAAGTCTTTAAGTCCACGACAGCATTCTTGGGCGGCGTGACAGGGGTTGCTGCAGATGTCTTGCGCTGCGCCTCGGCAGAAGAATTGACCGGCGGTGTAGACTCGCTCGAGGATGCAGCACTACTGGAGACGGTGGCCTCGGTCTCCGGAACCTCCTCAATCTTAGCAGGAAGGCGAGCAGCAACTGCAGCTGCATCAACTGGGGTCGCCAACGCGTTGGCACTTGGAGCTCCACGAGGACTGGCAGGGTTTGAGCTGAGACCAGCAATGCTGCTCGAGCGGCTCAAGGCGTCGACATCTGAGAACTCGCTGCTGTCGACTCGATCAGCACGGCCGAGCTGGTCCATCTTGGTAGGACTGGACGCGTCCATGCTGGAACGACGAGCCTGCGGGTTCTTGATGTACTTGCGCGTCTCGGTTAGAGGCTGTCCCTCAGCATCCACGACATGCTTGAAGCTGAAGGTGAGAGCCGTGCCCTTGTTTCCACTTGCGACGATGCCTCCGGGCGTGTCGCTCTTGGGCTTCTCAATGTGCGTGATCAAGTGGTTGTATGTCTTGCGGACACGGTTCGAGTCGACGACGTGGAGGCAGATATCGTCTTCACCGTAGTGAAGACCAGTGGTTTTCTTACAGCCCTCCTTCACCGCCTGGATGTACATCTCGCCCTTGGCCGCCGCGAGCTGCAGAGTGACACCGTCCCGTTGACCCACCAGCTTGTTGTTCAGCGAGTACGCACTGCCATCCTTTCCGTCCGACGTACGAAGTACGAACGGGGTGAAGTAGGTCAGCGGGGTGCCGTTTGGCTGATGGTTTACACCACGAATCGGAGCACTATTGTTCAAGACAACACAAGTGGTTAGCATCAAACGAAGCTATTGCCTCCGGTATGGAACCCTTACATGATGAACTCGGCGTCGACAAAGCGGTCCTTGGCCTCGTCCGCCACGGGGGCACCACAAGTAGCTGCGCCTCGGCTTTGCCTGGCACGTCCAAGAACCCCAAGCTCGAAAGCGTGGCGTTCTTGACGAATTGCGACTTGGTCTGCAGCTTGACGACATCACCGAATCGGATGGGCTCGTTGACGTTGTTCATACTTGCTGAAGACTGGAAGGCGAGCTCGAGCTGTCCGAAGCTGGAAAGTTTGGGAATGAGGAGGCGGAGACAACATCTTCGAAAGCCGTTAGCTGCGCTCGCCCAACACTATTGTTGGCCAAAGTTTCTCCTGCTATCAATAGGGATTCATCCCCAACAACGGAGGCCTTGAATAGACTCCAAGCTCGGGACTTGAGGAGCGTGAACCAAGTCTGACGTGGCTTTAGTCTGTATTTTTAGTCGAAAAAGTTGATATCTCACGACAAGATGGAGAGGAACGAACGAGTGGCATACGGATCCTTGGCCTCAACACCAAGTTCCAATGGCATTCGACTCTCTTCTTGTCGCGAGTTCTTGATATTACAGTATGAGGCATACAGCTTTCACACTGACATTCGTTGGCTTGCTAGCAGAATGTTCACAAAGGTTTCAAGTGACCGATCACGCCTTCAACGGGCACATCTGTTTACTACATACATGTACGTACAAACAAATGCGTACGCCGATGAAAGTAGTATGGATATTCATTTCTCTTTTTCATCATATGCCACTCGCAAAGCTAAAACTAAAATGGCGAGTCCATGGCAGGAGGGTACGTCTCCACTCAGCGCCGAGCTAGCTTCTCTTCGTGCTCCAGGCCCTTGAAGTGGGTCGAGCCCTCTTGACAACACGCTCGTCTTGATCTTCTTCTTGTTCTTCTTCTCGTACACAACACACACTACCGGCACGGCTCTCTCGCTCGTGTCGTCTCCCTTACCCACTCACCGCAACGGGGTTTTCCAACGAAGCTGCGTCGGCCGAGACACGCACACGTGGCATACTTTGCGATAGTGCTCTCGCCGTACCTCGACTTGACAGCTTTCCCCGCGCTGCTCGCTGCTTTTTCCCTTGACTTCGTCGTCGTGGGGGCGGGTTGTCCTCTAACAATCGGACCTGCCTCAAGGACACCATCTTGATCACTACTACTTGCTTAGTTCAAGTGCTCGTTGCCGGGCATGTAGGTGAAACCGTCAAAGTGTGCCTGGGCGCGGTGCGTAGCGCCAAGCTCCTGTGTGACGGGCGAATCGCGCGCCATCTCGCGCGTAAAAATGTTGGCAACGTTGCCGGTGTCGGCCTCACTGCTCACCACAGGCTTAAAAGGCGGCTCCACCTCCCGCTTCAGCAACTTGTCGAAGTCGATGCTAGCAAAGAACGGGTGGTCCATGATTTCCTGCACGCCCGAGGGGCCAGAGCCTAACCGCTTGGCCGGGTCTCGGCGAAGCAGACCAGTCAGAAGATCCTTGGCGTCCTCCGAGAAAGCTTGTGTAAATACCACGTCACGGTGCAAGATGTTGTGGAACATGCGCTTTCGGTTGCGGTCAAAGAACGGAGTCTGACCAGTCATCATTTCATACAACAGTGTGCCGAAGCCCCACCAATCCACAGCCTTACCGTACGGTAGACCCTTCAGCAGCTCAGGAGCAATATACTCGGCCGTACCACAGAAAGTTTTGGCACCGTCAGGAACATCAACGTTCTCCTTCGACAGACCAAAGTCGGTAAGGGCGATAAAACCCTTGTCGTCCATCAAAATATTCTCGAGCTTCAGATCACGGTAGGCAATGTTCAGCTCGTGCAAGTGAGACATAGACATCAGCAACTGCGCCGCGTAGAAGCGAGCGCGCTTCTCCGAGAACTTGCGCGATTTACGCAAGTGGAAGAACAGCGAGCCACCATTGTAGTAGTCCATCACAAGGTACAGCTTGTCCTCATTCTGGAAAGCATATCGTAGACGCACCACGAACGGGTGATCAATATCGCGAAGGATACGGCGCTCTGACTTGGTGTGTTCCACCTGGTTCTTAGCGAACACAGAGGCCTTCTTCAGCACCTTCATAGCGTAGATAGCATTCGGGTTGCACGATCCATCCGGAACCTTCTTGCGCACGAGCATAACCTTACCGAACGCACCCTTACCAATAACCTTCAGCAGATCGAAGTCCTCCACACTGAGCTTAGAGTTCTTCGGAGGCTCAGCATTAGATTCTGACCGGCCGTTGTTGGATACAGCGGACATTTGCGTGTCCGAGCGGTTGCGGCTTTCCGTTGAGGACGAAATGGATGTCGGCGCAGCGTCGCTCGTGGTGCGGTTGAAGCGTGGGTAGTTCGGGGAGGCTGGCTCGGCGCCTGGTTGGCCCGAGGTCCTTCCGTCGCACACTCTGTACACACGCTGTGCGGTGCTAGATCCGGGCAAGAAAAGTCGGTCCCGCGAGCAGGCATTGCAAACCGCGCGGTGGCACATACGACAGTGGTGGCGACGGTCGAAAAGTGTGAAGTGGAACAGACACAGGTTGCAGTGTTTCTCACTGTTGCCCATCTTGGAGTTGTTGGCCTCTCGGCGCGCCGACTCCTGGCGCTGCAGCTGCGGCCCGCCTTGAGCACCGTTGCCAATGAACGCCGGAGCGGAAGCAGGAGGCTCCGGCACCGGCTTCTCCCCTGCCACGTACGTAGTGGCGTCGCGCGTGTCCAGGAATCGGAACAGCGCATCCTGAATCTTGTTGATACAGAACGCAGTCACGTAGTAGTGGTTCGCGTGTGCGCGAGCTGGTCTGCCGGCTGACAAACACGTACAACCAGTACGGTGCGGCGCATCACCGTCCAGCTTGGTCTGGAACGGGTCGTCGTTGCTCTCCCAGTACATGGTCCGGTGCGCGAGGATGGACTTGACCGACTGCGAGTCGCCATCTTCAATACGATGACTCGACTCGATGAGCGCAATGGCGCCATTACGACGCATGAGCTGGTCGCCGCGTGACTGCAGCAAGTACTTGATCAACACTCCTCCGTACGAGTAGCCCAAAAAGTACACGCGTCTGGCCGCCGAGCGTGCGACGTACGAGTCCCACAACGAGTCCATGTGCTCTTCGGGACTGGACGACCCGGGGATTTGCAGTCGCTGCTTGCCGTCGCGCATGACGATCACGTTCTTGTTGGGGTTGGCCACAATGATGCCGTAGCCTTCGTCAATGGCCTTGCGGAAGTACTCGAGCATGCTGCCGCTCTTGACGCCGGCGTGCAGCACGAGGCCGCGGCTCCAGAGACCCGGATAGAGTCCGCGACTCACGGCCACGAACACGAGCAGCTTCTTGCACGTCTCGTAGTTGCGCGAGACGAAGACGTTGGCCTTGACGGGGCCTCCGGCGTGCTGTTGGCCGGGATGTAGACCTCTCGGAAGCCCAGCTCCTTGCGCATCGAGTCCTGCACGTACTTGACCGTCGTGTTGATGATCTCGTCCTGGTGCACGGCCAGGTCCGTGTCGTCCAGGCCCTTGCCCGTGGCCTTGAGGTGGATCATCCCTTCGGCGTCCATGGCGTACAGCGGGTGCGAGAAGGGCAGCGGCGCCCCGCGGTTCGCGGACGGCGCCGCCCGTTGGCTCGAGTTACTGTACTCTCCTGCGGACGAGGCCGGGACGGGCGGCATGGTGCCGTTCGACTGCCACGACTGCTGCGAGAGCGGGTAGTCCGAGGCGGCGCGGTTGGGGCGCCCGGGGGCGGACGGCGGCCCGCGCGGGACGCCCCCGGCCGCGCCGTTCGGGTAGTACTTGTTGCCGCCCACGGGCTGCTCCTTGTCTTTCTTCTTGCGCCCCCATCGAGGGAAGCGGAACGACATGATGAAGAGAGGCTGGAGAATGGGCTGCGTGCGGGCTCTGCGGAGCCTCTGCGAGTTCTCTGCCGGCGTGGACCAGATGCCGAGGCTGGTGGCGCTGCGGGGCAACAATCCGAACTGGACGTCTTCCTAGCCGTCGCCCCCTTTGCTTCGCGGCGTCGTTCTGAGCACAGAATGCCGCAATTTCATTGGCGCAAACCGGAGACAACGCCACGACGAGCAGAAACGGGGCACTGACGCTCGGGCCTTCTGCTGAAAAACCTCGGGCGAGCGAGCGAGGTTCAGCGTGGACGGCCCGCCATGCTGCGCCCGGTTGCAGGCGAAGACAGACTGACGCGGGCTGGCGTAGGAGCGCCCGTCGGCCAGGACGAGCGCGAGTTGACGGACGAGTGCAGCCATGACGGGAAGAAGAGCCAGCTAAAAAACCTCGTCGCGGCGTCGTGCAATGTACCCAAAGTGGCGCACACCAAATAGACCCCTTCGCTCTTTTTGACCGAATTGGGCGTCAAATAGCTACGCTGCCAGCAAACAACACACTGCATGTCCGATCGGCTATCATGCACATGTCACCCGTGATGTTCAACTGAGAGTCTACGTACATATGCTACTGTAGCAGTCGAGAATTTGGCAACGGCTGCTCGACCGAGGTCGCAACCTGTGTTGAATAACTGCACGGAGCAAAAATGGTCTTTAGTCCCAGCATGTGATGTGGAACACACAGCTGTAGCCATTATAGAAGATGTAGCCATCTTGGCATGCTTGTCAAACGTGGTGGCGGATACTTTCCTTGGTTCGCGACGACACCAACAACCCGACGCAGGGCCACCGCACCACGGACAGCATAAGGCGCTCGCTCTTCGGGCACTGCAATCCCGGATTGTCAATCCGCCACGATGGTCTCCACGACTGCGGCTGATGCGTCATGATCCTGATGGCAGCGTTGACAGGCGTCAGTGACGGCATGTAAAGGCCATCGCCCGACAATCAAAGGTTTTGATTCAATACGAAGGAAGATGCTGAAGTTTTTTTTTGTATTGAAGGAATCACTGACTCATTTACGTGTATTGTCACTTTAGTTTACCTCCTGCGGCGTCGGGCGCTTCGTTCGCGCCGGTTGCCTTGCCCCTAGAGCCCTTCGATCGTGCTCTGCGCCTAGATCCTATCGGTATGTACTACCACGGCATTTTTATCGTCTTGGGTGTCTTTGATGTCAATTATGAAATAGGTCACTTACTTCTCGGACAGCACGCACAGGAGCTGGGGTACCACCTCGATTCGGAACGGGCCTGGGCCAGCAAACACCTCGCCGTCCACGTTCAGCACGTCCTCCACGATCGGCTCGATCACCATGGCCTTCACCTTGTGGTAGCCCACTAGCTCCGACTTGAGGAATGTGTTGGTTAGGTAGCGCACGGCGATCTCAGCCGTCTGCTTGATGTTACCCTTTCGGGAGTAAATGAGGTCGAGGTTACCGTCCGACGGGTGCGCGTACTTGGTCTCGAAGTACACGTTGGAGCCGCCAGCAGACGTCAACTCTGAGGTGAAGCTCTGCCACTGGCCGGCGTACTTCTCCTCGCTGGCGGGGTGGAAGATGGACTCAGCGTCACCTGTCCACTGCTTGGCGGCCGGGTCCGAGTCGTCATAGATACTGCAGCGCTCCACGTGATGCTGGTCCTCTGCGGTGTCGTCCATGATCTCGTAGTATGTGCGCAGCACCTGCTCACCCGTCGCAGGATCCACAGGCGTATTGTCTGACAGCACATAGCTTATCTTGGCTTCGTGCTTGTGCGGCGCGAGCAACCCTCTCTTGACCTTGAGGTAGAAGTAGCGGTGCACACCGAGCCATCTCGTGGCCTCTGACTCCACCGCAATATCCGAACCGATACCATAGCTGACGCCCGTGCAAGCAAACTCTAGACGAGTCGAGCCGTCATCGTTGCTAGCCTGGCAGGTCATCACATCCAGCGGGCGAATCTTACGCTTGATAATGCAGTACACCGACGACGCGTGGGTCGGGGTGCCCACGCCCTTACCGAAGGCGTTATCTGTTCCAGCGCAAATGAGCGAGACGGGGGTGGTGGCAACGAGGGTGCGCCAGACGCTCTCCTCGCGAGAAAAGACGCCGTTCATGAACTCGTTCACGGTGCCATCACCCCCCACAAACACGATGGCCTCGTACTTCTTCTCCAGGTCGAACGCCGTTCCAATGTCGCGCGCGTGGCCGCTGTACTGAGTCTCCTCCACGTCACACTGGATGTTGGCGAGCTCCAGCAGGGGCTTCCAGTGCTCCCACACCTTGCGTCCGCGGCGCTTGCCCGAGTGCGGGTTCACCACCACCTTGATGCGGCGCGTCACGGTCTCCGGCACGCGTGCCATCCATTTAACAAACGTTTGCAACGATGCCACGAGCTTAGCGGCCGTGGCCTCGTCACTGAACCGCAGGGTCACTGTGCGGTACCTGCGCATGAGTCGGTGGTGCTCCTTGCCCCTGCCCGGCAGCATGAAGTGCAGGTCCACACTGGTTTTACTCCCAGGCGTGAGCGCCGCAGCGAGCAGGTCGTCCTTGGCGATCTGCACCTCCTTGGTCTTCTTACGGAAGAGCGACACGCGCTGGCAGTTGACGCCGTCGCGGTCCACCTCGACCGTCATCTTGCGCCAGACGGAGCGCACCTGCATCTCCATCTCGGCCTTCATCAGAATCTCCTCGGGGAACTCGCGCAGACGCAGCGTGTGCATTTCACGCACGATCTCACGCGCTGACGCGGCCGTGGAGAAGCGGAAGCGCACCTGACGTTTCTCTATCGCCTCGATGGCGGCGTCGCGTTGTGGGCAGCCAGCCCAGCTCTTGGAGCGCGTGAGTCGCAGACTCGTGGGCGTCTCGCCAGCTTCGCTGTCGCTGTCGTGGTCCTGCTCCAGCGCCGCCTTCTTGGGCAGCAATCCGGTCGTGGGGACGGCCACCGTCGTGGCGCGTCGGAAGTTCTTGGAGGCGGGCGACACGGCCGGGCGCTTGGCGTCCTGCAGCAAGTGCTCGCGCAGTTCGCGCACGCGGTCGCGGCCCTCGCCCGTCAGCGCGTCGCCGTCGCTGCTCGTGGCCGTGCCGCTGGACAGGCGCTTGGCCTTGACGGTGGGCAGCTCGTCCTCGTCCTCGGTCGGCATCTCGTCGAACAGTTGGTTCTCGTCCTCGATGGTCTTGACGCTCCCGACGTGCGCGGGCGCGTCCTCCCTGGCGCGCGTCTCGAGCACCGCCATGGAAGGTCGGAAGTAGTGTCACGTGCTCTCTGCTGGCTGGTAAATGTGCAAATGAACGAGAGCTCGCCGGCGATTGTAGGCGGAAAGTGATTGCGCTCCCTCGCTTTATATCGCACGTTGCAGTCAGTGGCTGGACCGATACGCGACGGCATGCCGGACGATGGGGTTTCGACTTGTACGAGGTCGGGTCAAACAGGACAAGCGTCGAGCGGAGCGGTCTGTTGATAGTCGATACGATGGGTTCAGGCTGTTTCAGCGACAGTCGAGCGTTAGGTGGGAAAAATGGCATAATCGGCGCAAAGAAGGGGGACTTTTCTTGGGACCCATTTTACATGTAGGAGCCCAAATTCTGCAGGACGCGCGCTATTTGCCTTGCATCGGCTTGCTTGGTAGCATCCTGGAATTTTGCTAGCTATCGAGCGCTATCGAAGAGCTCGATGTTGCGATGGCGACGAGGTCAGCAGTGACTGCCGCTGGACATGATTTGGGTTCAGATCAACTCTGGAAAGCCTTTCCGCGCTACTAACAGCAAATTCGCGACGCTCGCCGCAAGTTTGTGGACTCGACGACTAGATCGAGCAGATGGAGGTTGCTGTCAGCGTTTCGAGTTGAGATCGATATACGCTGGTCAGCGATGTCGTTATTGGGCTAGAAACCACCGACTTGCAACTCGAGTTTAGTTCACGGATAGTATTCTCCGCTTCCCCACGGTTCTAGTGTGTGATGGTTGAAGTGAAAATATAGCCATGCAGCGATGTGTGCCGCTGGCGTAATACTCGGAGAAGCCATGCAAGTGCCGGATGATCAGCAGATTGCATGTTGGCCTCGCTACTTATTCTGTCTCCGTGCTTTTCGAGAGAACGCGCTCGAGTTTTCCTCAATAAAACTCTACGAGAGTCAGTGAAGCTGGCATCGCACCTGAAGGCGTTAGCGGATGCGATGGCGCTGGAAATAGCCAGCTATAACTCGTTGCTTCGGCGACTTCGAAGCGGAAGATGGGAAGGCGGATTGTAAAACGACCTATTTTCCAGCAGCGAACCCATTTTCCGTCCCGTCTGCCGCAGTCGATTACGGGTCGCGATTGCGCCAGCTTAAATGCGACGTCGGGGTATTTTTTGCGGCCCAAGGCTGTGCTTCCGGCCCATGTGCGGCCCTGTCACCTTCGTTCGCGATATCCGCGCTATACAGTGTAGTTGGCGCTGGCCGGCTCGAATTGATCCTCAACGGGGCGTTGGGAGCGCGTTTTGCTGTTTGTCGGAAGTTGCGACTCGGATCGTGTGGTGGAGGCTTGACCGACCGTCCGACCTGGGCCCGCCTCACGCACTTGACCGTCTCGTGTCACTGGGTTTGAAGTGCCTGCCGACCATCGGATCGGCTCGCAGGAAAGCCTCGCGGCTGCCTCGGCGATGGCTTGATGCGAGACACGTGGGGCCGAGGGCCGATGAGAGCATTGCGTACGTGTATTCCTGGTCATCGAGAAGATCGCAGGCAATGCACTCTGGATCAAAGTAGGTAGACGCAGCGATGAGAAGGTGGCCTACACAAAGGTGCCAACCGACCAAGCACCCGTAGTGCGTGAAGTTCATCGTTGGTCTCGTTGGCAATTTACCATCAACGAGTTCGTGTCAAAAAAATGTGCCGATCCGCATCAAGATGGCCCAGCTGGGTGTTGAGAAGGCAGTGGATACTGCAACAGCACCACATTGCACCAACGTGTGCAGTATTCGGCCTCGCTGATGGTGATCAAGCCACGGCAGAGTCAGAACCGGAGCGAGCGTAAGCTTCGACATGAACTGCCACCGTGAGCGAGAACACAATTGGTTGCCATGAGCGAAAATAGTCCTCTGGACTATAATTGGTTCCGATTGAAGTGGTGCACGCCACTATTGCCAACACTATCTCAGAAGCTGAGTTCCATGGCGTCTCGACGTTCTCGCGTGTGGTTCGTGTGGGACCCCGCGGGCATCGTGATCGCGTGCTTCGCGTGGGTCCTGATCTCCGGCCTCTTGGTGGCAGTATTGACGTCCATTTCGCAGTGGGTGGGGCTCCTGTCGCCCATGGGGATCACGGAAGCGCTGTGGTTTATGGGGTTATTCGGAATGTGTCTGTGGTGTCATTCGGTAGTTCTCACGAGTAACCCGGGTACGGTCCCATACAAACTCAAGGGGATTCTCCCACATGACGGAGAGGAGGAGGACGTGGAGGAGGTGGAGGAGGAGATGCCATTGCAAGACTACGAAGAGTGCGAAGACGACGGCTCGTTGCTCATTTACTGCGACGAGTGCGAGATCTACCGGCCGTCGAGGTGGTTTCTATCGGGTTTCTAAGTGTTTCTATTGCAATTGGCACTTATAGTTTCCTTTTGTGTGTTAAAACAGAGCGACTCACTGCCATACATGTGAAAGGTGCATTGTGCTACAAGACCATCATTGGTAAGGGGGCAGAAGTGGTTGTTTTCGTGCTGTGAAGCTGACTTTTGGAGTTATTGCAGTCCGTGGGTGAACAACTGCGTGGGGATTGGCAATCAGAAGGCGTTCCTGTTGCTGCTGCTGTACGTGACGGTCACGAGCGTCCAGGCGGCGCTGCTGGTGCTGCTGCAGTACGCCATGTGCACGCGCGGCAAGTACACGTGCGGGCTGCAGAACGACCAGTTCCCGGGCAAGCTGGGCGGCTGGATCCTCGCGGCGGCGGCCGTGTTCGGGCTCTTTTGCTCGCTCATGCTGACGATGGAGCTGTTCAATATTTATCAGGATCCGCTGTTCACGCTCATCGCAGACCAACTCGCGGCGCGCCGCGGCGGGGACAAGTCGGCGTCGAGGCTGGAGCGCCATCTGAGCGTCATCTGCGGCACGGACGGCATGCGGATATCGTGGCTCTTTCCTCCGCCAGAGCGGCGTGCACTGCACGACTTGGAGATTGTGCAGGGGTTCCGGTGTCGTTCGGACGATACCGAAATTTGTTGAGTCGGGTGCAGGACAGTGGTAGCCGGATTCGTGCTGTCTGTTGGTCGGCACTTAGTAATATGTAGAGACCGAAGCCAATTCAGCCAAGCATGTGCAGTTCTCGGGTCCTGCAACTCGATGGAGAGGAGACTTCTACAGCTCACAGAGCAAGGATCGCACGGGGTTGTACTGTGTGCACTCCGCCGCAACGTGTTTTGGTGAGAGCTCTACAGTCGTCGCAGATAATGCAGGGGTCTTTTCCGTTCCAGGACAGCGGCCACTTTACCTTTTGATGCGATTGATCTGAATATTTTTTTGAAGTACCTTCGGCGATTCTGTCTGTGGCGCTTGCCCCGTTTCCCCATTCCAGTTCCAACAGGACTTGCTCATAACTACAATACCGTAGCCGACATTGCTGCGGCTACAATGCTTGTTATCACTTAGTAGTCGACTACAGTATACACTGCGCTGGAGGAATCCAAGAGAGTCTTGCTTGACAAGGATGTTGGCTCGAAGCAGCAGCATGCATCTCCGTCGTTGCGGGCTGAACACTCGTGTCCGACTTGCAGGCTCAGGATGACATCGTTGGCATTGCGATCGACAATCTTCACGCGCTCGAGTGGGGACGCGTGAGCTTAAGGGCTTTCAGTGAAGGCGCAACCAAAGCCAGCAAAACTCATTCGAGCTGCATGCGTTTCAATGGCAGCTGACGCTTCCGCACACACCGAACCGAGTTTCTTGTGGCAGATGTCATCCCTGCAGATAACTAAGACGGAGTCGATGCCTTTGTCATATTGACAGCTACAAAGTGTTAGCCCTCGCTCTCGAAGCGTGCTGCACGTTGCCTCGGTGGTTTATGGTCGCCGATTACGAGTCGACGCCGCTGCGTCCCACTACACCTTCCATCAGAACAGCCGTGGCCTCGCACCGTAGCGCGGGGCTTGCAGACGCCGTGATGGCCAAGGCCCAGTTCGAAGTCAGAAGGCGAGATTGCTGGTTGGTGGCAGTTCTGGCTTCAACCAGCAGAGACTACCAGGTACTATTATCCCAGTCCTCGCTAGAGTGGCTACACATTCAAAAAGACAGCCGAGAGAGAGACCACAGTTTTTGTTCCCTGACGACCACCTTGGCGTCGAGTGCACGACGGGCGCATACTCCAAGTCGATTCGTCCCGTTCGAGCCCTCCGTCCCCGCCCTGGAAGCCCTCGCCATTGGTGTCAAGCCCCGCACCAGTTGACCTCGTGAATGACGAACCCATTGAGCTAGTCGCCCCCCCGCGTAACGGTTTCGCCTGTCACATGGCTTCACTCAGCATGTCGTCGGGCGTTTGGCTCAAGAGCGCGTCGTCGCTGTCTATGTCGCTGTCACCGGACGCCTTATCGCTGAGTCTGGACTCGCTGCCTCCGGAGCTGCGCGCCGACCCGATGGTGCTGCTCCACGCCGTGCCGCCCGACCCGTTCGTGCTGGGCGAGCGTCGCGAGTACGGGTTCTACGGACTGGAGCAGGACGGCGCGATGCGTCCGGGCGGCAGAGTGCGTCTTTTGACGCGACGCACGGTCGGATTGCTGCTGAATTACGCGGGCATTGGCGCCTTGTACGGCGGCATCAATAGCGCCGTTGTGCCCTTCATGGCCAACTATCTGCAGCTACAGCAGTACCAGGTCCGAGCGGCGTCGACGGTGATCAACACGGCGTGGAATTTCAAAGCTTTCGGAGGACTTTTGACGGACAGTTTGAGGATATGCGGCTACCGGAGGAAACCGTACTTGGTCCTTGGGTGGACGCTGTGCTTTGCGAGTTTGCTGTTTCTTGGAACGTCCGGCATGCCTCGAGCGGGGGATACCGACGCGGCGTGGAGATACGTGCTGTTCATGACGCTCGGGACGGTGGGGTACTTCTTGGCGAACGTTGCAGCGGACGCGGTTGTGGTGGAGATCGCACAGCGAGAACCCTTGCCGACGCGAGGACACACTCAAGTGAGTATTTATGCCGCCAGGATGCTGGGACTGATTGTGATGGACTTGTTTGTGACTGCCACGCTCCATGGGTCGGCGTATGGTGGCAGCTTCTCGTGGTCATTGAGCGTGAACCAGATCATGCTGGTATTGGCAGCGTGCGCGATGGTGCCTCTTGTGGGCTCCGTGTGGTTTCTGCATGAAGACCCAACACCCCAGACAGTGCCGATTTTCACCTTTTCAGAAGCCGTCTCGTGTCCTGTAGGGTCCCAACGGCACCAGGCAGACACCGCACCTCTAGACCCGCCATTGGACTTTGGTCAACGCTGCCAGCTCATTTGGAGGCTGCTTCAGAGTCGAGCGATGTGGCAGCTACTGATGTTCGAGCTCGTGGCGAGTTTTTGCATGACGATTGACTCCAGTGCAGCCCCGGCAATTGAAGCGAACTGGGTCGACGTGGTCGCTTGGCCGAAGACAATTGCAATAGCGGTGTGGTGTTTGGCATTCACGGGTGGATTACTCGCGACAGAGCGCTTTTTGCTTCGAGGGGCGTGGAATCACCTCTTTTGTATTGCGACGATCTGGATTGTCGGCGTCGATGTGGTCACAGTGACAAGCACAGTGTTTGATGTGGTGCGGAGGCAAGGCTTTTGGCTGTACATGCAAATGCTGGCCGCACCAGCAGCGGGGCTGCGATTCATAATTCTCTTGTTCCCGATCGTGGAGCTCGCGCCCCGCGGGATCGAAGGCACCACGTACGGCCTTGTGATCACCTTCCGCAACATGGCGATCCCGTTGGGCACAACAGCGTACAAAGCTATCGACTCGTACTTCTCCGTTTCGGACGACGACTTGCACAACGACTCGGACTCGACACGACTGCAAGTCACCTACACGTATTTAATCGCCTGGGCATTGCAGCTTCTGGCTCTCGCATTCGTGAGTCTCCTGCCTCGACAAAAACTCGAGGTACAGCAACTGCGCTACTATGGAGGCTACAGCACTTCCGGGGCTGGCTCGTGGTCATCGTGCTCTTCAGCGTGCTCACATATGTCACAACCTCGAACGTCTTGTCTCTCTTCGAGAGCACGTCTTGTCTTCGAATGGCTGGCGGCACAGGCTGCTAAAGATGAAAGTCGGCTTCCCAGACCTCCAGCAATGCCTAAGAGCTCAAAATTTCAAGCACACCGTACGCAGCCTTCAACGTATCAGCTCCTGCTCCACTTTACCCAACTACTGGCCTACCAGTTCAAAACGTTTTCGTGATAGAGTTTGTAGTGCACCCTTATTATAATCCAGTGTCATTGTCTCCCTCCCTACTGCTGCTTGTCCTGCAGCATCCTCTTGAGCTGCTCGTTCTGCTGGGCCACGTACTTGGCGTTGCTGCCGGCGGCGCGTCGGATCTCCGTCTCCTCGCGCTGGAAATTGGCGTCGGCGCGCCGCTCCGCCCACTTCATGACGTAGTAGCCGCCGATGATGGGCGTCGTGAAGTACACGAGCCCCATGACGCGCTGGCCGTTCTTGGACAGCGGGATGCGCGTGCTGTGGATCTTCTTCTTCAGCGCCTCGTGACGCGCTCCGAGCTGGCGCAGGAACTCCATGCTTGTGCTTGTCCACCGCTAGTTCGCCACGTCTCCTCACATAAGTTGACACAAAAGGAGTATTGTTATCGGCATAAGTATACACCAGGGCATGAAGCGACGCAGTTGAAGTTGCTGGTCATGGAGGAGCATTTTACAGCGGGGACGACGGCGAATGCAGAGGAAGGAGGTAGGAAATGGTGGATTTGGCTGAGGAATGGGAGATGTAGACTTACAATGTGGAGTTTAGAGGAGGGAGAGTACGTGTACCCTGAAGGGTACGATGCCAATACCTACGCGGACTATTACCAGCAAGGAGAGTATGTGTACCAACAAGAAGGAGAAGGAGAGTATTATACAACGTACCAGCAAGAAGGATATGAAGGATATTACTCGCAGCAAGAAAGTGGACAGGAAGGTAGTACTTACCAGTTCAGCTACGACACAAGTACCGAAGGGTATGATACGTATGCTCCAGCGGAAGGACAAGACTACAGCTACTACAACAGTGGGGAATATGCTTCAGAGCAGCAGTCGTATTCTACGGAAACACCGGAGACGTGGAGTTATAGTCCGGAAGATGGACATCAACTGTACTTGGACCAACTCACGACGGAGCAGACTGCGGGGTACTACTACGATGAACAAGGGAACTTGATAACCGGCTATGGGGCAGCAGAGTCTCCAACGAATGTGTTCAACCAAGAGGGATATTGGGAGACCGGGCAGGATAGCAGCAATTCGCCGTATACCGATGATTCAAGCCTGACAGAGACAAGAGAAGGAAGTCCTCAGGATGAGACGGACACGGAAGGTCTCGGTCTTACAGATTTATCGCCTCTGGATTCTGGTACAACGGAAGGACCTGAAAGTGTATCGACACCGGAAGGTAAATCTCCGAGGAAGACCAAGAACAAAAATGGGAGAGCCACGTCGCCTTCGAAGAAAAGGGTGAGAGTTTGGTATTTGCGTTGTAGCTGGTCGTAGGTTGATTAGTTTTGTATGGTGAGAGCAGAAGACCAAGAAGGAGCGCGTCCAACAGCGCCAAGCTTTGCTGGAAAAAGAGGAGGAGGAAAGAGTTAAGGCGCTAGAAGCAGCAGAGGTAGCAGGTGCTAACGACAACGCACCAGAAGATAACAATATCGCATCAGCTAAACCCGGAAAGCCGACGTCAAAGAAAACTGGATTTGTTGGTCGCGAAAAGGCCAAATTCCAGCTGAGACTACGTATTGCCAAGGCCATTAAGCGGAAACGCATGCCTGTGCAGATTCGAATCCTTCCAAAGGTAGCGTTTGCCGATATATTGTTGAGAGTAAACTTCAAACTAACTGTTCTGAGCACTGTTTGCAGACGCGGAAGTACCTGAGTCCAATGGAGAAGTACTTCGGTAGCAAGAGTGTCGAATGCGTCTTGTCAGATATTTTTTGGTCTTCGATGAAGGGGGATCTCAAGCGCGTAACACACCTCGTTGAGATTGAAGGCGAGAGTCCGACCGACAGCAAACTCGACCCGTGGAATGTACGAATCAAAACTTCATCTGGCTGCGATGGTTAGTTTTAACATTTCCGCTGCTTTGCTAACCAGCTCCACCAAACTCCTTTGCATTGGTACATACCCGCGCAACCGCAGAAACCTTTATTCTTCTAATGGTTTTACTGTTTCCTGCACTATTTTTTTCTTGTAGGGCAGCCAAAGGTGGATCTGTACCAGTTGTGAATTACTTGCTTGCTGCTGGAGCTAGTCCAAGAACTTTGGACGAAAACGGCAGTTTACCTCTGTACGTGAAAATCTTTGCTGCGACGGGAGATAGTACTAGCTAGCGACTCAAACTATCTTGATCTTTGCAGGCATCTCTCCTGTTGGGCTGGCCACGTAGACGCCAGTATAATATTGCTGCGTGCCTCTGACGTCAAGGACTTATACGTTCAAGATTACGACGTGCGATGCTAGTACTTGAAAAGCCCTTAATGGTATGCGTACTAACTCGTGTGATGCTTTCGACAGGGTGCGATGTGCGCGCTCGACTGGGTGAATGTTCGAGGTCACACCAAATTGCTTAAAGCAATAGAAAAGGTATTTCCCACATCAAACGCTTTCAATACGCAAAGAAGCATCACTGTTAACATGATTGCCTGTCGTGAACCGAGTTCAGTACCAAGACTCGTTGTGGTTGCCCAAATTTGTGGATGACCTCATTCGTGGCATCGTCCGCTACAAGATCAAAATCTTCAAGGACCCTCCAAAGAAACCTGTCAAGGCAGCCGCCAAAGACGACTTAGCTAATGATACTGCAAAGACAGATACTGCAACCGGGGACCTGCCAGTCACCACAGGAGCCGAAAGTTCTGGTGAGAAAGCAGGTGAGAGTCCTGCAAAAGATGCTGCAGTTTTCACCGCAGATTCGTCCAAGAAATCTCTGCTCAAACGTGCCAAGACCGAAAAAGTGGACCGAAAACTTGCCGCGAAAGACAAAACCGCCTCGTCAAAATCCTTGGGCTAGTGTACAGTACGTGCAAGTACTTCGCGCACATCAAAGTAGCTTTGACTCGTCCACTGAGGAGTTTGCCAAGCGGTAGAAGAGAGACTGGGGATTTCGAGCCAATTCTTCCGGGTCGCCACTTTCAGCGATGCGGCCGTTATCCAGCAGCAATACGCGATCACAATGCATGGTGGTTTGAATACGATGAGCTACTGTCAGCACTGTGGACGCAGCAAACTCGGACGCGATAGCCTGGACATGTGAAGACAAGAGGAATAAACGTGAGAGATTGATCCATTGTTGTACACGACAATAAAACTTACCTCGGAGATCGCACGCTCCGTCTCGTGGTCGATGGATGCTGTGGCTTCGTCGATGCATAGCACCTTCGACGGGCGTAAAAGCGCTCTCGCTATACACAACAATTGCGCTTGACCTTGACTAAAAGTCGCTGCTTGTTCCTCAGCGCCGCCTTCAACGACAGTATCCAAACCCCGATCTAGCTTCGCAACAGCATTTGCAAGTCCACCACATTTTCGTAACACTGTCCACAGTCGCTCGTCATCAAGTACACCGGAAGGATCCAAGTTGGAGCGCACTGTACCAGAAAACAATACAACATCCTGCGGAATATAGGCAAGTCGTGACCGGAGATCTTGAAGACTTAGAGAGTCTAGAGCCACATTGTCAATCATAATGCTGCCACTTCGTTCCCAAGGAACAGCTCGGAAGAGGGCGTTCAATAGCGTTGACTTTCCAGCACCTGTACGACCGCAAATGCCGAGCTTTTGACCTGCAGGGATCTCGCACGTCACATACTTGAGCGCTGGGGTCGCTACTCGAGGGCCAACCCACTCCCATTCTGCATCCCCAAACTTACTGTGCTGTTCAGTGTTTTGAGCGGATGAAGCGTACGTTACGGTCAGGGCTTTGATCGAAATTTGACCTGCTGTAGGCCACAAGTACGGGGTCTCCTTCGCAGTGGTAGAATCTCCAGCACCAACGACAACTTCCTCAGGCTCCAGATCCGTGTACTCTTTCACTCGCTCCACTGCGATCATCTGACGCTCCGTGTCGACAAAGCTGTTTAGAATTGAGTTGAGTTTCCCAACAATGGGAAGTGCATACGTGAGAGTAAGTCCGAGAATGCCAGGATTGACGGTGCCAGTGAGGTTAAAGTCCGCTACAGCGAACATGGCAACGAAAGACGTCACGCAGACACCCAGCATGTCAAGACGCAAGCCAAACCACGCGCCTGTCGTCGAACTCAGGAACGAAACTCGCTGACTACGATTCAAGCGTACCCCGTAGCCGCGAGCATATTGTTTTTGCTTCTGAGCTGCACGAATGACTGTGAGACCGTCCAAAGTATCTGTAAACATGGCTAGCAGTGGTGACTGCGTGGCTGCATCCAAGCGCCTGAGGTGGCGTGAGCTTGGTCGGTAGTCACGCTGTAAGTGAAAGTACAAAATACTCAGCGGTATCAGCAGCGCCAGCAACAAACGATTCCCGTAAAACAGGATGACAAGGGCCCCCGTCACGTCGGCGGCATCCTTCAGGAAAATGTTGAGAATGAACGGCAGCGATTCATCGACAGCGTAAGTATCTCCGCTCAGCCTGTTTAGCACGCGACCAGTAGGTGTACGCTCGAAGAATCGCAACGGAGCGGCAAATATGCTGCTCACCAACTTGTTGTACGTCGCACGAGCTGCTCGTAGACCACCATAGGCGAAGATAAACGAGCGAACGAAAACGGCGCCAATGTTGGCCCCAGCGATATAAAGCAGCACCATTGCAAACTCTCTCGGCGTGATCGAGTGCTTCCCGTTCGTATACACTGCGACCCACCAGTCGAGTGAATTGCGAGACACTTGCATCGCTGCCACTGACAGGAGGATGACGACTGAAAGACCCCAGCCTACGGATATTGAATAGGATTTCCAAACGTGCCAACCCACAACTCCAGATTCTCGATGCTCTTCTTCTTCCTCCGCTTTCGCTTCTGGCTGGTTCTTCACTTCTTGCTCTGGTTCCACCTCACTTTGATCGGGTGCTTGGCTTTCTTGCTCTGATGAGCTTTCGTCATCGGCATTGTTGTCTTTGCTAGGAGAACTCTTCAGCAACGTCATCAATCTACTGGGTGGTTCTTGCATTTTCAGCTTGTCGTAAGTGTCCTGCTCCACGATTGATCCCTCATCGATCACAACAACTTGTGCAGTCTTCGGAAAAAGCGGTAGGAGGTGGAGCGAGTGCGTGACGACAACGACAGCAGCAGTAGCAGGAAACACACTGGAGCCCGACGTAAAGCAATTGGTGACTACTTTACGTGCAGTGTTCATGTCCAGTCCGCTTAGCGGATCGTCCAGCAAATAGAGATCTGCTTGTTGGTAAAGAGCTCGAGCAAGATTGATTCGAGCTCGTTGACCACCACTGAAGTTGCTGCCACTCTCAGCCACGCTATACGGAGGCTTCATCTTCTGTAGATCCACGTCAAGCTCACACGCCTTCAATACTCGCTCGTAACGCGATCGATCGATAGAATCGTCTCCTTCTTCTTCGCTACATAGCGTGATGTTAGTCTTGACACTTCCTCGGAAAAGCCAAGGACTCTGCGGGGCATATGAGCACCGCGCAGACGTCTGTTGTCTGTGAAATACCACGGAACTGCTTGAACCCACTCGCGTTGGCATTTCATCAAGTAGTGCGAGTAGTAACGATGATTTTCCTGCACCAACAGGACCACAAACCACGTACATTGATCCTGCACGTAAAGCAAGTTGGTTGATACGCAACACGAACGGATGAGCAGTCGACCGACCCGATGGCGACAAGGGAATTTCCTCCATGAGAAGTGGAGTCTCAGCGTTTGATCCGTCAGTCTCTTCCTCGGCATCGTCCTTGACTTGAGCTAACCCCCAACTAAACTCACAATCACGAATCTGTACAATCTCCTTCTCGACTTCTTTGTCAGTGGCAGTAGAGGGAGGCTCATAACTCTTGTTACCGCTTTCCACTCGTTCTTGATCGAAAAGAAATTCGCGAATACGCAGCGCTGATACCCGTGCCTCAAGAAACCCATTAATGATCCATGGGAAATAGTTCATGGGAAAGATGAGGCGATCAAGCAGAGCAATCGCTGTGAAAGCATCAGCAGCCGAAATGGCTCGCCCAGAGAATACTGCAGTGACGAAGACCGAGACCTGCACAATCACTGGTGTAGACGCCCAAAAGAAGACGCAGAAGGCGTCAAGGTACTTGCGCACCTGCAATCTCCCCATTTCAAGCGAACGACTCTTGCTCATGGCCTCAAGGCGTGATAATATCCAACCCAACAGCTTCAGCGTACGAATGGCTTTGAGGCTCTCGGCAGCGAGACCAACACGTTCATCACGGAAGCGCATCATATCCGCTGTAACACTCTGAATTTTACGTCCCAGCACAGTTTGCAGGGGAAGCATGACAGCTAAAACTGCTACGCCAGCGACAAACGCAACCGAGACCGCCTTGCTCAGCAAGACCAACGCGACGGCAATCTCTGTCGGGATGAGCACCATGTCGAATAACGTACTGGGCATTCCAACGATGCGTCCAACGTCAACAGACAAGAGGTTTGTGATCCGTCCAAGTCCACCCGCTTTTCGCTTTTCGTGCCCGGACAGCTGAAGCGTCCGCGCGTAGATGGCGGACACTAAACCAGCACGTACTCGCAAGTCGAATCGTTTCCACGCTAGATTATACTGCGTGCCCGAGATTGCTGAAAGAATAGAGCGTCCTACCATTGCCGAAGCAAGGTAGTAACCTGTTGCGAGCGACGGATTCTTCGATCCGGCCCAATCCAAGAAGAGTTTTAACAGCAGCGGGCTCGCTAGCCCAATGGCTTTGTTCGCGGTGGACCAAACAGCGAACACGAGGACATCTGCGCCATACAAATGCCGCGCTACACGCAAGAAGGACCGCTCTGCCGGTCTAAACGAGCGAAATTCCAATTGCAGCTCTTTTTCAAACAGCGCCGCAGCAACAGACGTGGTGTCACGCAACGGAAGGTTGGGAACATCTTCCATCTCCAGTCGGCGCTTCTTTCCAAGCTCAATAAATGGTGAGATCCAATGGTACGAGAACTGCGAGAGCCACCCCACTCGGTCCAGCGGACTCTCCATCACCCCCTGAGCCTTCAGAGCTTGATAACCTTCGCCCCGTGGATAACTCACCACTCTCAACACAGCAACCACCGCCACGAGAGCTGACATCACCGCCTTCCAATGCACCAAAGTGTCCACCAACAACTCGGACCGTGTGGTTCCTGCATTCATCACCTCCTGAAGCCCGGACAGCACCACAAAGAGCGTGACAGCCTTGGAACTTCTCTTAAGTTGCAGGAACTCGAACAAACTGCCGACGAAGTAGAAGAACCACGCGGCAGCTGCAACACTCGCGCCAGACACGAGCGACGCCGACGAATGCCGCAACGAAGCGACCCCCGCCACCGCCACAGAACAGGCCAAAGCAGCCATCACCAGCATTAACTGCAATACAAAGAGGAAGCTTTGCACTGCAGTCCAAGAACGAGAAGAGGTCGTTTGTGCTCCACTAAGTTGCCACACAGTCCGCATGCTCAGCAGTAGAAATCCCAGCTCCGACCCTGTTTAGAAATGCTCGTTAAGGTTGCCATTTCTACTTGACAATAGAAACGAACACAGTGCACATACAATACGCACCTTGTAGCGTTAGGAGCTGCGTGCATTGAGGCGTCGACAGCCGCGAGCCATTGAGCGCCACGCAGTACGCGGAGAGCAGCTCCATAAGATACCGGAGCCCTTCCTTCTGGAAGGTCCAAATCTAAATAGGTTCTAAATCTAAACCTGATAAATCAGGTCTAAATTCTAAAAATATCGGAGACTAAAGTGGATAAAACAACTATTGACCGTTGGGAACGATGGAGCGCTGGGACTTTATGAGTCCGTGGTGTGAGTATGTGGAAGAGCTCGTCGAGTGCAGTTTGTACGAAGCTCGTGGTGGCATTTGGAGTTCGCATGTTCCTGGTCTTCACGTAACGATTCCCAATGATAACCCCGATACTTTACTTAAAATTGCGGAAACGATTAAACTCTTGGCAGCAGTGGCTCACGTGGACTACGACGCGTGGAGATATTTACTCACAAAATACTGTCGAGTGCAGGTGGACCATGAACGAATGATCCCAGTGGAGTTTCTATTGGTTTTCTTCCTGCAAGAAAACAAAAGTACAGTTTCGGCATTCAAGAATTTCTGTGGCGTGCATCAGTTCCAGAGTCCCAGTCCATTGTACATCGACACGCTGGCGAAAATCGCAGCTTTGGACCACAATTTAAACCCTGGGGTGGACCTGTTCGGATGTACATTCAACCGAGCACAAGCGGTTTGGTGGATGACCACCAAGAGATTCGACAGGCTGAACATTTTTTCAAGAAATCCTGCGAAAGCTCGGATGAACAGGAACAGGAGGCTGTACCACCGGGATCGATTCGATGCTCGTTTAGGTTGGTGCCAATGGTGGCAGAATACAAGTACTTTAAATTCAAGCCCGCTTTGGTACGGGGTCTGGGCAACTTGGTGACTCGAAACGTCTGGTTCTCCCAAGTCTTAGTGTCAATGGATGCTCGTCGGGAGCGGTTGGCTGATGCTCGCGCAATGAAAATGACTGTTCGTCACCTTTTTGCTCGACTGTTTGACAGCGCTGCGCGCAGTCCAGAACTGCCGATTGCACGGAGCACACCGGAGATTGGGATCCAAAGAACGGATCCGCTTCAGTTGGGGGCAATTCAGCTGAACTGGAAGAGCTGGCCGCGAATCGAGGAGTTTGGGGCGATGTGCTCTGCATTGTTGCGAGCTCAGACGACTAAGAAGCTCCAGATTTACTTTGAAGACCTGTTTTCTTCCCAGACTCACCTTGCGGGGTACAACCAGGGTTTCAGTAACAAGTTATGGAAGTGGCTAGCGTACGCGCTTTTTTCAAAACGAGCTCGAGTGGGCTGTTCAGTGGAAAATCTCTCTCTTGTTTCAATTGGAAGTATGACCACCGAAGGCGTAGAAAGCTTCGTCTCAATTGTCCAGTCTGATCATCCTGAAGAGCTTCTTTTTGACTGCCCCCGAGGCGTTCTCGGCGAAAGAGAGGCAATGCTGAATAGTGGATCTTTCGTTCGATGGGAATTCAATGGAGACGGCCAACCGGTGATGAACTCCCGTATGTTAACGTTCGAGTCACAATTAGCTTTCGTCCGAACATTTAGCGACGATGGTGTAAGCAATTGGGTAGATGCTATCATTCCTGGTCTTGGGAAATGCCAGGTTCAGCGTTGCGATTTGGTGTTTTATGAGTCCTCAGCTACTGATGACAGTGATAGTCGTCTGGAATCGCTGACGATTGGTTTTCATGAACGCGCCCGAGTAACGCTGGATGCGCTCTACGATTTGTTGCTTGCAGTTGGAAGGGCGCTGAAGTTCTTAGAGATACGAGCAGTAGCAGCAGCACTTGATGTTTCCAAGATTCTTAGTTGCTGCCCTAATCTGGAACTTCTTTCGATCTCGGGGGAGCACGCGGACACACAGCTGCTTCCTTGCGATCTGAGCTCACCACCCGAATCGGTTCCTTGTATTATGGTGAATTTGGATGACGCTGCAGCACTCACGAACGAGTTGCAAAATACGAATGGATTATTCACGAAATGTCTTCGTCGATTGCGTCTCCGTTTGGTGGAAGATGCTCATGGTCTGCGAGAGGTTCGTCACATTGAAAGAGCCTTGCAGGCTACCCTCCAAATGCTAAAGACAAATCAAACCTTGGAGTACCTCGAAGTTGTTGCCACGTTTCGACACAAAAGTTACGCCGACGCCTTCGAGAAGAACCACCTCGTCCCGATTAACCGAGCGCTCAGGCTACCACAAGAATTTAAGGCAGCGTTTCTAAGTGTCGTGTCACCTCGAAAAGCTTTCTCGTGTGACACGAAGAAGCGAAAGCACGGTGTGGTACCCAACGCGTCTGCTGTATTTGATCTGGACCAACTCGCACTGCTCAAGATTTTCGAATTTGCAGCCCAACCTGTTCTTCGACGAGTTTACTTTCGTATGATAGCTTACATTAACGAACAGGGCAGAACGGTGGACGATTAAGTAGTGTCAAGGTATTTCTTTACTGCTTCTTACAGTTATCAGCTAGCTACCAAACAACAAGTTAGCGTAATGGTTTCGGTTTAGTTTATTCCCGAGCGTCGTTTCTACGAGTACTTCTAGTGTTGATTTGAGAGCTGAGGAAGAACACCTTGCTGCACTGCCACCTACTTACTGAAATGAGTGACAGTAAAATCGATGCAATGGAGAAAAAGCTGCGCGAGATGTTCGAGGTGCGGTCGGGATATCGAGACGAGCACAGTCAAGCGGCCTTACTCGCCAAACATTTTCGCAGTTTCGACCGAGACGGCTCTGGGGTTTTGGACTTCGACGAGTTTGCTCGAGCAATGCTGTCACTCAACTTTGTGGGCGTCCAGGCCGAGACGGAGGCTCTTTTTGATCGCTACGACGAAGATCTGAATGGCGTCTTGAGCTACGCCGAGTTTGCCCGTGCAATTACTGGCTGTTCAGGAAAAACATTGTTGAGTGGGAGGTCTCGATCACTTCTTGAGTACGTTCGGGAAAGCATCCTTGAGGCTGGTGGCAAGAACGGCATTCGTACATTGGGAGTGATTCTACGTCGGATGGACCAGAACGGGAACGGGGTTATCGAACTAGACGTACGTTCATCTGTGAAAACTGCTTTCGTACGATTCTCGTGTCTAACGAACAATTCTGTTGCTTTTCAGGAATTTCGTGACGGTGTAGCTCATTTGGGCGTTCGAGATGCTGAACCAGAAGAACTGGAGCGGACTTTTCGGCTGTTTGACAGAGACCAAAGCGGCAGAATTACCGTGAACGAGCTCATGCGAGGACTTCGGGTTCGTTTCTTGTCTTTTGTGATCAGTATTGTACATCAAAACCTGACGTTTTGTGCTGCAGGGATCGATGCCCAAACGCAGGATCTTGTTAGTGAAGAAAGCGTTTGCGCTGCTCGACACTTCGGGTGATGGCAAAGCTACAATCGGTGAAGTTGAGCGCTTGTACGATGCTTCTCAGCACCCTGAAGTTCTTGCAGGACGAATCCAACCGCGAGATGCTATGCTCGCAATGATGAGCGTGTTCGAGCAGTCCGAGTCACGTGGCGACGGTGTCATCACTTGGCACGAATTTCTCGAATACTACAAAGATCTGAGCGCCGGGATCGCCAACGACGACGAATTCGAGCTAATGGTTTGCAACGCGTGGCACCTCAGTGGTGGAGTTGGCTGGAGTGCCAATTCGTCCTGCCGTCGAGTACTCGCCACTTTTCGTGATGGTTCGCAACGCGTGCTCGAAATTGAGAACGACATTGGCATCGCAGCTTCCGACACTCGTCGTATGATGGAAAAGCTTACTGCTCAGGGATACCGAGACATTGTAAGCTTGTCACTAGCTCATTGACAAAAACTAGTTGGCGTGAACCAACAATTCGATGCGCTTCAAGGACTTCAGGGTTTGTCTTCCATTCAGTTTTTTAGGTTTGATCGCCGAGAATGTTGTCTCCATCGTCTTCTCCGAAAGTGTTTGTGCAGATCGCGTCTCCAATTCATGACAGGAAGTCGTCCGATTTGTAAGCAAACGTCTCTCGTGGTCCGAACTTGAGATTCTATACCTTTCCTGCTGGAATGGCAGCATCTCAGGGTGGACGCCGCTGGAGAAAATGTTAAGTGCTGATGGGGCCTTCAGAAGCTGGGAACATGTAACTAACTAAATTCAAATGAAAGCAAGAGCTACACGTACCAACACACTACCGATATTCATTAATAAATGGACTTCGCACCCGAGTTCAGATCGTTGCCAATACATTTCCTCAGTTCCAGCACCCAGCTCATGTTTCCTTGTCGCTTCATCTCAGTTTCATCAGCATTGGCGAGGCACTACAGTAGAGTTGTCGTGGCATGGCTTACGGCACTGACGCAAAATCTTTCACCATTTCCAGCACGTAGTCCGCAGTCACATCGGGTGTGTCGAGGGCCGACGAAAGCAACGACACGATGTCAGAATGACAAGTCTCCATTCGCTCAAGCATATCCAGCATTTTCTCGGCGGTCGCTACTCCTGGACCGAGGTGAGCCGACAGTAATTTATCCCGAATCCAAATCAACTTGCCAGTCAATGGGATCTTCCTGCGCAGACTGTCCATCAAACCCCCCAACGCCGCCAAGTCCGACTGACAATTGGGGAAAGTGTGGCGCGCGGTCCCAGGAAATTTGTGGCGTGCAGTCTCAGGAAATTTGGGGCGCGCGGTCTCAATGTCCAGCCTATTCGACTTCTGAGACGTCTCCATGTTAATGAGCCACCAGCGTCCTGAGCGATAGACCATATTATGCCAACAAACAGAACAATGACAGTAGCCACTACCATGATGATGTCAACGCGTAGAGCATTGAACGCAACCACGAGTGCACTTCCTTCACATCTGCAGGAACTCTGTAGTACCCCACCGGGGACAGCTCCACCACGAGCTTTGGCGAAAACAGGCTGGTACACTTCAAGTTCCTCACTGTCTGCAGCCCTGACCTCGACGGCATGTTTAACTTCTTCATATTCTTGGAAATGTCTGTGATTCGCTTGAACTCCAAACTGTCGGCACAACGATCACGCTTGAAAGTCAACTGGACGCTGCCCTTCAAAAGCTCGATCGATCCTCTTTTCGTTTCGTATGGTTTGAACGGTGACAACGGAGTAGGCAACGTCACCTTGGAAGTCATTCGCTCAAAAATGAACGCCAAGTGGTAGAAAACTCGGATAGCATCACCCGTCAAGGAGAACCCCGTTAGATGATGGAGACGGCCCCGATTGTTTGAGGGAGACAACGCGTAGAGGGAAATGTGCTTTCCGTCGGTGGTGTAACACAAAGTGTACGGCATTTCTCCAAAAACGAGAGGGTCCCAGCGCTCCATCTTCTCATGAAACAGCGATCTGTTGTTGGAACCGGTCATCTCTAATCCGCAGAGAACCAGACACCCATTGCAAAACACTGTGATATCCGGTCGTTGTTGTGATTCAATGTCGTACGAATCTTTGCGTTGCAGCTTTAAGTTGTACCCATTAGCACGGCAGATTTGACTCGTAAGGCCAAGCAACTGGTCTTGAAGTCGTTGGCACGAGTGCTTTGAAACCCTTTACCCATTTCCGCTTCGTGAGTCATCAATATAGCGTCAATCAGTACCGACAAATCATCACAACGCAGTTCGGGACCATCTTCTTGAAACAACTTGGCTGCCGCTTTCTGATCTCGCACACGCACACGAAAAGGCAGACGACGCCTGAAAATGACTGGAAAACGATCGGGACAAGGAGGCTTCAATAGTTCTAGCGCCCCATATTGCCACAATCCACCCAGACCAATATTTTCCTTGCTGCTCTCCACGGGTAGTCCAACAGAACCAGCCCGATGGGTAGTAATATCGATGCTGTGCGGATGGATTTCCACTACAATATTAATTTCTTTTTCTTCCGGGTCTGGCGATTTGTAGTATTCCACAGTCATCGCATTCTCCATTTCCGTCACACGTCCGTCATAGATGGCTTTTTGTAGGGAAGGGTCCGTAGTATAATTCAACTGCATCGTGGACTTCAGTCGAATGGTATCGATGCTCGCATGGTAAAGCGTCACGTGACTCGCGGGGACGTTCACTTCGTTGGCGCTGGCAATGACCTTTTTCAGCTCCTCCACCTTTTCTTCAGGCTCAAACTCCACCGCGAACAAAAGCGCCTCGTGGCTCCACACGCAACACAGCAACTTCATCTTTGTCCGTAGAAATTGAAAGTGCGATTCTGGGCCTCGTCGCAGTTCGGAAAACTAGGAAATGACTCGGATTAGGAAGACGGTTAACGTTTGAAGAACTCGACAAGAAAGAAAACGATCATCGCAAGTCCGGGAAACGAAATCCAAGCTCCAATACACTCAAGTAGCAGTGGACTGAGTCAGGCACTTGGAAATGACTACCCGGAAGGCCTGTTGAACCCTGGCAGATCTGCTACAAAAAGTCGATATTTCGACTTTAAATTTGAAAATTTGATATCGCAATAGGCTTGCGCTCACTATACCCGCCCGAGTTTCTTTGGCCAACCTCTCCAAAACGTTATGGAGCGCGGAAGTGCGCGGGAGCTGCTGCGTGCGAGCGCCGTGGACGCCGACGCCGTGCGCCAGTACCTGCAGTCCGTGGACGCCGACGAGGTCCGTCGTCTTGTTCATGCAGCCACGCGATTCCGGCGTTTAAACGCCTTTAACTGATCTCGTAATGTGCTTTTACGTTTAGCTCAACGGACTGTTGGACGGCATCGCGCCTCAAAGCGCCTCCAAGGGCAAGAAGAAGAGCGAGTTCCTAGTGCAAGACGATTGGCTGCCGCTGGTGCATCTGCTGGTGCAATGTGAGGCCACGAGGCTTCGTGCCGCCTCCAGAATCGTCCAAGTGCTGCGTCGAGGCAGCCCCAGCGAACTGGAGAGCATGCAGCTGCTCACGGAGATCAATTTGGGCTACGCGGCGGCTCTGGACGAGCTGCAGGAGGCCCGGAAACTGCCCAGGACGCAGCTCGTCGTGAGACGACGGAAGCTGCTGGACGAGATCCAGTTGGTGCTGGAGATTGTGTTTTCTTTCTTGGAGGAGGTGGTGCTGGAGAAGAAGCCGGGGAAGGTGCTGCCCCAGTTGCTGGGACTGGTCCCGTACTTTCTAGGGATGGCAGGAGAGCTCGGTGGTGAAGAAGACCGCGTAGTCGTGGAGGTGAGAGAGGTGGAGGAGAAATGTGGGAGGAGAGAAACTCATTTTATGTTTTTTTCTTGGATGGCAGAATTTAGCCAAGTTGCTGGAGCTGCCGTGGAGCTGCCAGACGGTGCCGAGTTTGCTGGATGTGCTGGTGGACGACACGGCGTTGATGTCGAGAGAGAGCTGGCAGCAACTGCAGGTGGGTGAAAAAAACGTTGGACGGTGGAAGACTGGTTAGTGAGTTTTGTGGTTTGGTTGTGGTGGTGCTTGCTGTAGGGGAATGTGGAGCGCATGGTGACCACATCGCCGGAGATGGCGAGTGAAACGATGAACCCTGTGATTCGCGAGTGTATTCTGGTGGCAAGCGTGACAGGCGACCATAAGTGGATTGGAATCGCGCGCTACCTGCTTCTTCAGCTGCCCGTGCATTTGCGACAAGAGGCAGAGTTTAACCTGCAAATGGTGTGTTTGAGATGTGTGACTGAAAGCTGAATGCACCGTGCTAACATCCTGCAAAAAATGTTTTTGTAACACAGAGCCTGAACCAGTCGCCACGGATCGTTTCGCTTGTGTGCGAATCCATTCGGTCTAGTAATGCTGCAGATCCCGTCAATGTACATATGGAAGACGTTATCATCCTGTTTGATGACTCCGAATATGGCGGATTGGACCTCACGCTGGACTGGCGAGATCTGTTCCTGCTGCTTCATTCACTCCAGGCATCCAAACCAATTTTGCACCACCGAACGTCGTCCTCCCGCATCGCAACGGAAGCATCCGTGTTTACAGACATCGAAGAGCTTGCTTGGCAGATTGTGGAAAATGATATTGCGATGTTTACTGCTACTTTGCAACGGACAAATGCAAGGTCGAACACACATAGCAAAAGTATAGAGAAACACGTGCTTGATCAAGTGGAAATCCTCCTGAATTTTGGCGGCAAACAAATGCATTCGCGCGAGTGGAAAGCCCTTCTTTTGATGGATATTGCGTGCTACTGGATAGAACGAAGAAGCCCAAGTGATGAAGAAGAAAAATTAATGGCTTCGAAGTGTAATGTGGCGCTACTGCTGTTACAGGCACTTTTCGAAACGGTACACTGTCTCTGGTGCTTGACCCCTACCAGATTTTTGTATCTGACTCGTTTGTTTTGAGCTCTACAGGCTCCAGAAACGCGTTCTGAAGTACTTAGCAGCTTATTTGAGCTCTCTCAAAAGCCCGCACAGCGGAAGGTAAGTCAGCGAGCCTTTGACCATGCGAAACGGGCCGAGGCTGACATGTGCGTGCCTATTCTGTGTAGATCGCTGGAAAGACGCTATCACAACTATTTATTTCGCAATCTGGGAAGCTTTTCCCTCATCTAAATGCTATTCAAGACTGGCTCAGGTAACACGGGATACACATGAGTTTGTCACGGGTGATGCTTATCTAATGGCACCTCTATTTTACGTGAAGTATGCAGTTTCAACGGTCATTTAACAGCGCTCGCGAGCTTTTTCTCATTACCTCCCGTTTGGCAACAGTGTTCAAAGGTAAGTGCATGTCTGTGTGCATCTGCTTCAGAATTCTAACGCGTGTCACTTTTTCCTTGCGGCAGATCTGTATAACTTTCTGATGGTATTTTTACGTAAGCTTCTGTCTACTGGCAACCGGTCGCATCAGCAGTTTGCGGTTGACATGTGGTGTTCGTGGTTAGACCACTGTCTACCTTTTAGTGAGCAGCAAGAAGTACGTGGTTATTACTCTCCTGTTTTGGGTTCGCTGTCTGTTGGACCAACTACTGATGCTGTGGCTGTATGCAGGAAGAGATTGTATCTGCGATCAAAAACAGTATAACAGCTTGCCACGACATCCAGGCGTGGTCGTTTGGTCGACTAGAGCAGGTGTTTATTGTTGATGGAACTCAATTGGAGAGGGAGCACGCCATCTCATTGCGCAAAAGCTCATGGGAAGAACTTCACAGGTTTTTGTCGCAAGAGGTTCGAAAATTTATTCAACCTACAAACTCGAGCTTGGTTGGGTACGGGAACGCTGGAGATAACGATGATGAATATGATGACGAAGACTCAGGTCTACCCCGCTTTCATTTCAGCTCTCTCGACGTACTTTACCAGCAAAATGCAAGCCTGGACGGCGCGGCATCGATCGGACTGGTTTTCCAGAAGCTACTTTCGTGCTTGATTGGGTTTGAAAAGGCTGCAGTTCGATCAACTGTTTCTTCCGATGGTTTACCGGTTGAGGGTCTGAGCGAAAAAGACAGTGATATCAAGCAATGGCTTGTTGACGTGGTCTCCAACTGGAAATATTTTTTCCACTGGATCTGCCAGGACTCTGACGATTTGCTTAGCCACTCTGCGCACGCTAAAACTTACGAAAAAAGTGCGTGGTGGAAGTTCGTAGCTCGCATCTACATTGGGTGCGCCATTTGCAATGTTGCGATAGGAATGCTGCTGTGGCAACTGCCTGTTCAGGAAAATGGCGACCAAGAAATGGGGGGCCGAGGTTTGATGATCTTTCGCGCTGATGAAAGTTGTACTTCGATTTGGTCATTGATGGAAGTGGAATTTAGCTTGCATAGAATGATTCAGAAGCTGGCTAGTCATTACTCAAACGAGATGGACACAAGCTTATCGAAGGAGTATATCAAAGTGGCTTCTTATGGGCTCCACCGAGTATTACAACCTCAGCTGCTTCCTATTTTGACTGGAATCAAAACTGCACTCCAGGAGACCGTTGGGGCAAGGATGCTACTCAACGAACGACCATGTGAGATGTCTTTTGACGCGGTTCTTTTCGCATTGGACTCGTACTGCAATGCACTGGTATATGACGATTTTCATGGGGCGATTTTTCCTCGTGATACCGACGCCGGTGGACCAAATGAAGCAGGATCCATTCTTGAAATGCTACTGGGCGTATATATTTCTGTTCGAAATCACATTCTAGCAACACAAACTCGCTGCAGTTCCGACTTCGAACGGCAACTAGGTCGCGAACTTACTGGAAGCGACGAGTCTGCTCCCAAACTGCAGTTTTCTGTGTATGCTGATTCCATATCTGTCAAGTTTCCGTCCTCAGCGCGCCATCTGGTTGCATCTGTGAAAAACGCGAAAAAAGTCGTGCTTCTAGACGACAAAGCAGGAGAAGAGATGCTTGAGCACGTTTGTGCCGCGATGGGACGAACGCTGGAGGTGATGCTGAAGTCTACGAATCTAACTACGGCGCACGAGCAACTTGGACGTGTGTTACGAAGTGCTTCGTGGACCGGACAGCATCAAGATCACGATGATCATCGATTTGCCATTGACAACAACTTTGTGCGTCTGTCTCTTTACTTCCTGAGTGATGTTAAAGAGTGCGCTCAGCATGAAGGCCTCACAAAGTTGGCCGTGTCATGCGCATCATTAAGCAAACGGCTTCGTAGCATCGGCGTGGAGATGGAAGATTCGAACGTGAGTTGTGCTGGCTGGCAAACACTTTCTTCACTTGCCTACGATATCCTTTGTGATAATGTCGTATATAACCCTCGACTTCTTCGACTTCTCTTGAGTCTTTCCCTGCCGGTTGACCTCGCACTTCACATCAAGACTTTCGTGACAATGGAAAGCAAGATCGAAGGCATTATTCAGGCGTGCGGACTTTACTCAGACGCGGACACGACC
Organism: Phytophthora sansomeana; assembly: GCA_032158285.1. Taxonomy (NCBI): domain Eukaryota; phylum Oomycota; class Peronosporomycetes; order Peronosporales; family Peronosporaceae; genus Phytophthora; species Phytophthora sansomeana. The sequence continues at coordinate 237,651 of JAPDHH010000325.1, read as the reverse complement.
ACATCTGTTAGCCTGAGTAAAGATATTCGAAAGCGCAGACCCTCTCTGATCAGAATGGACAAGCGCGGGCGCCGGAAGCGTTTACGACAAGGGTTCGATCCCAGATCTCCGTATACTTTGCGGGTGGACTCTGACTCGGACTCTAGTTATTCTTCCGACTCGGATGTTTCAGCGCAGTCCGACGATTCCAGTGCAGCTGTCGAGGCAAACGTCAACAGCGGTAGATTGAACACTTTTACTCGAGATCGTGTTCCACACCTCCAGTCGCAAACTTGCCAAAGTATTGCGATTTTGGCTGTCTTGGTCGTGTTGGATCAATCTTTGTTGACGCTTCTTAGCGTAATTACCACCAAGAATTCTGATGGCGAGCCCGACGTGTTTCCCCATCAGCAGGAAATTGCGGGCTACATTCGGATTCACGAACTGGCTAACCAGGCGATTTGCAACGACCGTGATTTTTCCTTGGGTACCCGACGAGTGCTGCTGAAAATGCTTCATATGATTGAACTGGGCGTACGCATCGGCAAAGCAAGTGGATCTTTGCGAACAAATCTTACAGCAGACGGCGGGCTGAGGCATGACACAACGATCGCCATCTATGAATCATCGGTGTTGTCAGCTCTGAGAAGTAGAGCATGGGTCGATTGTGTCAAGGATTCAAGTCAAGACACTGGAACTAAAACGAAGGTTCGCTCACTGCTTCGGATTCAAGAACCCACTTGATTTATTTAGGAAAGTACTGACAGCTTAACTCTCGTCATGGCTCTAGGTATCCGCAACCTTACTGAAGATGGACGTATTTTTCCTGCAAGTTCCGGGGATGGTGCAGGCATGGCTGAAAGAGGTATGTAGTGCTCTCGATAGGCTACATACTCCCAGGAATTGATTGTGAACTTATATTTTCATCGTTGTTAGATGACGCTGCCTGAAGCCATAACTGAACGCTTGAAATCATTAGTGGCTCAAGTTAAAGAGAAGATTGCGCCTGCAGATCAAGCTAGTGCTCGTCGCGGTAAGGCTAAGGCTAGACAACGTCTGCTGGGTGTTGTTCCGATCGTCAGGAAACGCCGAAAGCGTCTGCGCAGTCGCCACCCTATTATTGATGCGTTCCTGAACGAAGAAGACGGAGGGGATGCATTTGCTGACCTGGAAGACTTTATTGAATAGAGGGAGACGGCTGAGCCGTACGATTGCCATTTCCGACGAGCTGCCAAACTGTTTTGTATCTACTAACACATCTGTTTTCCGTGTAGTCTTACAGCTGATAGTTTCGGCGCACAAGTTTTGTGGTTTGTGGAGGTTGCTTGAGCAAGTACTTCGTGAAGTCCTGTTACAACACGCGTTCAGTGTTTTGGAATCGATAGCATCCCGATTTTGGGGTATTACGCACCTTTTGCCGGATTCTGTACTTCCCAGCCAATGCGTCACTGATATTTTCGCTTTCGTCTTTCAACTCGGAGAATTTGGAGCTACAATCTCTCGAAGCAGTCACTGATGGAAGTGCCGGCACCTTTTCTCGCGTGAAGGCCGTCATATAGAATTTGGTTCGAGGCGTTGATGTCGGAGCTGTATCCCAGGCTCCTTTTGCGTTTGCAGAGCTTGGTACATGAGACGACCTATATCTGCTTGAAGAATTATCGCCATCTGCCAGAGCCTGGAAGTGGTAGCCTTGTTGAGATAACTCAAGGCTCTCCTTGGCAAGTTGCTGAACAATTCGAAGAGTACAACATCAGGAGGCAGAACGCCACTACGGGATTTTTGGTTTCAAACGTACCGCAGATTTGGAATCGTTTGAGTCAAGAGCTTGCAGTCGCCGCTGCATAAAGGAGATGTGAGATGAATTTGAGCTGCAGCGGCTAGGGATGATGCTGGAAAAGCTGGTGACGTACTTGCATGACGGCACACTTATCAAAGCACTCAGCAGCCTGTCGACGCAGATCTTGCGGACTCAGTAGCTCACACTGCAGCTGCTTGGTTTCAAAAAGCTGCGCAAAACATCAAATGTGAGCTTGATGATCTCCAAATGAACGTAGTGTCAGCAGTATACCTGCACAAACTCCTTCCATACGATGGTACCAGACACCGGTATCAATTTTTCGAGCTCAAGCGAACTGATTGCTTTCACATCAAGGTGAAACCCATCGAACAAGATGGTGTAGCCTCGTTTTCGGAGGTATTGGCACGCTCGCCCCAGACCTTCTTGTGTGATTCCACTGACCATCAGATCAACTTGTTAGATCGTTACCGAAGCTGCTCCATCAAAATGCAAAGACCCACCCGTTCTTCGCTCCTTCTAGCGTCTGGAAGTACTTCTTCAGTGCTGTGACTTCCCACTCACTCAAGCTCTGAATTTCGTCAGCTTTATTATTGTTTGAATTTCTCTTGGAGCTGAAAGTGCTGGAAAGTGCGAGCTGCTGAGTTCGTGTTAACTCCTGTTGCTCTCGTTCGGCGGCTTCGTGATTTTGTTTCTATTGTCGAACAATCGGGGTCAGACATCCCAATGCCATTGAATGCTATCCCAATACTTACCTGTTGCTCTCGTTTGATAGCCGCAACCTCTTTGAACAACATTTTTACAGTTCCCGACAAAGCCTGAGGTGGAGCAACCGCCACAGTGGAAGACTTGTTCTTGCTCTTCTTCTGGTTATGCTGATTAGAATGGGCACCGTGGATGTCCACGTCTTCGTGCAGCTGCAACCTGTGCAACAACGACAATGATTTGGTAAGTACTCGAACTCCTCCCATCAACAAACCACGCTTGTAAAGTTTACCTTGACGCCTTTAGGCGCTCTTCTTCCGTGATGACATGGCGATCCAGCACATCCAGCGATGGAATAGCTCGGATGACCTGAAGACGGTAGTTTTCCTCCTCCACGACGGCATTACCGAAGAGATCGAGATCCCGCAAGTGCGAAAGCCGACTCAGCACTTCCAGTGCCCCATGCAGATCCTTCAATTTGTTGTCGTACAAGCGCAGTTCTTGCAGAAATTTGAAGCGCAGCAGGGAAGAATCATCAAGCGACCTACTCAACCAACGTTACTTCGACACGACCTCGTCAAAAATGAACTCAACTGCGAATTACCTGATGCAATTGTTCTGCGCATAAAGCTGTTTGAGACGAATGCACTTGTCGAGTCCGTCGAGTTCTTGAATCTGGAAAATATAACGAAGGTACCGGTCGAAGTCAAGACAAATTGAATGGAGGTCCGGGTTCGCTACGCCTGCACACCTGATTGCCGTTGATCCAGAGCACTTCGAGGTTGACGAAGGCGTCGAAGTTGGCGATTTTGTCGATCCGTTTGTTCGCCATGTACAGCTCGGTACAGTTTTTCACGTACTTGTGATTTTTGATAGGGAGCTCCGCGTGTGGATCAGCGAGACGAAGCTTCCGACTCGAGCTCTGCGTCGCCATCATATGATCCAAGTGCACAAAACAAAGGACAAAGAAAATGGCAACTCGAGGTGAGACGCGCACATTAAACTATCTTTTTTATAGCTCGCTTTACCAAGTCTTTGATGTCGTTTTAGGCAAACTTTTATTAGCTTTTGCGCAGTGCTCTCGGTTATGGTAACTCCACAACTCGAAAAGACAGCAAACACGATAACGCGGTTCAAGCGGAGACGATGAGCAACATGTTCGCGTCGTACAACAAGACCAACGAAATTGGAGCTCTGGTAGGAAACTGGGTCGAAGAGGACGCTCTCCACGATCGGACAGGTTACTCGCGTCGAAAAGTCCCAGCACCGCATTTCGCACCAGGTGAGTCCTTGTGTTCATGGTTTGGATCGAAGGTTTGTTGTTTAACCAGCTTTTGCTGCTGGAGATCAGATAAAAAGGAGTCTCGGATCGAATCGACGCTCAAGCGTGTGATTTTGCATGAAGCACGAACCGAGTTAAACTGCAACAGTCATGCCACTGAGATCACCCCACCACCTTTCGAGACCACACTTCAGGCGAGTCATCGGTACGCCGACTTTGCGACGGCCAAACCTGGCCCTGGTCCTCGAAGCTCGTTTCGAGACCAGTATTTAGCGGAGACTGCTGCGCGTGTGCACAGTGAACAGCGTCAACGGGAACGAGAAGAAGAGGAATTTGAACGTCGACAGTCCGCACGCGTCACGGTGACGAAAAGTTCATTCCTCCCACTTGATACAGCGAGTTTGCTAGCTACGAAGCGTGTTCCTCGAGGACGCAATGGATCACTTGCTCGTCAGGTGGATCCGAAGATTCAGCACTTGACGAAAGCGCAGACTGACAGCATCGACCAAATGAAGCTGGAGCTGCTCCAGGGTGCCCCTGTCACCAGATACTCGTACGCGATGGCGACAGGCATCGGACTGGACTACCCTACCACCGTCTCGGACGGTAACAACGCGTTCGGTCGATCGAGCACTTTCACGAACGAGATCAATGACCCGTCAAAACGTCATGGAGAAGCTACTGAGCCTGGTTGCATGCACGATGAGAGAATCGGCGCCAGTGTTCATCAACGTTCGGCTTTAAAGAGGCTACTTCATTTGCTCAAGACAGACCCCGAGACTTCCCAACGTCTTCTGAATGTGCTACGCTATGGATCAGCGCGTGGTGTGAAGTCCGAACCGCAACTGGAAGAAGAACGCGAGTACATTGAGCTCCACGATTTCAGAACAGCGTTCACCACAACGGGGGCGTCACTTGCTCCGACGAGTGCAGTGCGTGGTTTACCAGCAATCCTGACCGACAAAGAGGTGATCCACATTTTCATGTTCTTCGACGCTGACAACATTGGCGCCATCCAGCTCGCCCCCTTCATATATTACTGCGAGAGTCAAGGCAAGAAACTGCCTTTCACTTCGCAGTAACCCAGGTGAGAAGTAGGAGACCGAGCTTTTGTAAGCGTGTATTTCCCTCTAGCATCTTGCAATCACTGCTTCAAAAATCGCTTAACCTCTGTTGAATTGAGGAACTTGGCGTACAATGGTGCAATGTCGTTGTAGAACGGATTCGACCCGTTCAAGTTGGCTTGTCGAGGCATCACCGAGGTCGGATTAGGACCCAACGAGACCACTGGAGGTGACGGCGAAGGCTTTGCTGGTACCCTTGGACTTGACGGACTTGCCAACCTTTTATTGCTGGAAGCAATCGTAGCTTGGCCCAAGGTGCGGGGTGTTCGCGTTGCATCCTCCTTACTTGCTAGTCCTTGAGCTGGTTGAGCTGGTTGCCCAGGCGTTTGTGGCTTATCATTATTGCGGCCGCTGTCAAGAGCACTTTCAGAACTTTTGTCGGTGCTGTCAGAAGAATTAGCCACACCTTCTCTAGCAGTACCAGGCACTTCAGCAGACAAATTACTCGTATTGTTTTCAGCGAGTTGAGTCCGAGGACGTGGTCGTGTCCGAGCAGTATCTGAAGGTGGTCGAGGAGATGGCTGAGTGTTCGGTGCACCCTCCACAACGGGGTTACACCACGATGTATTGAACTTCCTCTTGCGGAAAACTGGCCGAGGTGGTCGAGGCTTGATAGCCTGCACCGCAGCATCATAGTCGATGATCAGAGCAGACGGCGGGTCCGAAATGCGCTCGGACTGCACCACCGGAGGAAAAATAATTGCCGAAGTCTCTCTCGAAGACACCATTCGGTACCGCGGATCATAGTGCGTTGGTCCCGGTTCAGGACTCGAACTTCGTTGGTCAGCGTTCCGAAACAACCGACGGAGTAATTGCTTGAGCGTCATTGTACCATCCGGTCGATGCTCTGCAGCGTGCCAAATTTCTTCCAGGTCTCGCATGAGCGCATTGGGGAATATCAAACGTAAAGCCTCTGCGAAAGTCGGAAAACGAAGCGCAGGGATGACTGTAGACTCCGATGGTTCTTGTGTATCGCGAAATTGAGCACTTTGGAGCTTGAACGCCACGGTTAATCGTCGACAAATGAACTGCTGTGTCTCCCGAGTGCCGCACAAATATTCGAGCAACGACAGCAAAGGTCGACCACTGACTCTGGCTTCGACAATTGATGCAGGATGCCATTGTAGAAGCCTTGGGTCTTTGCTTAGTGCTTCTTCACTGTCGTCCACAATGGTATTTTCCTCGGACACGGACGAAAAGCTCTTGAACTTAAACGAAGTCGCCGAAGACTCGCCAACAGTGGGGGCCAGTGCACTTTTGATCTTCGGCAGCATGAAACTCGATTTGCGTCGGAGTCGCTCAATATCTTCTTCATCAAGTGACGCCGAAGCAGCTGCAGCTCCAGCAATTGCAGAAGCAGTTGCGGTCTCATCCGGTGCAGTGGCTCTCGAGAAAAGAGCGTGGGAAAGCAATCGCTTCCGCTTTTGCCAGTTTTGCCACGCTAGAAACCATGAACCATCACTAACCCGACTGAACTCGACGCTGTTCAAAGCTACCAATATGGTGTACACACCTTCCTGAGGGAACGATGGAGCAGGACACAGAACTCGCTCAGCTGAGATGAATTTTGCCACCACATCGACGTATGTTACTGTAGTTGTAGGTTCCGTCGTCACCGGAGACGCAGCATTCTGACGCTTTTCGGGCGAGTTGGAAGCTCTACCAGACGACGGTGAAGCAGTCGGAGGTAGTTTTGCAGTGTTGGCATCCTCCTCGTTTCGAGGTGTTGCTTCGTGCTCGAGATACAATTGAAATCGAACTACAATTTTCCCAGTATCGATGAAGCCTCGACCTTCAATCACGACGGCAAAGCCACCGTAGAAAGGACCATCCATCGGAGCCACCAAGTGCACACTCGGTGTTTCGCGATACACATGCAATGGCAACGGAGATCCAGTAAACTGTAGTCAATATACAACCTCATTAGCATGAAAAAATAAAACAGAAACTCAATGACCAACGTGGATCTGTACTAACCGCATTGTGTTTGCCACCAAGCCAAATGTCCACAAGAATGGGAGAAGTTGTCAAGGGAGCTGGATGAGGTGTGCCTTTATCCCGACCACCAAGCGTAGGAACCTGTAAAACTTCTTTCGGAATCGGGCAACGCACTTGACCATCTTCACATACACCACGGACAACTTTTTTCCCGCGTAGGCCACTGAACGATACCTGGACATTCGTACTATCTCCCTGTCCACGGTTATTATCTTCTGACGATGTACTCATGGCTGCTGTGAGGTTGATACCGCGCAGTTCTAGCTCCAGACTAGTCGATGCTGAGACCCAACTCGGATAAAGCTCCGTCAACCGTGGAGATTGAAACACGCGCAGCTCCCCGGGACACTGCACAAACTCAACGCCGTTCATAGCAACCGCGACTCGTACTATAACCCCTCTTGGAAAATCGGGAACACCGCACTCCATGCGTGTACTGGAGACTACCACAAGTCTCGCCGTACGCACCTCTGGCTCTACCGCTTGAGACGTAAAGCGAGCTACACAACAAGAACCAAAGACGTCAAAACACCATTCAAGAAATTAAACCCAGCAGAAACCTCTTGCGTACCGATGGCGACGTTCGTGTTGGTAAAGTTGGTGCCATCAATTGTGAGATGGGAGGTGTAGACTCCGTCCGTGGGTCTCACGCGCTTGATTTTCGGGGTCAAGAAGACCCGAACCTGCGGCACCAAGAGGAAGTTCTCGGATCTGGCTGAAGCATTTAACCGACTTGGCGAGTATCGCTCCGGTCGGTTGAACGCATTTGATCCAGCAGCTGAAAACCTGATGACCTTTTTGCTGTCTACCACGTACTGCTCGCCTACGAGAGCGATCGCACCTTCATCCTCTGCGTTTTTCCTTGGGCTCTTTCTTGGAGGTTCCTTCGTCGCTACTTCTTCACTTTCCTCCACACGTTCATCCGATTCCGAGACTGGTGTTGCGGATTCGCTCAGTTTTGTTAGCTGTTTGGGGAGTCCAATGCTGTCAAAGTCTGTCCCATTGAGCGACACGTACACAATAACGTGTGAACTCTCTTTGGCAAGGTCAAACAACGGCGGCGTGGTGCAAACAATGCTTGAACTGGAACGATACTTGGCTTCCACGATAACTGCACGCTCACTCCGAAGCAATTGAGGGCTGCCATCCTCTGAAAGAACAGCAAACGCCACTCTCAAGCAACCAGTGTTCACGAAGTTATTCCCCGAAACGTAAAGCACAGAGCCCCCAGCAATGCAAATGAACTTGGGCTCCACATCCAGTACAATCGGCGTAAGGATCGAATAACACGTCGAAGGTGCTATCGACCAAAAGTCTTGTCCATTGAGGGCAAGTTCAACAGCAAGTTCCGTCGGTACTAACGAAGCCGGAGCCCCACGTTGGCGAAAAGCACGAAGCAGCTTTTCCTTTTTCGTTGTGAATCCGATATGTGCGTTCTCACGACGATTTGACCCAGACTGGTGCTTTCCAGACTGCGGACGCGTTGATATGACGGAGATGAGCGATGAACGTAGAGCTTTCTTGTGTTTCTTGGCTTGTGCTACGGGAGGGACGAATGCAATTGCTAGCTCGACTTCACCCATTGCTGGAACCGAAGCACCTGCAGGAGTTGGCTTCTTTGACTTCAATTGTTGTTGTACCGGAACCACCACTTCTTCGTTCTCCTTGCGCGCGTATTTTCCTCGAATGCGTCGAAGTGGGAACCACGCGCGCAGTGCGAACGGCTGAACGACTTTGTCTTTGATTGGAAACATGAGCTCAACGTGCCCGAGACTTTCGCTCTGGTCCGCTGTTAACTGACTTTCAAGAACCACTCGGGCAGTCGGTAACGTAGCGGGATCACTGCCAGGTACCCACTCAAAATCGAAAAGTTCGTTCCAAACGGGGTTGAACGCGCCATCCTTGCGTGTACTTTTGAGTTGCGTCTTGCCCACGTAGATCACTGCAAACGGATTGCAGGCATTTTTCTTGGACGCTCGCAGGTTTCGAGCACCAAGCAACGCGACAAAAATGCCCGACACGCGCGTCCAAAGTTTTGCAGGACCAGTCGAGCGTCTTGGGCTGAACGCACTTGCTGCACCTCGCATTTTTGGGATTGGCGACAGTCCTGACAGCACTGAGGACGGCAGTTCCGTTGCCACAGCATTGGTCACGTTGAATCGCGGCACGATGCACTCAAAACGAGATTCGGATACAAGTTGTGCGTCTGAAACTTGCATCTGACCTCGTCGTTTGAACCGAAGCTTGGGCGCCAACTTCATACTACTCACCGCTTTGTCTTCGAAGCCTTGGACAATCACTTCGGTCGTCGAAAGCCCGGACACGAGTGCTGTTAGCGGCGCGACCGACTTAATCGTTGGCGTTTTGTACATGACAAATGAAACTTCGTCTCGACCAAAGCGCGGCAGCGAATCAATGGCAGAACTTCCACTAGAACTCGGAGCAGTTGGTTGTTTTATCAACGACAGCTCCACGTTCACAGCGATGCTGTACAACCCAAACTTACTTTGTGGAGAGTAAAAGTACACAGCGTCTTCGTGAGGGTAGAACTCCCCTGGCACTATCACGTGCTCAAGATCGCGAGCTCCTCGTTTCCACGTAACTCTTACAAGAGGTGCCAATCCAGTTCGAGAAGAGAGGCAAGCATCAATGTTGGTTCCGTGTAGTGTTGTGTACGTGTTGCCTGAGATCGGGCCTCCTTTTGGTGTGACAGCGCTAATACTGAACATCAAAATGCTCGATGCCTGTGAAGCTTCGGTGAATGAGCGTCCGTCAAATGACACGGAGTAGTAAATGTTGTAACTCGTAAAATATGCAGGCATTCGGAATTTGAGACTTGCAGCGGACATGAAAGTGCCCTCGACATCTCGCGTGAAATACGACAAGAAGCCGTCGTTCGTACTATCTGTTCGTTGTAAGCGTTTGACTCGGTTGATTGACGCCAGCGCTTGCTGCTCTTCGTCCTTGTTCTTGAACCGATTCTTCTTGAACGCAAACAATCGTACATACACCTGGCCGCTATTCACAAACCCAGTTCCGGTGACCAATACATCGCCACCAGCGGAGCGAGGTAACACACTTGGGGTTGTTTGCGTCACCGTTGGAGGTTTGTAAACCAAGAAACAATTAGGCGTCGAGTAAAAACCATCACCAGAAGAAACCTGCACATCGAGCGTCTGTGGAGATAATTGCTGCAACAAAGGATACGGGATCTGGGCAGTGATGAACTCCGGATGCAGAATCAGCGGAGACAATTGGCACAACAGATCAACTTCACTCGCCGAACCATTGTTCGCAAGAGCAGCGTCACTCCCGACATAATTTCCTCGCTTGAAATGCTCTTCAAGACGAGCGGAGAAGCGACGGACTTCGGACGATCCTTCTTGAAGTGAATGGAGCGGGATCCACGCTTGGGCAAGTTCGAGTGGCTTTGGTAACGATGGTTCCGAGAGCTCAGCTGTGATAAGCAGCGGAGAGCGTCTATCCGCCGCAACTCGCAGCTCAAACTCTTGTTCCCAACTCAACACGGAGCCTGAAGAAATTGCAGCAAGCACACTCACTTCTCGACAAGAAGCAAACACTCGTTGGTCTCCACATTCGATGCGTAGAGTGAAAGTGAAAGTCGACCAGGACGACACAAGAGCAACAATCGACCCTCCACCAGTTGTGCCGCCAACGATGGAGCCGAGATACTTGTCCTCTCTCTTCTGAGCTGACGTTGTAGTTCCACCAGATCCAGTATTTGCTGATGAGACTTCAATGCCAAGGGGTTGGAGCAACGTGCGCAAATTCTTAACCGCAGCTATACGAAGACTCAGCAAGTTCACCTGCTCCATTTTGCCGGGTGCAGTGAAAAACCTGTCTTTATCGGAGACGCGTACAATGATCTTGCGGTTCTCCACGAAATTTGCACCTTTCAGACGCAATGTCAATGGTTCGTGTGGTTCTTTCGAGTCTTGGGCCGAAGGAAGTTGGCCACACGGAGGACTCACAGCGAGGACGCGCCAACTGCGTGGGTCATAACAGTGAACTGTCACCGAGTTGGAAAATACCACGCCACCACAGCTCACCACCAGTGTTGTTGGTCCACTAAACGATAGCGGAGGCATTATGCATTCCAGAGTTACGGTCGGACCGTTCTTGATCTGCGGCGAGAGCGAAAGTGCCAACAGTGTCTGGAAATTGTCTGAAGCTGAGAGTACCAACTTCGCTCGCGAGGAAGTGGTAATACTGCGAGCTGAATCAGCACACGTGAAGTCGAATGACACCGGAACATTGTACGACTGCGAATTTACCCCATTAGCGTCGGAGCTCCTATGAGATAAAGGTGTTGGCCCCGTGAGTTTACCGAGCGCTTGAGTTAATTCGTTTTCTTCGACCAGAATGTCGATAGGATCAACTCGTAGTCGCGATGAGGATGTCGTTGCTGGGTCATTTTTGCTTCGATCAACTCGAGCCACTATCCACACACCCGAATGTACAGGAGGTCCGCAAAGACAAACCTGCACCCCGTTACTATCGGACACAAGCACTTGGATACTCGATTCTTCTTGTCCGGAAGGCATTCGAGCTTCACTGCCTGCTGCGTTGAGGCGGAGGCACACATACTGCAGTTCCGGGTTGGTAATGGTTGACAGATCCATTGAAACCAAACACGCACGGGTGAACTCGTGCATTTCAGGTTCCGAAATATGCACGAGGTCATCCGTGAATTGTTTCCCGTTGCTGTCCGTGAGTAAAACATTGAATGGTAATGTAGACGGCCCGAGCGCTATAATATTCAGCTTCGATTGCGCAGGTAGCTGAGTCATTGTAAGGCACGTTCGCTGAGGCACATGCGAGTTTTCATGCCCAGATAAAGGCTCAATTACAGTGGAGTAGGAGGAGTAGCCACAGGTTGATGGTAGCGACGCACTGAGCAGGACCTGATCACCCCAGTTCGACATGTCAAACGCGCAGCAACCAGCATCGTCTGGAGTCATTTTTCCAGCCTCACTTTGATTGTCCACTCGGGACGCAGTTACTGTAACACGCTTCAATAGTTTGGCATTGGCGGGTACGAGAACCACTTGCGTCGGATAAAAGCAACGATTCTGCCACATTTTGTAGCCTTCTTGCGGTTCTCCATCTCCATTCTCGGCTTCATCTTCAGCATTTTCCTTTTCGTCATTCAGAGCTGAGTTCGACGCGTCCAAGTCTTCATCGCTGTGCTCAAGATCATCTTCGTCAATTGTTACGGTTCCTTGGCGTTTGAAGTCCGTAGGCATCTTCGATCTAGCCTCCTTGAGCGCTTCACTGCCTTTCCTGAGCCCAAGGTTTTGAATTTGCAAGTGTTTCTTTTCTGAGGTTGTGATATCTTCCGGCGCCAAAAACTTCAGCACCGTCGATGGAGAGCACTGCAGACCAAACGGACTGCCACCGACATTCGAGCAGAAACGGAATGTCGTGTGATGAAATTCGTCTTTGATGGTCATCGCGGTATGGAACAAGAGCTCGCCCAGACACACAAACTGCTGAGCATTTGGCGAAAAGAAGACTTTGACCGAGCCCGGATGCGTGAAGTCTGGCACTGAGCACGTGACTTCATTCGCACTGGTGACTTTCGCCGCGATACATGGAGATGAACCTGGCGTTGCAGCTCGAGGTGTATCTGGTGTTGCTGGTGTACTTCTTGGAATTCCTGTCGTTGATCTATCAAGAGCAGGACGCCTTGAAGCTGGAGGTGTGGCTGTAGTCTCTGGAGTAGTAGGCGTAAGAGTCTCCGATCCCGGAGTCACGACACTGTTTTTGAAGTAAGTGCTTGGGCGACACATAGTTGACTGTCTTTGAGTCCTCGGCGAGTCCGGAATAACAAGTTCGGTGCGTGATTCCGTCTCATGGAGCAGAATAAACGACCGACGGCGTTTAGTTACGAGCTGGTTGGAGTCAACACTGTCGAAGCGAAAGCAAACTCGTTCCGGCGAGTCCGTCAACCGAAATGTCTTGGGAAGTGTCAAGGTGAGGAGACGAGAATCGACAGCTTGTCGGCTACCCAAGCACTGCGAAGGTAAATGCCGCGGTGACCACTTGACGTGACGTGGCTCAATGTCCTGGTAGTAGTGAAAGCGTACACTGTGTGCGATAAATTGCTCCCCAGCATTCAACGTGAAATCAACTAGTACGGTTGTTCCACCTTCAGCTGTACAAACTTCGGTGTTTCCGCGAGGTGTAGCTTTGACTGTTGTAGTTCGTGTGATTCGCAGGGTGCCTTGTCCAATTAATTCACTGTCGATACTTCCATTAGCGGTCGAAGCTCTTTGAACCTTTAGACTCTGATCAGCTAGCATTTGATAGGTTTGGGTGCGTGCTTTACCAGCAGCAGCTCCTTCACGGATGCGTGGAGATGGTTGCGCTTGAGGAGAAAGTTGAACCGTGCTTTGAACAGCGGAATCGGTCCCATTGGAATTCACTTTGTCTACAAATTCGACGGGTGGGGTGCTGCAAATGATGAGCGGTGAAGCGCTTGGAGACCCACCGGGAAAAGTTCGACTGTATCGTGCCGGCACAAGCACAAACTCTTGCTCATTCACGCTAGAGCGGAAGCGAACGAAAATCTGCGCTGTATCCAGGATGTTGGCACCTTCAATCACGAGTTGCGTTCCACCCGAAGTTGGGCCACAGCTTGGAGCGATCTCGGTGATACTTGGAGACTCGTACGAGTAGTATTTTTCACGCTCATTTTGCCGTACACCAAAGAGCTGACACGCTGACGAAGCTCCGTAGCCGCTGGGCAGTAAAACATCCACAACCGATACACAGGCAACACGTAACAATGGCGCTCGACATGTGACGCGAGCATTCACGTGATCAATCTCTCCAAGCATACAGATAACATCGGCCGAAACATTGGTAGACGCCTTCAGTGGGCTAGATCCACTGGAATTCGAGATAGACGGTGGACGAATAGCTCTCTCGGCACCTCGGACCGGTGTGAACTGCACTTGGCATTTGTTTTCTCTTGACAATATTTTCAGGAGCCTTCCACCGAGAAAAAGCACTACGGTGGAGCCTCCTGCAGCTGGCCCAGTTGCTGTAGCTAGGCAAAAAGGTGATGCAAAGTGTCGGAACGGAAGCAACGCAGTGCACGCAGTTCCGCTCAAGTTGCCAAACGTTTTGCTCACATACAGCGAGCGAGAGAATTGCTGTCCGTTTAGACTGATCTCGAGTTCGTAGAAACCGGGAGATGCCGCCGGAAACACGCATTGTAGGGCTCCGTCTCCAGTTGCAGACGCCGTCGAGTTTGGAACGAATTGAGCACCAACCACGAGGCCATGTTCCTCCGGTTGTTTGTCATCTTGTAAGCTGAAACGCACTAAAAGATGGCAGCCGAAATCACGAATGTGCTCTCCTTCAATGACAAGAGCGTCATTTGCGCCTTCCACTGCTGCCCAGCCAGGGTTAATTCGTCGGAGGATTGGCTCCACGTAGTACGTGAAGTGGAGCGGGTTTTGAGCAGACGTGTAGTTAATACCATTCAGCGAAATACTCAACACCGCAGTACAAGGGCCTTCCACGGACGGAGCAATGAACCGAACTGCTTCACCGACAATTTCTCCTCGCACTACAATCGTCTGTACTGCCATCGATTGTGTACTGCGCAGTTTGGGCGTCTCTGGTGGCAGCGGCGCGAGAAAATCTGCATCTGTAGCTGCACTTACGTTGCTGCTTGTGCGCTTTGTAGTACTTCGACGACTTGGTTCGTCCTTTGTAAGCTGAATTGATACAACGATCTCACCGGTCTCGACAATGCTGCCACACCACGCCAACACCTCCGTTCCTCCACCAATTGGTCCAGCAGAAGGCTCGATCTTGATCACTCCTTCTGGTGGGTCGTAAAAGAGAAACTTGATCCGCGTATCCTCAAACAATTCGCCATCTCCACGTGACAGTGAAACTCGTAACCCCACCAGCTCGTTGGAAGGCCACGCCGGTGTAATACACGATAAGATTCGTGTTTCCGTGTCGAATTGAGCGTCAATAGTTTCGACATGACAAATTTCTTGGCGCTTCTCGCTTTCAAACCGCACAGCACATTGAAGCAGTTGCGTCAAACTCGGCAAACCTTTTGTGTCTTCGATCAACAGGTTCAAAGGTGTTTGACCCGAGATGGGGCCACAAAGCGTTCCTTTCGCGATGTAGCGCGTTGGGGCGTGATACTCAAAGAAACAAGTCGAGTCGCTGAACTGCTGCAAGTTGTAGGAGACGTGAAGTACGACACGCCCCAACCTTTTTGATGGAGGTGACACGCACTTGATAGTCTCATTGTCGACAACTTTTGCACTCACGATGATCTCAGCTTCTCCGTCAAAGGCATCTTGAAATTGAGAAGCAAATCGAACGTAGATCTTCGTATCGGGCACAAACCCCATGCCTTTGATGATCACCACCGTGCCACCCGACGTTGGGCCAAACGCGTACACACGATCGCGGTCTGCTGGAGGAAGCACAAATACGGGGAGTGGAAAAGCGTGAAATGAAGCTGCAGAACTCGGCACGGGCTCGTTCTCCTTCAAATTCGCTAGTGGTGCTTCGATCAGCACGGCTGGTTCAAAATGCTGCTCGTTAAAGGAAATGCTTATGCTGTGAGACCCAACAGATAGTTCCGGTGAAAAGCATTCTACAAAGCGCTCGTCTCGAATTCGTCCTGTCATGGGGAGACTTTCTCCAAACCGAAAGTCCACCGTGGGGGTAGCGATACGCTCTGCGAACTCGAAAGAGACCAAGGACCCACTGCAGACGTATCCCACCCGCGGGTTCATCGCCACAAGTGTAGCAGCTCGGTAATATCGAAACACAAAAGGAAGCAGTGTCGGTTGTCCATCGACAACACTAATTTGCATAACAACTCGGTCTGGTAGTAGCATTCCCTTCGCCGTATCGCCTTGAGCACGACGATCTGGTACCCCATTGAGCATCGTAGGAGATGCAGCCACAAGTGGAGGAAGTTGGCGGTCTGGACTTGAACGAAGCTGCACTAGTGAAGGACAAGTCCAGGATAAGCGTTGTCTTTTGACGTTTACATCTGCAATGACGGTAGCAACAGGAACCGGTGCTGCTCTTGCTGTTACGCGACGAGTCTTTGTTTTCTGTTTAGTCTTATCGACAGGCTGAGATTCGAGAAACAAAGTTAGCTTCACGACATCTCCAACTTTCATGTGGACGCCATGTGCTATAACTTTCGTCTCTCTATCAGCAACCCCAAACAGTGGAGTGGCAGATGTGAGCTGAGGCATATTGTACACGTGATAGTGATCTCGCAAGTTGCCAACGCCATGATAATGTATGGTATCAAATGAAAACTCCACAATCGCCGTAGTCAACATTGGTAGGCTTTCGACAAGACTACTCAGTGGCGGAACAGCGAACGACACAGTGTTTGCAGCCCATGAACCAGCGTCAACAGGACCATAAACAACCTCTGTGCCTTCTTTATCGTACATTTCGCTCTCGGTGTTCACCATACTCAATCGGATGCGTACCCGTACATGGTCCGTGATCACCACTGGAGAAACATATACGGTCAAATCCACTGGGACTTCAAACGCTCCGAGAGGTGGGTCCACGCGTGAAATGGTGTATCTCGAGAAATACCGGAGAGGAACAGAAGTTCCCGAAAAGTCCGCTCCGTTTAAGGCAACGTCCACCTGAGCGTTTTGGTTTGCATATTCGTCTGGAAATGTAGGCGTAGTAGCTGTGATCACACCGTCACGAGCTCTTCCAGGTACGTCTTTAAAAACTAATCGACGCCCGGATCCTTGAGAGTTGGGAAAGCTTACGCGTACTTTAATACGGTCCGTTTCAATGAGGTTGGTGCCGAATATCCGCAGGTTGCTCGATTGACGCACACAGGCACATAGTGGGCTGATACGAGTTACTGTGGGCGAGCTGTAGAAGATGAATTCTAACGGCGCGTTGGCCTCTGGATCGTGAAGTTCGCACAGTGTATATTGCTCACCATTGAGCGAAATGAAGACACGCGCAAGTCCAACATTGAACGGTGGGGCACAGCATCGTAGCTCTCCCTTTTCAACGAATGCAGTCACTCGACGACTCATCGAAGGCGATTCAAAAATGACCGACGGCTGGGCACCGTGGTCGACAATGTTTTCACCCTGCAGACGAATGTAGCTGCCACCGAGAATGTCTGCTGACAGAGGGATCGCCGTTCGCACAATCGGAGGTGGGTAGAAAAGAAAACACAAGTACGACAGGTCCTTTGCTAACGGGTTCGGGTGCGTCGCTGAAGGTGGAGGATCAATTGCAGGGAAGAAAGTTACTCCGTTATCGTACGACACTTGTACAATCGTCAAATGCGGCACTTCGCCAGAGTTCATCGTCAACTTTTCAGACCACTGCGGTGTGCGGCATGATATCAAGTACTCCCAATCTTCTTCAACAGTTTGCTCTGGTGTTGTTGCGTCTGCTTTCATATTTCCGGTGTTTTCATCTGGTTGAGTAGCAGTCACTCGTTCCACCGTGTATCCGTCGACAGTCATGCTTTTCGCAAAGTTAAGTGTGGAGAAGCGTACAAGCAGCTTTAGTTTTGGTGGAACTTTATGCTTCATGCGAAGCTTTACGCACGTATCTCCTGAAGACGGACCGTGGTGTTGAGTAAGAGATCGTATCACGGGTGGAAGGTAGAACGAAAACGGCAAGGCTCCCTGAAAAAAGTCACTACCAAGCGCGACGCCGACAGTAAATCGCCACATGTAAGGAACGCTGTCTCCGTCGCTCTCGCTCGATCCACTCGTTCTCAGTCCATTCAAAGCTTTAACATTCTCCAGAAAGTTTGGAGTCCGACAAGTGATCATCCCTGGTGTGTCAGCAGAGGCTTCTGCGAAAACTGGTTTAGCAAGAGTACCGCCGACATCCGCAAGGTTATAGCTAATCGGTTGAAAGCGTACCCGAATACGTCGAGGTGGATCGAGTCGTTGCAGCTGATAAAATGCATCGACGTCTTCCAGTGTCAACGGCGCATACCGAATGGTTACTGGAGTTCCACCCGACAAACTGCTGCTTGCTGGAGAAATGTCTTGCAACGCACGATCTCGATACAGCAACCCCACGACGCGAGCTTGGCCGAATTGGCGCCCTCCGTTCAACGAGACGCTGAAGGACGTGCATCCGAACGACATATTAGCTGGAACTGTACAGCGAATTTCATTCTTACCGAAGTACGTTGCATTCAGCTGCGCCACCTGCACCTCCTTCGTGTTTGCTGGTGCATTTGTCATCATTTCTCCGTCTCCTTCGCCATCATCCACCAATTGCGCTGGCAGTTCCTTCTGCAAGAGCGCCACCACGAGATCTCCCGTATCTACGAATCCGTCCCCCATCAATCTCACCTCCGTAACTTGTCCACTTGTCACACTAATACACGCAGGTTCCAGCGCTCGTAACAGCACGTCTCGATGGACGCGATACCCATAGCCTTCCGGTGGCGAATCACTGCGACATCGGAAGAAATCCACGCGGTTCAACGTAACTTCGACACTCGCTGCGCCAAAACCCATGGTCGCTGCATCAAACTCCACTTCGTACACTCCAAGAGGCGACAGCTTCCACTTGCCTTCCCTCGTCTGCTCGGAGATGGCCCCCGTCCGCTGCGACGCCTGTCGAACTCGTAGAAACACCGGCAGCACGTTCATCTCTTCCAGCACTTCCAGCGGCTTCTGTCCCGCTCTCACAGCCGTTCGATTGAGGACCGGCACAGGCAATTTCAGAATGTTGAGCGTCGCCGTGACGACGACAGCGGGGGACGCCATGAGGACACTCTGCGGACTCACTTTGCGCACCTCGAGCGGTTGGTGCAGCTTGAACATCAACGCATTGGACCGCTGCTCGCCGCCATTGAGGATGACCTCGACCGTCAAAGGGACCAATTGCGGCGCGCTCTTGACGGACGCAGAGGACGCTGCGAGACTCGTGCGCGCCGCGATGGCTCGTTTGGCCTGTCGCTCGAAGCTCGGGAGGACGCACTCCATCTGCGTCTCCAATAGGAAGCGTCCACTGACGTCCACAATGTTGGAGATGGGTTGTCGACTTGTCCATGCATTGTGGTCGCTTGCGTCCACGTGGACATTGCCCAACAAACCGTCCTGGTCCTCTGGATCCTGCAGGTTCACGCGGAAGCGGACGATGAGCGAGTGCGGCGCAGGACGGAAGCCCACGCCGTGCAGGACCAGCCGCGTGCCTCCAGATACAACGCCAATACAAGGTTCAAGCAGTCGCAGACGCAGAGATGGAGCGGGGGTCTGCATGGTCACGAACGGAGCATTGCTCGCGTCGTTTCGCGTTAGAAATGGATACATTTGAGGTTAGAAATGGACACTACACGAACATAATATTCACATCAAATATGCGACGTGTGTAGTACGGAAGTGTGTAGTGCAATACAAAAAGAAAGGCTGCACACGTCGCACATGGCGTCGGCTGACACGAGCGCGATCTTCTGACAAGAAACGCAATGAAGGCGACAGCTTCCGAGCCGCAGCAAATGGAGGCGAACGCTTCCAACATGTTGGAGGAGATGATCAAGTCGACGCACCAATTGGACGAAATCCTGCAGCGAATGTGCTCAGCGGCGACTCCGCCACCGAAAATCTCCGTTTCTAAAGCGGAATCAGTTGCTGCAGAGGACACCGAGAGCGAGGAAGAGTTTGTAGATTGCATTGGCGTTGCAACTGCAGCTACCAAACTGACAAAAGAAGAATATCTGCAGGTAATAGGTCTCTAAATGGGTTCATTGTTGGGCTTCAGATGTCTGAAAAGTGCGTTTTCTAGACTGTCAAAACCACTTTTCGATCGTGTGCAGGCGGAACCATCGACGTTCCAGCGTCCGTTGTGGATATAGACAAGCTGCAGAGCTCTCTCAATGGAGTGGGTGGAGATTTGAAGGTTCGGTTCGCGATCTGCGTGCGAGACACGTCGTTCATCTTTTCGTCGCTGGCAGCTTCACTGGAGTTCAGTGTGTCGTACAACCGCTTCATCTCGCAGTTACGGCGGCAAATTGTTGCTTGTGACCATATTGTCCCCGTGAAACGCGCTGATGCTGCGGCAGAGCTGATGGTTTTACTTCTCGAAGAGCAGCAGCGGAGACTTCTGGGAGCGATCAGCAACTACTTTCCGTACCAACGGGAATCTCTTCATTGGGTCCAAAGCAACCGAGTCTGTGAGGTACGTCCTGCTCAATTTATTTTTCTTACCGTGAGATGCATGTACTAAGGGCTTCTGTTGTTGGTGTTATCGGTAGACGGTTGTGCAGGAGACACAGCAAGACAATCAGTGGGGATTGCTCGTTCAGTCGAATGCGACTTCTGTACTGCGAGCACGAGTCAATGATCACTCAGAAGATTCGTCCTCGCCAAGTTCGGACGTGGACCAAGATTCCAGTCTATTGTCATGCACTCGCTGCTGTGTATTTCTACCCAAAGCTAATTATCTGCAATCATCGCGGAGAGCCGACACGTTTCAAGCATCTATCGCAATAAAATTTGCGATGAATGGTGTAGATGAGGGAGCGAAAGCTTCCGATAGTGACAGTGAAGACCAAACTCGCCCCAGTACCAAATCCCCAAGCTCGATACTGCAACTTTCGTCGACGACGGCATTACCGGAAATCCTCTCGGTTGCTGTGTGGGGATCGCACGATGAAAACCCAATGTCAGATGAAAAGCGTCAAGGAAATCAAGCAATGGGAAACGCCTTCAGGAAGGTTGAGATTGCAACGGTGGGTTCCTTTCATATGGTTATTACGTGGTTTCGTGGCTAACAGATTGGTTTGGTTGTTGTTAAATACAATTTTCAGCCATTTCCAAGGAATCGCATCGTACAAGCAGCTTGCAGTCGCTTTCACACCTTGTTTCTAAACGATATGGGATTGGTATTTGCTTTTGGTCACGCAATGGATGGCGCGTTGGGGCTCGGATACAAAGTGACGGGCTACGTGGGGCAGCCTACTTTAGTGGACTACTTCTTTGACAATCTGATTGTTGTGCAAGACATCTCTTGCGGTGGAGATGAACTGGTCGGTGCTCATTCTGCTGCTGTGACTCAGGACGGAGGTCTTTTTACGTGGGGTGTGGGTATCGCGCTAGGAAAAGGCACTTTAAGAAGTGCATCAACACCTCAACGCGTCAATTTGACTGATGAAAAGCTATCGACAACTTCAGCGTCCTCCGTTTCGTGTGGAAGTGGGTTTTGCGTGGCTCTCACTCGTGAAGGTCACGCGTTTTCTTGGGGAAAGTGGAGTGACGGTCGCTTGGGACTCGGACGAATCCCTATCATCGCTCGAACATCAAGACGCTATGGAGGAGGTGCCGTACGGAAGCAATTGCAGTCATTTCAACTCAAACCGAAGCGGATTCAGAGCGTTCATTCCACATTGAAAGCATCGCTTGCTTTCGATGGTGATAAGAGGGAAGCTCTGTTCACCAAAGTGTCTTGTGGTGATGCACACTGCGTCGGGCTAACAAAAGATGGAGAACTGGTAACGTGGGGGAGAGGAAATAATGGCCAACAAGGACGAGGTGATGCCAGTGATGCGCTTAGCCCAACTACAATATTCAATCCGAAAGGAGGCAAACAATGGCGCGACGTTGCAGCGGGTGAGAATTGGAGCATGGCACTATCGAGAGATGGTCAAGTTTGGACTTGGGGTGCTTGTGGGAGTGCTGTTCTTGGTCACGGTCTCAACGGCAGCGAGAAAAATGCATTGTTAGCTGAGACCATACTTCAGCGCCACCAAATACTTTTTCGCAGGGTAAGAAGCCTTCTGGACCGGTTCCTACGTTGCCATGCCTCAAGTGGATGACACCGCAAATGATTCCTTGCTTTGCTACGTCCGACATCCGCATTTCCCGTATCAGCGCTGGAGCACAACACGCCGCTGCCATTTCCGACTCCGGAGATCTCTACATGTGGGGAGAAAACTACTTCAGCGAAAGCGGAGGAACAAACCAAGCAAGTTTGATTCTCTCTAGCCTGCCAACACTCGTAAATTCTGGACAAACGCCAGCGAGTAACCAAGTTTTTGCCGATATAGGGACACACAGCGTCGAGCACGTTGTATGCGGTGGCCGACAGACAATTGCTTTGACTTCAGGAAGCTTTCTGGGTCGGTCAATGGATAAGCTCTACCACGATTCGCTAAAGCAAGACAAACGGAACGAGACTGGTGCTGATCTGGTGTTGGTCGTCTCGGGTCAACGTATTCTAGCCCACAAACTTCTGCTTGCTCAACGAAGCCCTGTACTACGTGAACTCATTTTAGAGGAGGAGGAACAGCAACAAAATCGACGCGACCAGAACCAAACGGACAGCAGATTATCAATTGAGCCTATGGAGATTCTGCTGCCACGCCTTCGTGTAGATGTGGCTCGAGCGCTGGTAGAATTCATCTACACTGACAATTTTACCATGGAGCTGAGCAAGAGCGGGTATTATCTGATAAACGACGTCCAGCGAGCAGCTGGAGTCTACAAAATCCCAAGTCTAGTTCGGCTTTGCCGTGAGCGTCTGTTCTCAGCATCACCGTCCTCGTTACTTCGAAATGCAGCAGCGTTTCCTGGACTCGAAGAAATAGCTGAAGAAGATGAAGACTTCAGCGACAATAACAGTGAAGACGATTCACAGGAGCAGAAAGAAACTTTGAGCGAGGCTACTCGAACGCTGAATGATGACATGAAGTTCGCTCAAAGTGACGAGGTATGGGCAGATACATCCCTAGTAGCGGAAGGACGCAGCATTCCCGTGCATCGATGCATGCTTGTTGCTCGAAGTGAATATTTCAGAGCCGTTCTCGCGTTTCAACGGTCTTCGACTATCAACGACGCCTCTCAGGGCAGCAATGCTCTGGCAGTTGTCAATGTGGAGGACTCGTATGCTGGGATAGTGCGAGTCCTTCGCTTCATTTACTACGACCAAGTTGTGCTACAATCGTTGAAAACGAAAGATGACAACAGCGAGAATAATGGTCCGGAGCACGAAAGTGAACTCGACGAGGCCGGAGATCAGCTGCTAGAAGACCTTGTAGCAGCGGACAAGTACGGATTGGAGCGAATGAAGCGACTGTGCGAACATGCCATTCGCGTCACGGCCGAAAATTGTCTCGAAGTGTTGGCGGTTGCCGAATTCGTGCACGCTGCACACTTGAAACAAGTCGCAATGAGGTTTGTGCAGACGCATCTTGCAGACGTCACCGCCCGTGAAGAAGAGTTTCAGCGCTTCCAGAAAGATTTTCCGTCCTTGTTGGAAGAATTGTACACTAGCCTCCGCGATGCAAGCCGAGAGGAATTCCTCTTACGTGTACGTAGTTTTATTGCTGTAGACTTTACAGATCGTGCGCTAACTTGTCTGTTTGTTGCCAGGAATGGCATAAGGAAGTAGGGACAAGTCTGACCGCTCAACAAGAGGAACAGGAGCTTCAATGGGGGAAAAAGGCTGCCACTGCTACTTTTCCATGGGTGCCATTGAGCCTGGCAGTAGCTTTTGGAACAATGTACTTGTCCTTGATGCACGCTCAAGAGCACGAATACGCTGCCGTTCCAGCTACCAACTTGATAACAATTGCTGCTATCGGTGGGGCCATCTTGATGGGGTATTTGTAGTTCCTTCAGTCGAATATGCAGAACCAAGAACTCAACGACTTTCATGACGACATGATATTGTTATTGACCACCACACTCCTACGCTCCATGAACGTAGTGCAGTGCCTGAGCACTTTCGACGACTTCATCGCGCCAATCCAGCCGAATACTGTCCATGACAGCACAAAGTGAAGCTTTCTTCGTCTCCAGCACAACCAAGTCTTCCTTGTTGGTCCGTAAACTCCTCTCCAGCAACTCAATCTCAGATTTACACAACTGCGGGTCTCCCACCCCGCACGCTTCATCTTCGTCTGTCATTGACCAGTGGAGCTTGATGTCGCGCAGTTTGCGACGAATTTTGCAGCTACCGAGTTGCTTCAGCTCCACAAGGTGCGCCATTTTACGCAGCTCAACACGAATCTTCAGCTCGCATTGTGGACTTTGACACTCGTCCAAGTGTACTCCAACACTACGCAAAATACAGCGTAGTTGGGGCTCGGTATTCATCTCCTCACGCACTTTAGCGCAGCCTCGAGAGCAAAAGTATCCTTCAGGTGGATCGCAAAACTGAGCGTCCACCATCTCGTTGGTATCTTGAATCAATCGAGTAATTGTCTCGAGCTGTCCAGGTCCTTGCGGCTTCAGCAAGCACAAGCGATCAACTGATTGTTCATTCAGTTGTTGGCGCTTTTTAGTTGCCATTTGGAGTTGCGATTCTCCTGCTTCCGGAATGCTTTCAACCTGTTTGTTTTCATCTTTACAGCAATTCAGTTCATCTAATCCATTTTGCAAAAGCTCTTCGTCGGAGGAATCGCCTTCACTATTACCTGGGCAGTTTGCAGTGCCGTCCTTGGTGCGAGGTTTGCTTGAGTTCTTTCTCTTCCTCAAAACTTGCGAGGTTCCTGGTCTGTTGGTAGCCATCACAAAGCGAAAATCCTTAGCACTCGTTTTATCCCTCTTGGAAGCAGCACCTCGACGTTGGAACCACACGTCTTGCTTCAGCACAGACTCCAGCATGCTTTGGTTCGTGTTGCTGCGAGAAGCAAGAATCACGTAATTCATTTGCCTCACAAAGTCCGGAGAAGTGTCCATGGTCTTGGAAATGTACTCAACCAACTGCTGACAGCAGTCGTAGTAGCGATCAAACTCTGCAGTTTCGTTGTCTTCAGCTTTCGCTGAGCCTCGGACGATACATTGTTCGAAATCGAGACAAGCAGAGTTGATGGCCGAGTTCATTCGAGACTGAAGCACCCTTTTGAGCTCTTCCTTCATCTTGTCAACCATTTCGGGCCTTGAAAAATGGGGTCTCAACAAGAAAACGAGTCGATTGATGGTATCAGGCTACGCTGTCACAACAAAACAGTTGAGCGCTTAACGGCTGATGCTCTTGAGGTTCAAAAGTAGTGCTACAAACCCCACAACTCGAAAGCCAACGCTAAGTGCCAATAGTAACAATCCATCCACAAGTGCAGATCGGGTACGCATGCTGTAAGTTGCCAACACTTGCGTTCCTGCACGTGCAACACAAGAACTTGCTGGAGACGGGCAAGAAATGACTTCAATATGTTCTCAGAAGACTTTCATGAGCCCTTCGAAACCATACTTGAGTGGGGAGATATACTCGAGCCAGATAAGGTAGACAGGGATATCGTCCGAGTTGATCAGCAACGCAGCCAGCAAAACCATAGGTAGCAACAAACAATTCCAATGATTGGGGCGATGTCAGCGCGACGACACACATAGGAAATCATGTAGCCGAATCCAACCGCTGCACTGTGCACCAAGATGATCATGATTTGCTGGTAGATGTACACAAGCGCACCTTGGCCAATGCCGATCATAAAATACACTGGCACAAAGAAAACCATTGGCAGAAGAATTTGCATGGGCAACTCACTGAAGTTCTTGGCAAGATACCACGACGCCGCATGATAGAGTCCGCTTTGGTACTCGCGCGTCACGAGAGTAATTTCCAATGGTACAGAACTGAATTGTCCATTGGCCGTGATCATCGTTTGGCTCACAACCATGAAGAAGAACACACCCACGAAGTTTTGCACGCCAGTCTGGCCCAAATCGAGTTGTAAGTACACGAGTCCGACAATTACGGCCGTCATGAGAGATTGCAGGATGGCCACGCGCAGTGCCAGTTTGTCACGCAGCAAGCGCACTACGTTCCGCTGTGCTAGCGTTACCACTTGTGAAAGCCAACATCGTACACAACTGCACCGTTCGCCATCAAATACAGTCGATCAAAGTGTGCAAACAGCTCCGACGAGGGTTGGTGGATCGTAGCCAGCACAATTTTCCCCTGACGCGCGATGCGTTGCAATTGCAGCACCACCGACTCGGCCATGAAGCTGTCCAGCCCCGAAGTTGGTTCGTCCACGAAGAAAATCACTGGATCACCCAGCACTTCGGACGCAAGCGACAACCTTTTGCGTTCACCTCCAGAGATGCCACGAACTCTCACACCTCCAATTAACGAGTTTGCTACCTTCGTAAGCCCAAATTCACGCATGGCCTTGTCCACTCGACGAGCAATCTCTACGTAAGAATTGACACCACCGAGACGGAGTTCCCCTTGAAAAATCAAATGTTCACGGACTGTGAGCGTCTCGTAGAAGAGATCGTCTTGAACCACGTACGTCATCAGAGTTCGCATCCTGTCGGTTAGTAGTTTGTCATCCACAGTCACTCGACCGACAACTCGTTGGTTCCTTCCTGCGATGCAGTCCAGCAGCGACGTCTTCCCAGCTCCGGAAGGCCCCATCAGCACCAGAAGTCCTCCAGAGCGTGCACTGCCGCTCAGATTGTCCAGAATCACCTTCTCCGGTGCATTTAACTGCCTCTTGCTGCTTTGAACCTCCACTTTCAACGTGAGTTGATGCCATTCCAGCACGAAAGGCATCGGACTCGGTACAAGAGACTTTCGCTCACAAGACGAACGACTTCCGTCCTCATTGTCATGAAATGGAGACTCAATCTGCACAAACACTCTCGGAGAAGGCGGTGGGGACGACATTAGCGGAGACCAAACCTAAGAAACTGAATGGAAGAGAGACCTTGAAGTTCTTGAAGCGCATCCATTGCTACTTCTATGCGGCGTGCCATACAGGACAAGAAAACTAATTTATCTCCATTAATTTTGCTGTCACTCTTTTCGGTTGTGATAGTTACTCGTACAACAAAGTTTTCTTCACTAACTCTCGATCGACCTACACCGAAACAATTACGCGATTTTACTGTTTGGCGACATCAGTGAGCTGTACCAGTGCTATAAGAAGCAGTAAGAGCGAGTCTACCTAATCTCCGACCAGTATCCCCTGTTCATTCCTGTAAGCTTCCATACGAAAGTAAACTCGGCGAAGAACAGGTTGGGCTGCAAACTCGAAAATCCGGAGTAGGGCGAGTTGGTCCAGCTCACAGATCGTCGACGTGGCGGGTGACATCCCGTACTTTTGCTTCTTCGTGTCAAGTGGGAAATCCGGTCGGGGTGACACCACACTCAGAAACGCTGCTTTGAACTCTTGAGGCAGCTTGAGCGCTCGGTTGATCGGAACGGGGTGGTTCTTCTTAAAGGCGTCAGCGTATCGTTTGTTTCGAAAGGTGGCAACAACTTCGAGTTGCTCCAAGGTTTGGTTTGTCTTTAGCATGGAAAGGGTAGCGTCCAACGCTCTTTTATTGAGGTGAGGCATTCTGAGACGGAGTGCTTCTTCTAGCAAACGAAGACGCAATCGACAAACGCACTTCGTGATAAACCCATCCACGTTGTGCAGCTCATCTGCAAGTGCCCCAGCGTCATCCAAATTCACACCAGCGTGACCAACAAATTCTGCTCGTGACCTCAAATTGGAGGGGAGCAGTTGTATGTCTGCACATTTGCCACAGATCGAAAGCTGCTCCAGATTCGGGCAACACCCAAGAACCTTGAGAATATGAAGTGATGAGGTTGCTCGGTTGATCTCCAAGAACTTCAGTGGTTTTCCAACTGCCGCAAAAAAACTGTAGAGCGCATCTAGTGTTAGTCGAGCGAATTCATGAAAACCAATTGTCAGCGATTTCAGGCGCCCATCGCTGTCATTAGTCGATGAGGACTCATAAAACACCAAGTTGCAACGCCGCACTTGGCATCTTCCAAAGCCAGGAATTATGACATTCATCCATGCACTTGCCCCATCGTCGCCGAATGTCCGAACGAAAGCTATCGGTGACTCGAACGTCAGCACTTTGGAATTCGCCACCGGTTGGCCATCACTACTGAATTCCCATCGAACGGGAGCTCCACTAGTCAGCATCGCCTCTCTTTCATCAAAAACGCCTCGGGGACAGCCACAAAGCAGCTCTTCGGGATGGTCAGACTTTACAATGGAGATGAACCCTTCAATGTCCTGGGTGGTCATACTTCCAATTGAAACAAGAGAGAGATTTTCCACTGCACAGCCCATTCGAGCTCGCTTCGAGAAAAGAGCGTACGCTAACCACTTCCAGAGTGCACCTTCAGCTTCTTAGCCGTCTGAGCTCGCACCAATGCAGAGCACATCGCCTCAAACCCCTCGATTCGTGACCAGCCATCCCATCTGAGCTCAATCGCTCCCAACTGGAGCGGGTTCATGTCTGTGATCGAGTCGAGTTCTGGCGTGTACCGTGCAATCGACAATTCTGGGCTGCGTACAGCGCTGTCAAACAACCGAGAAAAAGGTGGCCAACGACCCATTTCATTGCGCGAGCATCCACCACCAGTTCCTGGCGAGCAAACATGGATACTTCAATTTTGGAGAATCAGACATTGCGAGTGACCAAATTGCCCAATCCTTCGGGCGTAAGTGCGAGGTTCTTGTAGCTTGCCATCATTGGCACCACTACAAACGAACAATGAATCGATCCAGGCGCCACTTGTACAACCTCATTTTCATTCGTGTCTTCGCAGAACTCCTTGATGAAATGTTCCGCTTGTCGAATCTGTTCGTGCTCCTCCAAGAAGTTTCTTGCGGATACCTCCGGTTGGTAGTACAGTCGAAATGGTATTGTGATCTCCAGTCCAGCCTCTTGAAAGTGCAAATTTGGGTCCAAAGCGGCGATTTTATCCAGCGTATCGAGGTACAACTGACTGGGGCTCTGATACCGTAGCGCCCCATACAAACCCGTGAGAGCCAAATCTTCACTTTCCACCGAGAAAAAGACCGAGAAAAAGTTAACTGGGATATTTTGTGGTCTCTCCACCCCCACGTGGCAATAGTTTTCCAGTAAGTATCTCCACGCGTCGTAGTTTACGTTAGCTAAGAGTTTGATACTTTCGGTCAGCCTAAAAAACGCTTCTGGAATACTGGGGATAATCACGAAAAGCTCAGGGGTAGGCGAACTCCAAGTACCATGGCGCGTTTCGTACAAAATACACTCGACGACGTCTTCCAAGCGTTTACACCACGGAATCATGAACCCCCAGCGTTGTTCCAGTTCACATATCGGATCACTCATGGTTGAATTGATTCTCCTGGTCAAAAACAGATTTTTTTGGCTTATGGTGGGGCCACTATTCGTACCATATCAGATGAAGGTCTAAAATGAGCGCTGCTTATTTTGATTTAGACGTTCCAGATTGAACATGTTGTTACTCAACGTTTGCTGGCCTCTCAAATGCACGCACCTTACTCTACAAGGTGTGCATTGAATCATGCTTGTAGACTATTCGCTTCCATTGTGAAGTAAATTGCAACCTTAACAGGGTTTTGACACAGGGTCTCTCATTTCCAGTTCTTTTGATTCAACAGCTCTCGATCAATTGAGAAATACTACAACTACTCGTAGAACAGACACTCGAGGATCAACACCCTGCGCACAAGACGGACAGCTTTGCTCGACGAAAAATATTAATTTAAAAGCCGTGAGAAAAGTCAAAGATGCATGAAAGTCCCACATAATGACCAGCGATTTCCACTTCTTAGAAGAGAGTGTTTGCTCAGAAATACCTGTCTGAGACCTATGCCAGGAATGCCAAGGCCGGCGATTCTTCCACTTCCACCAGTCAGCGCCTCTCAAAGATGTAAGCTTTCATGCGAAAGTAAACTCGGCGAAGAGCTGGCTGGGCTGCAAACTCAAAAACTTTGAGCAGCGCGAGTTGGTCCAGTTCACATATAGCGGACGTGGTGCGTACTGTTTCGTGCTTTTGCTTCTTGCTAGCAAGCTGAAAATATTGCTGAGGTGACACCACGCTTAAAAACGCTGCCTTTAATTGCTTTGACAGTTTGAGGGCTCGGTTGATCGGCACGAGGTGGTTCTTCTCAAAGGCGTCAGCAAAACGTTTGGCGCCATAAATGGCGACAACATCCAGATACTCCAGGGTTCGGTTCGTCTCCAGCATCGCTAGGACAGCTCGTAAAATACTATCTTCGCGGGGATCTGCTTGGAAGTCGAGTTCTAGACGCAATCGACGAAGACATTTCGTTAGAAATCCATCTGTCAAAATCAATCGTCAGAGACGTCAGACGCTTATCCATGTCTTGGTTCCTTGCAGCCTCATAGAATACCAACTCGGAACGCCGCACTTGGCATCTTCCAAAGCCAGGAATTATGACATTCATCCATGCACTTGCCCCATCGTCGCCGAATGTCCGAACGAAAGCTATCGGTGACTCGAACGTCAGCACTTTGGAATTCGTCACCGGTTGGCCATCACTACTGAATTCCCATCGAACGGGAGCTCCACTAGTCAGCATCGCCTCTCTTTCATCAAAAACGCCTCGGGGACAGCCACAAAGCAGCTCTTCGGGATGGTCAGACTTTACAATGGAGATGAACCCTTCAATGTCCTGGGTGGTCATACTTCCAATTGAAACAAGAGAGAGATTTTCCACTGCACAGCCCATTCGAGCTCGCTTCGAGAAAAGTGCGTACGCTAACCACATCCATAACTTGTTACTGAAAGCCTGTCTGTAGCCTGCGAGGTTGGTCTGGAAATAAAACTGGTCTTCAAAGCGAATTTCAAGTTTTTTAGCCGTCTGTGACCGCACCAGCGCAGAGCTCATCGCTTCAAACTCTTCAATTCGTGACCAGCTCTTCCAGCTCAGCTGAATCGCTCCCAACTGGAGAGGATTCGTATCCGGCCGAGTCAATCTCTGGGCGGTACCTCGTAATAGACAGCTCTGGATTGCGAGCAGCACTGTCAAACAACCGGGCAAAAAGATGACCAATAGTCTCTTTCATTACGCGTGCATCCACCAGCAGATCCGAGAGATTTAACATTGATACAGAGACTTTAGAGAACCAGACATTTCGAGCCACCAATTTGCCCAGCTCCAGGACGAAGGCGGGGGAGATGTCAATGGTATCGTAGCTTGCTCTCATTGGTTTCAAAACGAAGTTGCATCGAATCGACCCGGGATCTGTAACTTGACTTTTATCAAACTGCTCGCCAACCTCCTTGACATGTTTCTCAGCCCGTTGAAGCTTCTCGTGCTCCTCTTTCAAGTCATCAAAATATTCAGCCGCAAAGTAGACTTGAACGGGTACTTGGACCACCAGTCCAGACTCATGCGAGTGCACTTCTTGGTCCAAAGCTGTGATTTTCCTCAGCGTGTCGAGGTACCGTTGACTTGGGCTCTGGATTTGGTGCACCTCACAGAAATTCTGGATAGTGAATTGTCTACTCTCATCTTCATCTTCCCTGTCAAAGGTGAGCAAGAACTGAGCGATAATAATTCTTTCGGAATTCACTTCCAATCCACAATATTCTGTGACTAAGTATCGCCACGCATCGTAGTCCACATGAGCCACCGCCGCTAACAGTTTGATACCTTCTGCCGTACAACGGAATTTCTCTGGGTGTCTGCCTTGATGAAAGACTAGCACATCAAGACCAACCACATGAATGCCATTGCTGACGCCACACGGAAAACTCCTAATGATTTCTAACAAATCGTCACACCACGGAATCATGAACCCCCAGCATTGCTTCAGTGAATCGCTCATTTTCTTAGATAACTTGTGACTCAAGTTGTGAGTTGGAAGCCAAAAGAAAAGTTCTCCAACGGCTGCATGTCTGGTTGTTCAAACGGCGATACCACAAAAATCCGATAAAGTTTGTCTTGAACGTCAGGAGACTGGATCAACACTCCCGTGAAAACGTGTTCACACGTATAGGGGCTGGAGTGCTTAAAGCTCTTCCATGCGCTACCAATTACCACACCACTTCACAATGCAGCCAACAAAAACAAAAAAATCGTGGCTTGTATTGGATGTGAATTCAATCGACTCTACGGTCGGTGGATTAACAGAAGGCCTGGGCACTAATTATATGGCGCCACTGAGCAAGCGCTCAACGGCAGCATGCACGTTACCCATCGTAGCTTGCAGCGCGCGGATATTCTGTTCACGATTGGAGAAGCCCATATCGTTGAGCTGCGTGAGCTGGGACGCGTAGATCTCCTCCGGATTGCCAGCAGGGGCAGCGGCGGCGCTGCTTGCAGCACCTGCTGCTGCTCCTCCGAAACCGGCACCAGGGAAACCACCGAACATTGCAAACGGATTGGCAGCGGCAGGGTTCGCTACTCCTGCAGCACCGGCCGTACCAGCACCAGCAGCATTGTCGCCAAGGTTCAAACCTTCAAGTCTGAACAAAAAATACAAGCGAGTGTCAATATCACAACACAGTCATCACGGAAACGAAACAGTAAGCGTACCCTGGGACCAGTCCGGATCCGCGCAGCTGGTTCATAGCGTTCTGCATCTGCATCATCGCCTGAAGGTTCTGCGGGTTCATGGCTTGACGCAGGAACTCGGGGTTCGACATCATTTGCCGCATCTGCGGGTTGGCGTTCATCATCGCAGCCATCTGCGGGTTCATCGCCTCCATCTGCGCGAGGAATTGCTCCGGGTTGCTCGTCACCTGGTTCAAGGCCGCTTGGAACAACGGACTCTGCATCATCTGCGCCATCATCTCCGGGTTCGCGCCCATTCCTCCCATACCTCCCATGCCTCCAAGACCACCAAGACCCGCAGCTCCCCACGGGTTTGCTCCAGCACCAGCCGCGCCAGTAGATGCGGTGCCAGTAGCAGCTCCCGGTGTAGCCCACGGGTTCGCAGCAGCAGCAGCAGGAGCAGCAGGAGTCGTGGACGCGGCGCTGGAAGTCTGAGACTGCGCCGTATTGGCCGTCGATCCAGTACTTCCACCAGCCACACCAGGCATCGTGAACGCCGGACCCCGGGGCGCAGGTGCACCACTGGCAGCCGCGTCCATCAGCGGTTCCTGCACGTCGTGATACATACGTCGAAGTGCATTAAACCCTTCCGGGTGGCTCTCAATGTTGCGCAGTGCCGTGTCTTGGTTTCGCATCATTTCACGCATCGCTGCGGGGTTGCGCATGGCCTCCATGCTCTGTCGCAGCAGCTCCGGGTCGTTCATGATGTGGTTGAGCTGCGGGTTCTGCTCCATGAGCTGCTGCATTGCTGGATTACTCTGCATTATATTGCGCATGATGTCCGGGTTGCTCATGATACTCTGCATCATTGGCGAGTCCATCATCTGCCGCACCATCTCGGGGTTCTCCATCATTTGCTGCTGCATCTGCTGCATGCTGGGCATCCCCCAGCACTCGGCATGTTGCCGAACATGTTGCCACTACCAGCAGCCCCCGCATTGGGGAACAGGGGGAAGTTGAAGGGATTAGCTGCTGGAGCCGCCGCGGGGGCTGGCGTCGACGTTGCAGCAGCTGCAGGGGCTGGGGAGGGCGTTGCAGCGGCACTTGCTGCAGGTCTTGCGGTCGTACGTGCCGATCCCTTGACGAAGTAGATGGTGTCTTCTGCCTGGATGCCTGCATTATTCATGTTGCATTTTACTTGTCAATTGCATTTTTCCTAAAGATGCAGCTGCATTTTTGCATTGCACACGCACCGTAGCTCTCGAGGGTCTGGTCGTCCTTGAGCACTTTGCCCTTGTAGATGAGTCGCTGCAGCGCCGCCGGGACCTCCGTGGGGCCCGCGAGCGCCTCCTTGCACTGCAGCACCGAGCTGTCCAGCGCCACGTCCACCGACAGCTTCTTCCCCGCCGTCGTCTTTACGTGCAGCGTCACCATGGAGTCGTGCGAGTTGTGCAGTGGCGAGCTTCTCGAGTTGTCTGCAAGTTGCCACGTTCAAGAAGGTGTTCTCGCATTTAATCGAATATACCCAGTACACAATTGGTACACAATAGTCGTAACTGCCGCATTATTAGATAGCATGGCGGACACGGTGCAGGAGGCGGTGGAGCTCGAGGCGCCGCCCGCCAAGCGCGTCAAGACGGAGCGCACGTGCCAGTTCTGCAGCAACAAGAAGCACGTGGCGGCCGGCTGCGAGAAGAGCGCCTGCAAGAAGTGCTGTCTGGCGCGGCCCGGCGTCTGCAGTGCGCACCCGAAAGGTGCGCATTTTTCGTCCATACAAACATCGAGTGAAAATGCATTATTGACGTGCATTATTCACAGAGGAGGAGAAGCCCGAGCTGGAGCCCACCCGACCTAAGAAGTCCGTGCTCAAAAAGGAGTTCCGCGAGACCAATTTCCACTGTACGGGGCTAATCTAATTCGTGCAGTGAAAAATGCAGCCCATTATTGACACTCGTTGCATGTTTGCAGACTACGGCGAGACCGTGACCATCTTCTGCGTGCGGGACTTCTTCGAGAACAAGAAGCTAAGCCAGGGCGTGCTGAACGACCAGGAGCGCGCCGAGCGCGTGAGCGGCAAAGCCTGGGGCCGCCGCAAGCGGAAAAATGCAGCAGACCCCAAGGTCAAGCAGCTCATCCAGTGTGCACTGGGCAAGAGGCCAGCGCCGGCCGAGTATGGGCCTGTTGCGGGACTCTCGGTTACGGACGCGTAAAAGCGTTTAAACTGCAAATACCCTTTTCTAGGTCTTATATTCAGGGGTGGCAAAAAGTTAGCTTTTCATCCAGCAGGGTACGTTATCTGCTGCTTCGCTGTCAGGGGATGAAGCATTAGGAGGAGACTCAAGGTCAGCAGAAGGGCCGGTGCTGTCGGGTGCTGAGGACGCTTGATGGTTGTCGGCGGAAACTTTTCGGTTTTTCAGAAACACGATTTCTTCCTGGAGCTGTTTCGTGCGAAATTGAGAGTCTCGGCAGTACTTGCGAGCAGATTCCAGCTCCATGGCGGCAGCTTCGAGTTTCTGCTCTTGTGCAGCGTTGGCGTTCTCCAGCGCGGCCACTCGAGCTTGGAGGTGTTTGGTCTGTGAGCTAATTTGACCTCTGCGGGCTTTGAGCTCGAGGTTTTCCTTTCTGAGAGCTGCGAGCTGCTCGGTGAGTTGGTTTTCAGTGCGGGACAGTTCGGATCGCTTCTTTTCCATGTCTGCAGCCCTAGAACTTGCACCTTTCAATGTCTTTCACAAACCAACAAACCGATTAGTGAAAAGTGCCGGTACTGCAGTCCTTAGATTTGCTCACCTTTGCCAAGGCCCGCTGCTTCTCTTCAAGAGCGAGCTTTTCCTCTTCGAGTCGTCTCAATAACCGTTCACCATCTTTGCGCGTCTGCTTTTCAGTTGCTAGTGCCTATAGGTATGAGGTTAGAAAAGCTGGCAAACCGAAGCAGCAATCGAACTACGTACCTCTTCGAGTTGTTGGCATTCTTGTTGGGACTCCCGGACCTCATTTTCGAGTTGAGAACACTTCGATTCGAGCTGAGATATCTGTATTTCCAGCAGAACATGAGTATTCCTCAAACCTATAAACTTACGAGAAAGAAGCGTACCAAGCTATCCTGCATTTGCTGGTCTTGTAGAGCTTGTTGCAGCTTGTTCTCGAGCGCGTACTGATCATTGAGTGTTTGTTGTCGTTCTCGCCGTAAACTGTCTGCCGTGTGTTGGTGCGCCTTAATCTCGCTTCTAGTTTTAGCTTGATCTTTTTCTCGCAGTCTCCTTTGCTCGAGTGCAGCGGTGCGCTGAGTTTCACTTTCAATTTGAAACTAAAAATCAAAGTGAGTGATGATGATAAGAGCTTCACGAGAAACGAGGCTACAAACAATCGTCGTACCCGTTCACATTGAATGTGCAGATGCTGCACTTGCCGCAGCAGCTCCTGATTCGCCGTCGTCATTTCACTAACAACACGAGCGTGCTCTTCTTGCTCTTGCTGTAATTGGTGATTGTGGCCTGCAAATTCTCTATCGATGGCATTTTGTTTGCATCGTAGCATTTCCACCTCTTTCTCCTTGTTCGCGAGCTTGACCGTGAGCATCTCAATGAGTTCTTCTTGAACTCTTCGCTCCTCTTCTTGCACAATCGGACTCGATATTTGATTATCCCAATTCGAACTACCACGGACGTCCTGCAACGGGCAATGAGTGAATGAAGTCCAACCAAAACAATTTCCATGAACGTACCGATACAACACGACCCACACGAAGCCCACCGCCTCGCTTCACTGTCGGTAATTTGTGAGGTTTCTCGTGACTTCCGCTGCTAGAAAGCGTGGACTGACGAGGAGTTTTCCAAGACATGACACGCGAATCCAACACAATGTGAATCGAGTGAAGATGTTGAATCGGTTGTTCATGCAGAAAGATGAACGATTCAATGGGGACTCGCCATCACCCGAAAATACTTGGCACGTTTCAACTTCTACGTCGCCACGTTCGACTCGCAGCAACTTTAAAAGCGCCCGGTAGCTTGAACTCTCTTCAAAATGTCCAAGTCGAATGTCCGAGCGCAGAGTGAGCAGCTCTTCAATCTGCAGGTGCAAGGAGACAAGTACGCCCGATTGCTCGTGGAGCAGAAGCACCGACTTCGACAGCTTGACGATCACTGGAAAAAGGTTCACGAGGAGCTCAAGGAGCTGCGACTGAAACGTGGAGAATGCGACCAACGCGGTGGAGGTGCCAATGCCGTACGAGCTCGGATGGCCGACGAACAACGGGAGCTCGTGAAGCTGGAAAATCGACTCTCGGCGTGCAAAACTCGAGAAAGCAAAATGGTCGCGTACAACGCTGAGCTTCGGAACCGCGTGGACGAACTTCGAGCCAACCGCGTCTTGAGTCAAACTGTCTTCGAGAAGAACCAACGTCGACTGCGCGAGATTCACAAGCAAATGCAGGAAACTTTTCGACAATCGACTCTTATCGTAGCTGAACGCGATCGGGTAAGTGACGTTTGTCTAGTTAATCGGGATAAGGTTGATCAACTAAGTGGTCACTATCAATGCAGATTCTGTCCCAAGCGAACTCGTTGTCGGGTCAAAACATGGACGAGCAGGAAGCTTTTGATCAAGTCTACCAAAGTCTCGCAGCTATCATCAAGCGGGAGAAAGAGAGTGCTGAGTCGTACAGGAAGCAGATTCTAGAACAGGATCCAATGGATCTATCTGATGACTTCATGCGTGGAAACATGAAGCTTGAAGACGAGCAGCAGCTCAAGAAAACACTGCAAAAGCTCGACATGACGGTCGGTACTCTGCATTTGCTGTAGTTATCAACGAAAAAGGAGTCACTAACTGTACTACCTGTCGTAGATGCTGGAGGACAAGCAAAATATCGCATCTATCAGCGAAAAACTGCAGGAGTTTGAGACGACATTTGCCGCTCTGCAACAAGAAATGGGGGTCGATGACTACCATGAGCTTGTTGAAGTGTACTCCAAGAAAGAGGAGGAGAATTTCGCTCTCTTTCGATACGTTCAAAGCACCAACAACGAGGTTGAGCAGCTCGAAGACGAGAAATTGGCACTCGAACGGGAAATTCAGAAGTGAGCGTCGTCCGAATGCGTTTGTTACCAGGACAAATACTCACGTGGTGTATTTCGTGCAGGATTAAGAGTGACATGCAGGACGGCAGCGCTAACGCTCGAAAGCGGATGGTCGATGACCTAGTGGAGACTCGTCAAAAGTGCGTCGATAGTTTTCTCAATGTTGGTGGAGATTGTTACTTATGAAGTTACTACTGCAGGATTCTAAAGGAAAACTCGGAAATTGAACGACTTCGAGCTGCAGCAGCTCGAGAATTTCAACCGCTTGCTCGTGTGGTGGACAGACTCTACAACGCACTCGGTTGCAACGATGTCATGCCGGTACAGATTGTAGCAAATGTGCTAGATGTGATGGTTTGTTCTCAAAGTTGTTGCTTTATCCGTGTGGTAGCCTGTCGTTGGAACTTCCTCGGGTGGCAGCAACTCCGACACGTCAAAGCGCACTAGAAAACAATCAGAAGACCAACTTGCATTGGTGGTAAGTGAATGCTTCATTCGATGCAGTTGATAATGCAAGGGACTCATCCGTTTTTTTCTTGTGCAGGCTCGAATCAACTCCATGAACGACCTGTTGGCTGCGCATGGTATCACTGAAGGAAACATCCTTCAATTCCTAGCGGTGGGGTCATCGTTCGCCTACACCACTTTGAAACATGGTAGTCTAATGAACTGGTTGGTACTTTGTCGAACAGATCATCGAGCAACGGAGCAACGAGCTCATCGAGCAGTTTTCACGCCGTCTGCAGTACAAGAACCCTGCCGAAGCCCAACGCGCCTCATTAGGAGCGAACCTGCGACCTAGTGATCCGACCCGGTCGGTGAATGCTGTGCGAGCACTTTTGCCAGAATTTCTAGATGATCCCGCAACAAGCAGCGGCTACGTAGGATCAAGTTCACCATTAGCGACGAGTCCCGTACAGCAAACACCAGCTACTGCATCATTTGTAGGAGGCACCGAGTTCAGCATCGATAGACGATTGACAGGGACGAACGTCATGAGAGATTCCTCGATCGCTGAGGATGAACCGGAGTCACCCCGCAGTGATGACGAGGACAGTGATCGGCCATTGACGAGAATCGAGCTACAGAAGCGAGCAGCCAAAAGTTTTGCTAGTCTGCAATCGAGTCCCAAGCTGCAATCGATTCGTGCCAAGCCCGTGTTATCCAAGAAAAAGAAGTACTGATATAACCATGAATGGTGTAGGTCTTTCTTACTGATAGCCGTAGCATGTGAATTGATGCCTTACGCTCTAGAACTCTTCGTTTTCTTCTTACTCCGCCAAGCGGAGTGCACGGAGTTGGGCCGCAAAGTGCTTGAGAATGACCGCGAGTCGGCTACCAGCGAGCGCAATTCGCTTCTGCGAGATTTCACCGGCCAACTCAAAGTACGAGGCGTTCGGACACGAGTACTTGCCCGAGCTCGTGACGTTTAGGTCCAGGTTGGAGTAGACGATCGTGTTGGCGTAGTCGTACGTCTCCAGCACCACCTTACGGAGTCTCGACTTGGTCACCATCGCCGTCACCAATTCGTCGTACGACGCGTTCTCGTACTGGGAGAAGGTGAAGTTGTCCGGGGTACTGGGCAGCAGCGCAATGAGCTCGGACGCGTTGCTCTGCAGCGTCGGCTTGAAGCTGTCGATGCTGAGGTTCCACTTGTTGAGGCTGTACAAACCTCCAGCGGCGTCCCAAACCGCGTGCAAGTTGCTGAAAGCACACGGAGACGCAAACGTCTCGCTGTTGCCACCACCGTCACCCGGGGCGGGGATGTCGGCACTGATGCCTGTCACCGTGTGCAGGGGCTGGTGCAGGTCTCCGAAGATGTGGATGAAGTTGCGCAGGATGAGGTTGGCCGCCCACTTGGACTTGGTCGTCTTGAACGCCTTCAAGTTGCTCTCAATGACGGCCACGCCGTCACCGCCCATGGTCTCATCGAAGAGCGTCAGGTCGGCGTCCTTGTTGTTCCACTTGTCTCCGTTGATGTTGAGTGGCAGGTCAATGTAGTGCCAGTCACTCATGCTCGTGATGGACGGAGACGCCGGAGACGGACATGTCGAGCTCACGGAAGTGCACTTGATGAGGTCCATCCACACTGCGGCGGTGGTGATCTCGCCCGTGTTGGGGAAGTCGTCGTCCCATCTCGACAGAATGCTCTCGATCGTGGCCACATCGGCCGCGTCCAGGAGCTGCGTGGCCACTTCACCGACGAGCATGTGACCGTTGTCCCACCACCCGTGGGTCGTGGGCACCACGCTCGAACATGCCACCAGG
Source organism: Phytophthora sansomeana (assembly GCA_032158285.1). Classification (NCBI taxonomy): domain Eukaryota; phylum Oomycota; class Peronosporomycetes; order Peronosporales; family Peronosporaceae; genus Phytophthora; species Phytophthora sansomeana. The sequence goes on along the minus strand of JAPDHH010000325.1, from coordinate 198,161 downwards.
GCCGTTGTCAATGCCAAAAGCTTCATCACTTGCTGCGATGCGAATCGAGAAATGCCGAGCTGAGACTTGAGCCTTCGTGGGTTGCGTAGTCACGTTCGCTCATCAAGGAGAGGCCGCTCGTGCAGAACGAGGACTCGAAGCGCTGTGCGCCAGCTAATCGGGCTCGAACACCTTGAAGGCGGCCTTGCATGCATGAGGTCCATTCACGCAAGCTTGTCATAGACGGGTAAAGAGCTCGTCTGCAACGGGCAGTCACGAGCTCCTGGTGGGTACCGTCGACTCTCGACACCACACGGCTGAACGAGCTCAAGTCACTTCACGACTGGCGTGAGTCCTGCGTAGCGCAGTGCCATGGACGGAAGTGATCCCGAAGCTCAACGGAAAAGCTGATTCTTGATGGACTGGTTGGTCTTGCTACACGTATTCATGATCTACGGAACGCCTTCATCGTGATCAGCGTTAGTCGCTGTTAATCGCGATGGTGTCTGCACGGAAGGATAGACAACAAGCGCATTGTTGGCGACTACTATGTAGTAGTAGTAGATGCCGCCGTCTAGTTTATTTCAGCAACAACGAGAACCAGTCGCTGTCCATTTCCTGTGAATATCACAAGCAGCGCAGTTGACTTCGACGACTTCAGATCTGCCATGGTTTGAACACTTTCTGTCTTGTCGAAGGCGCTGATGGTTCTTAGAGCGGTCGATTTCTTTATTTATTTTGGCATACTATCGCAGTTTTGGTCTTGGTAGTTGTCTGGTGCTTTGAAATCGAAGGTGAATTCGTAGATACTAGTAGTAGTACAAGAAATCGAGCTTCGGGCATTTCTACTAAGCCGAGTGAGCGTATTCGTCCACATCTGCTTAGGCGGCCAAGCCCAGCGTGCGCAGTTGTGCAGCGATATGCTTCAAGATAACAGCGAGACGACTGCCACCAAGAGCAATGCGCTTCTGTGAGATCTCGCCTGCCATCGCCAAGTACGAGTTCGAGGGACACGGAAAGTCACCGGAGCTCGTGGCGTTCAAATCCAAGCCAGCATACACAACCGTGTTGGCGTAGTTGTAGGTTTCCAGAATCACCTGACGAAGTCCGGACTTGCTCACCAACGCTGTGTACAGTTCGTTGTACGTCGCGTTCTCGTATTGCGAGAAGTTGAGACTGTCCGAGACGTTCGGCAGCAACGCGATGAGTTCCGTCGCGTTACTCTTCAAAGTCGGCTTAAAGTCGTCAATGTTGAGCGCCCAGTTGTTGAGGCTGTAGAGACCACCGGCGGCATCCCAAACTGCGTGCAAATTGCTGAAAACACACGGTGAATCAAAGTACTCGCTGTTACCTCCACCGTCACCACCCGGGAAGGCTTCACTGATACCGGTGACGGTATGGAGCGGCTGATGCAGGTCTCCGAAAATGTGATGAAGTTGCGCAGGAACAAGTTGGCAGCCCACTTGGACTTGGTCGTCTTGAAGGACTTCAAGGCACTTTCAATGACCAACACCGCGTCGCCTCCCATGGTGTCGTCGAAGAGCGTCAGGTCGGCCTCCTTGTCTTCCCATTTGCCACCGCTAATGTTCACTGGCAGATCAATGTACACTATGACAAAACCGATAGAAAGAGATTTAGTGGCTTTTTGTGGGATTTATGTAGTAGTGCCAGTGACTCATGCTCGTGATGGAAGGTGAAAGTGGCGACTGGCAATACGAGCTCACCGAAGTGCACTTGATGAGGTCCATCCAGATAGCACTGGTGGTGATCTCGCCCGTGTTGGGGAAGTCTTCGTCCCACGTGGATAAAAGGCTCTCGATCGTGGTTACGTCGGCCGCGTCCAGGAGCTGCGTGGCCACTTCACCAACGAGCATGTGGCCGTTGTCCCACCAAGCACAAGTTGTTGGGAAGAAGCCCGTGGACGCCACCACTGCCGTCGCGAAAGTTGCTGCAAACACCTTCATCTCTGCTTGTTGGTTGGGAGTGAGAACGAGAAATGAACAAAGGCTCAAGTCACTGCCATGCTGGTTGGGAAGCACGAAGTGGTCATGCTCGCGAATCAAAGGAGATTCGTCGTGTGGAGAACGGAGACAGTGCCATGACAGTGTCCTGGTCATCAAGTGCTCGGATCTGATCCTCCAGTACGAAGTCTTCCTTTCACGTGAATGCTAGCAGTAAGTTTAGAGGAAAGTGGCAGTCCAAATGCTGAAACAGAAGTGACGATCAGCTCGAGTTGCTGTGGGCATGCCGCCGATGCACAACCCTCCCATCTCTTATAGTTGCCTTTTTTCTGACTACAAAGATGCATTCACCTTAAGTCTAATACATACTATGAATCCCTGCAAGATTTAATCTTAAAGTGGTTCTGCTGGTCGCAAAAGTATCAGCCTCTGGGTCCCCGGTGCGAAATGGAGAACTTGCATCCCAGGTATATGCACGACTTGAGCACCGACGTCACACCGTCACGCGTGAGTGTTTTGTCGTGCTCGTCCAGCAGCATATACGGCTTCAGCGATGGGTGTGTCTTTGCACTTTCGTCAAAGTCCGGACCTAACCGCCAGCCTTTGGCATTGTACTCGGCTGCCCACACCTCGTGCGAGTTTTCAGCTAGCAGATCGATCAGCATCATGATATCCCACGACAACTGGACGTGGTCAAAAGGGAACGGAACGTCTCGCGTTTTCAGCTTTGGCGGACGGCGGTACGTAACGTGAACTCCGAGAGCGACCACACACTTCATGATTTCGTCAACGGAGCAGAAGTTGCGACTTCGGGCAGTGTCGTCCAGAGCACGCATCGGTAGCATGCAAGGGTGCAGTAAATGTGTGTCATCTCGCACGTCGCCGTACTTCCAGCCAGCGAGGGATTTCCCGCGACACCAGTTATAGTGCATCTGCGCCGCGACAAGCTCTCGATGAGGTTGGAACCACTTAGGAAGCGCCGTCTCCTTCGTATCCACTGGGTTCGGTCGGTAGTCATCATCGGCTTGAGGCGACAACGTGGCGTCCGTATCTGCCGAGTCGTCTTTTACCAGGCCACTTAGCGTGTCATGGCGTATTGCGGCTGACATTTTCAGGAATCGACTTTGGTGCACAGAGACGGCAGTTCCCAGTTCGTGGTCGTCAATAGAAAGCGTCGGGGCTTGCTTCAGAGCTTTCACCTGTTTGCGTAGACTCTTCGAGTCGATGTTGCGGTGCGTCCATCGATGTTGCAAAATGCCTTCCAACGTGATACGCTTCTCGGGGTCTTTCTCTAAGATCTTCTCTAATAAGTCCTTTGCGTCAGTGTCTTCGCAGGAAGCAGGGAACGCGAGTGGGTCATTCTCGATTTTATCAAAGAGCTCGGACACATCGCTGGAGTAATACGGTAGTGAGCCAAATAGCAGCGCGTACAACGTCACACCAATCGCCCAAATATCCGCTTTGAATGCACAGTAGGCGTCACCACTGAGCGATTCGGGGGGCAAGAACTGGTACGTGCCTTTGGTCGACTTAATCATGCCTCGAAGATGTCGCTTGCTGTCATCTGCGGCATTTGTGGTTGGCTTTTGCAGTGAAGGGGATGGCATCGGGCCTTGGTTGATATCCCACAGTTCGATAGCCTCGACGTCTTCTTCGTCACGAAGCTCGCCGTTTTCTTCTTTGAAGTAGTGGGCAACTCCAAGGTCTCCCAACTTGCACAGTGTATGTTCCTCGTTTGCCATCAAATTCTCGGGCTTGATGTCACGATGGGAGAGGTTATTCAGATGCAGACCCTGCACAGCAAGCACAAGATTTGTCACGTATGTGCGCGCAGTGCTTTCGTTCAGCAAGCAAGCACTGCCACTTGCAGCGCTCTTTGCTCTCGAGCTGACATAGCACTTTCTTGAGCCATCCCACTCGGCAATAGCGCCACCGCCCATGTATTCCATGACCAAGTAGTATTCTCGGTTTTCCGTGTCTAGTATCACATCATGCAAGCGAATGACATACGGAAGATTGCTCGCCTTTTTCAGCAGAGCAACTTCTCGTCGAACATCTTCGGGGATCTCATTTGGCTGGTTTGCTTGAACAGAAGGTCGCCTTCCAGTAGCAACAGGAACAGCTCGGCGATTGGGGATGCCTTTGCTTTTCTGAGGAACGAACTTCTTGATTGCAAATGGCTTGCCCTGCCAGGTAAATAGTGACACGATACCCGAGGCACCTCGACCGAGCTCACGAACCATCGAGTATTTGCCCGCGAGCAGCTCACGATCTGCCAGCCGATCCGCAACTCCCGAGGTAAATCCACTCGAGGTCTTATTGATTGCAGATAACCAGATATTCTGCTCTGTCAACGTCTTCGTACGAAAAGCAATTTTCATTCCACTTTGAGAGTTCACTTCAAAGCCAGCAACCTGCGTATCCTTGGCCTTGATCGGCGATTCGTCCTTCACTGTCGCCTTCACGTCAGAAAGCGGTCGAGCGTCTGCAATTACCACATCGCCACCAAGAACACTTCCGTATGATCCAGAAGGTTGGTGGTTGGTGGCATTGCATTTGACTAGAGCTGACTTGAGTCCATCCAGCATAAACCACCGCTCTTTCCATTTGCCATCTTTGCCTTGATACTGCAGGAGTCCTTGGTGTGTAGCCTGAGTCGAGCTACTCGAGAGCCCAAAGCATCCGACGTCACGAGCTTCTACGCCCATTTCAATCTTTGAACAAAGCTTGATCGATTGTGTGCTGAATCAAAGTTTTTTATGATGCACTCGTCCTCGCACCGTCCTCAGCATGTACTTGGGTATGGCCAGCACTAATAGATGTGCAGAATCTGATCATCAGAGTCTGCTGGATCAATAATGGAGGGGGAAGTGGTGCCGTAGCGTTCTGATAATATCCGGTAGTGCTGTGAATAGTTCGGTTTAGCTTCACAGTCTTTGCAGCCGAACGCTGCCCTTCCGAATGAGATACTCCTTTAGACGACGAACTTGATCCAGCGGAACTGTAGTCACTGTCCCGTTCTTGAGTTCTACTCTCAGTTCATGAATAGTATCGCCCAGCGAAAGAACCTTCACAAGTCCTCCCTCTTTACTAGAGCTTCGTGCTGGGTCAGTATAACACCACACTAACTCACCCAGAAGTACGGTCTCACTTGGTCCCAAGAGACTTGGCCACGTCAGTATTATAGCATGAAGATCGCCAACGTATCCACGACGAGATCCACGGTGGCCGAACTTGCTGTACTCGGCAGCTAACTGTAGGGGAAGCTCGCTTCCAGAAAGCCCCGATACTGGAGCTAGATCTTCCGCCGAGACGAGCAACGACGACGAATCCGTTGAAGCACGAGGACTTGAAGGCACCTCTTCGTTTTCTAGTTGGGTTTCTCCATCCTTCTCCTCTTCGTCTGCTGATAAAAGCTGATTCAGCTCCAGCGTTTCTTGTGTGTTAGTCGAGGAGCTGCTGCCACTTTCATCATCAACATCTTGAATTTCCGTAGACACTACCGCGTTCCGTTCTTGCAAAACGGTTTGCTGTATGAAAAAGCAGCAAACACGGAATCTCAACACCAGCCCTTGCATAAATAAAACCAGCAGCCAAACCTCTTTCTCTGCAGTATCTTGCCACTCCACTGCATCCTCCTCCTCCGAATCTGCTCCATCCAACTGGTTAAGTTTTCTCTTGGCTCCAAGCTGAATAACACCAACATATTCCCCACCAAGTCACTAATTGAGCACTTTACCTCACAAGACTAATATTCTCACCATTCTCGCGAAAATCGACGTTCCCGTCGTCGCAGTACTTGGCTACAACAAAGAAAAACTCCAATCAGCTTCACCACCTCGCCACTAAATGCATTAATTGTATTAAACCCACCAATTGTGCACTTGGTTGGCCGATCGTTTGCTCCTCCGAAGAACTTGACGAAGCATCTTCCTCCTCAGACGATTCACTGTCACTGTCACTTGAGGACTCTTGTGTGTCGACCACCGAAGCAATTGCACTTGAGTGCAGCTGTTTGCCAGTGTAGAGTGCCAATTTTTGCTTCCATTTCTGCAGTAGTAAACCATTTTTGAATCAAGTGGCAATTGGAGACCGTCTCAAGTGGAATTTTGGGGATAAAGGAGACGAAACCTGTTGCAGCAGTTCGGCCGCTTCGTCTGCCGGTAACTCGCTCTCCTCTCGGTACGCAGAGCACACGCGCTGCATGACCCGAGCGTAAAATGCCTCCAGAGTCGCGATGTTCGGGTCGTCACTACTCTGCATGCCAACGAAAAATGCAAGGATATTTGCTTATATTCAGGTAAGTACGAAATATGCATTTGAAGTGGAAGCTCCTCCCGGCTTAACGGCTACAAGGCCTTGCTGTCCAATGCATGGCGCTTATCTAATGGAGTTGGGATAGCACTAGTACCATGCAATAGATGTCGATTCAGTGTCGAAGATTGTAATCGTAATGTTCTGGTGCAAAAGAGCGCAAGCGTTTGATTTCATTCCGTGGCGAGGGCGATTTCGACTGCACCCTCATCCTAGATATCTGAGCCATCAATGGACCTACAGCTCCTTGCAACCAGGTTTCACTTCTTCATCCTTTTGCTTGTACTGGTGCTGATAGATCTTCATCTCTCTTGCATCACCTCCGTCCGAATCGTCCGACCATTTTATTGGCGGAAGTTCTCCGGGACGCCGTTGCGCAGGTCGCGCTTGCGCTGCAATAGCCACCGACATCAACACAAAACCTTAGTTCAAACGATAGCGGATTCAACTGCAGCCAAGAGCAGCACGTACGCGCTCGTCGGCGCTCAGGACGTAGTAGAGACCGTAAGGGATCAGGCCCCAAGCCGCCATGGAGGTGAAGAACTGGGCGTCGAACTTGAAGCGCTTCTCCGAGTCTCCTCGCCAGTTGTTCCAGTTCTAAACGACGAAAAAGCAGTTAAAACGCGTTAGAACTGCGGTTAATACGACATCTCCACCGTTTCAACGCCGATAAACACGCGGAAAGCGGCGCTGCACGCACCTCGATGTGCTTGTTCTTGCTCAGCGAGCCGCCGTGGCGGCGCTGGCTCTGCAACTGCGAGAGAGCGCGCTTGGGGGCCGCCGCGCGGCGCAGGGTCGTGGCGAGCATGGTCGTCGAGGGGTTCCTGGCGCTGCCGACCGCACAAATAGTTCGCGCTTGGTCCCTCGCTGCAATTGGCTGAAACGCAACGTCCCTACGCTACGATTGGCCAAAAACATGGACCACCGGAACCTCCCCGTTCTCATACTTGAGCTTGCGCAACGGAAATCCATTCATATAGGACATGCTTTCCCACAGTCCTCTTCCATACAAATTCCCTCTTGTAGTCTCTGTTTTACATATGCATTCTCACCGACCCAATCCACGCCCGCAGCGTCGCAGCCGAGCCTTCAGTCCCCATTTGAGCCTCTAGTCGTCGCCTCCCACTACCGTCATGAGTTTGCAGGTGCTGAGCAAGAAGCTGTCGTCCCGCGCCGTGGCCCCCACGCTGGCGCGCGCCATGAGCACGGAGAACTACTCGGCCACGCAGACGGCGCTGGGCCGCCCCATCTCGCCCAACGTGACCATCTACAAGTTCCCGGTCACGGCCATCTCGTCCATCGCCAACCGCTTCTCGGCCGTCGGCATGTCGTTCGCCTTCGTGGGGGGCAGCGCGCTGGGCTTCGTGGGCGCCGACGTGCCCGCGCTCATCTACATGGCGCAGGACGCCATCCCGTTCTTCGCGCCGGCCTCGAAGCTGCTCGTGGCCTTCCCCGTCAGCTACCACCTGCTCTGCGCCGCGCGCCACAGCCTCTGGACGTACAAGCCCGAGCTCATTAACAACGCAGACGGACCGACGAGCTCCTACGCCATCTTCGCCGCGGCGGGCGTCATCAGCCTCGGCGCCGCCGCCTACACCATCAAGGCACCCGAGAAGACGGAGGAGGCCCAGGACCACTAAGTTGCGCAGCCAGTGTCTTTGCCGTCGCGCGGTCGCATGTACACGCACGCGGACGGATTGGACGAACACGAGTCCGGTGGGCTGGCCATTTGGCTGGCTGCTGTCCTCCCGGGAACTCTCGGGAACAGGAAGAGAGACTGGGGACGTGTGCCGACGACGACAGGACTGGCACAAAGAGAGAGAAAAGCCGATAAAAATGAATGAACGTAAGGAAACTCAACGCCGCCTTGCCTTGCTTGTGGTCCTCTGTGCGTGAGTGTGGGGGACAGGTGGCTTGCCGCCACGCACGCGCGTCTGATTCCGATCATCAAGTGAGCGCGTCCGCGGTGACGCATCTCGGCGTGTTAAATGGCGTGCGTGTCGGGGCACGCATCTCGGCGTCGGCGTGGCTGCGAGTCCAGCGGCGCCGTGGCGACAGCGCTGACGATGCTCACTGACGATGACCGAAGCTGAAGCAGCAGCGGCACCGCCGATGGGGAAATGGCTCCGCTGCTGCTGTCCACCACACCCCGTCCGTTGTGTGACAGCCGTCCTGATCGTCAGTCAGGCTTCACATCAACGCAAATCGATCAGCAGCGCTCGAGAAAATCAATGCAAGAGCAACAACGTGGCTACACTGCCTGCCAGTGCTCGCCTCCATTGCCAAGTGACCAGCGGCTCGATGCCAGCGCATTGACCACTTCCCCCTCGCACGTTTTTTGCCTTGGTGGATGCGAAAGAAAGCACGCAATGGCGCCTGTAGAGCGTCAACTGGATTTTGCTTGAGCCCCATTGTTCCGATGGCGACACCACCCGCCTGCATGACCGCCATGACCGCCGCGCATGACTCGCCTAAAGCCTACTGTGCACGCACGTGTCTGGACATCATCACATGGGATAGCCGCCGTCTCATGGAGGTCCGACGAACCTCTCTCGCTGTGCCTGCCGGTCATGGCGAGTCTTACGCTAGACGGCAACACCGAAATGAAGACATCATAGATGAAAATTTGCGCGTGACACCTCACCTGCGTCCACAACTGCACCCTCTCCTCGAGCGCTCATTCCTCAACTTAGCGTTGACCCCACAAGTGCCTACCTTACACGACCGAGAGCAGACTTTAGCATGTCCACCTCCGTGTACCAATTCGTCTCGACCATGACCCCGCGTTTCGCGACGGAGGTCCTGAAGCCGCTCGCGCTCACGACGCCCGGCTCGAGCCGCGCGATGCCCTTCTTGAGCTACCAGTGCGGCGAGTGTCCGCGCCAGTTCGCGCGGCGCTACGCGTTGCAGGAGCACTTGGCCACGCACACGGGCGAGAAGGCCTACGTGTGTCCGGCGCGCGGCTGCGGCAAGCGCTTCACCACGACCAGCAACCTGGCCCGTCACCGCCGCCTGCACGGTGACGAGCTGCAGCCGCTCGCGTGCCCCGCGCCGGCGTGCGCCAAGACGTTCTCCACGGCGCACAAGCTGCAGCGCCACATGCGCGTGCACATGGGCACGCCCACGCGGCGGTGCAGGTTTGCCAATTGCAGCAAGACCTTTAGCTCCACGGGCAACTTGAACCGCCACATGCGGAACCAGCACATCCGCTTCGGCCACCCGCTGGCCAGCGACGCCAAGCAGGAAGAACAGTCTCCTACGAGCGTGGACGCCGACGTCTTTGCTTGGGGTGCAGACTCCAGCGCTGTGCAAGTGACCCCCATCGGCGAGGACCTCGAGTTGGACGCCAGCGGTGAGCACGACGTCTCGGACAAGGAGCTGCTGGAAGTGCTCTCGTGTCTGCTGGACGAGCAGCCTGCAAGCAGCAGTGAGAAGCGTGAGGAGACCACTACGACCACGACAGAGAGTACTGTCGAGCTGTAGGATAGCTGTAGCTGAGCTCACCAAGCTGTCGACCAGCGAAGTATTTTATGAACACGAGTGCGGAGCATCATCCGCTTCTGAAGCATCGAATAACTTGCTTTTTATATGGGGAATCTAGAACTAACATTAGGATAACGTGTCTAGACTAGAGGCGCTAAACTTAGAAGAAGCAGTGTCCATTTTGTTATGAAGTGCTTGAGAAAGCGTCGCGGAAGCGAAGCTGCACTACTGGTGCTTGGTCCAGCCCCCGGAGTACGGCGGTCCAGGAACGTATTTACGTTTTTGAGGCTGGCCATCGCACCCTCACCCAAAACTAGCACCCTAACTTCATTAAGGTGGGACTTACACGCAAGAGAAGTTTGTGGCAGCAAGCTCAATAGGAAGGCAAGACATGCATGTACATGCGTAAAAGCTGCGTATGAGCTAAAGCGCAACCAGCACCAGTGCCAGCAAACTTCGATCCACGACATTGCACGCCAAAAAATTACTTGTGCTCGACTTGGTGTGTGGTGGATCCTTGCAAAGGACAGCAGCTTGCTTAGCAACACCCTCAAGCGTATCAAGCACCTGCCACTTTCAAGGTGACCACGCTTCTCGGTGCGCTTTGAGTCCTTCAAGACGGTTGAGGCGGTGCGCAGACACAGAGCACCAGCCGACAAGCATAATTTCCCATCTGCTGCGATGGAGTCCCCAATTTGACTTAGTGGTCTTCCAGCGTGTTGCAGACTGACACGTTCGACTGCCGGAACCGCACCGCATTTGGCGCTGCTCGGCTCACCGTTTGGACTCAAGCCCAGATCACGGCAAGCTCACCTGCGTGCGTATGTGGCTCGCGTAGCCCTGCTCACGGGATCGGCGACCGCGGCGATGAACATCATTTACATCCGTGCGCCGGGCGCCGAGCGAGTGTGGATATTTGTCGCTGCGCGTTAAGCCTTTTCAGCGTTGAGCAGGCTCGGGCGGGGCGGAAGAACGCGGTATGCCGCGAAAGCAAGTGAACCTGCTACGTTGCGACAAGGCGGCCGCCCGGCTCACAGCTGAAGCTCCAGCGTTGCACCGATCCTGAAGACAACCCGGCGCCGGTTGCGTGGGTAAACCTGTGGGTAAACCTCGCTCAAGCAGCCTCAGCTCGCTGCACCTTCAAACAACCAAACCCACAACACGCGATGGCCGTGAGGCGGGGCGGTGGTGGCGACCAGCGGACGGCGCCAGCGTAGTGGTAACTCACCACTGGGCGAGGTTTGCGGACGACGGTAACTTGCAGTGACGAACCACTCCACTCCGCCCGGCTCATTCCTGAGAACGGCCGGGTCTCGATTTGGCTTAGCTGTCAACTGCTAATTCCTTGGAGCCCCTCCCTGCTATCGGCGAGTGGCTTGCCGTCACGGAAGCTGTGCGCTATGCTTGCTGAGTTTTATTCATCGTAGCTTGATGAAGCTCAGCTCCTTGGTGAACTTTATTCTTGTTGATTGAAGACAGCTTCGCCGTGTTCGCACGGGCGTCAAACGCCCGAAGTCCTTGACACCACGCCAGCGGTAGCCCTCTGCTGTGTCCGAGCGCGATGGATGTCCCACCACGAGTGCGGAGTCAAAGCGCGCGGAGCTTTCCTCGACTGCCGATTCCATGTCGACGAGCGCGCCCAGCTCAGCGCCCGTTTCAGCTATTGTTGGCTCTGGATACTATACTCGGCAATTGTGTCACAACGTAGCGCTTGCATCGGAGCTATTGCTCCTGCCCCTGCAGTGGCAACGCCCCAAAGCAAAAGCCCTATTTCATCGGCCCTAGACTGCAGGGCCGTGTTCATCTCAACGGCGCGCGCGACGACCGCCTCTGTCCCATGAAAGCCCAATGCCTGTGGGCCAGATGCCGACGGGGAGGGCCGGACCACGCTGCTGGCCGTTTTCTGAGACCCTTTGCGGCGTGTGCCCCATCTCAGCGAGCCGTCAACGGCAGCGACAGCCTTCCCCACTTCGGAATTGGACGCCTCGGCCACAGCCGCAAGGACTTGACAGCAAAGACCACCATGCTCACAGCGAACAGCGCGGACCAGGCCATGCCCAGACAGGTGGTGTTCCGGTGCTCGGTGCCGTACTGCGAGCGCTCGTTCGGCGACAGCTTCTCGCTGGCCGAGCACCTCAAGAAGCACGCGGGCGAGAAGCGCCACATTTGCCCCGTACGCACCTGCGGCCGCAGGTTTAGCACGCCCGGCAACCTGTCGCGCCACAAGCGCCTGCACGGACCCATCAAACCGCTCGAGTGCCCCGTGGCCGGCTGTATCTGCACGTTCCGCAGCGAGAACAAGCTCTCCAAGCACATGAAGTTCCACTTGGGCAGCCCCGTGCACGTGTGCTCGTCGCCCGGCTGCGGCAAGACCTTCAGCACGGCCGGCAACTTGAACCGGCACATTAAGGGCCACCACCCGGAGCTCGACGCCCGGAAAACCAAGCTCATGGCCGCCAACATGAACCCGCTGCCGGGCGTGGACCTCTCGTACGACAGCCCCACCGGCGCCGACGAGCTGCTGCAGGCCAGCACGATGCTCAATCCCATGATGACCCAGCTGCGAGCGCCGGCGTCGCCCACTTCCAGTGTGTCGACGGTGGACGCGGCTCCGTGCAGCCCGACACCGAGTTCATCCTGTGCCTCTCCAGGCGCCTCGCCCATGCCCGGCTTCACTCGACTGGGCGTCGCGCTCGACCCAGAGCAGCTCGATGAGCTCGTGTCTATCCTGGATGAGAACGTAAAGGTGGAGGACGCAGAGCTTCACGCTGAAGAAAGCGCGAGCTTCGTGGTGGAACAGACCTTGCCCCAGTCGCCGTGCGTCGAGCCGCAGCAAGCGCCCGTGAGCGTCCTGGACGACATGATTCGGTTCCACATTGACCACCTGCAGATGTAAATGCTGCGCTATTAGCTCCGTCTACCACTAAATTATAATCGATCGAAGATGTTTTGTTGCTACATTATTCGCTCTAGAGTCTTGTGCCATAGCACGGCATTAATCTGCAGCAGCCCGCGGCGTGAAGAGTACAGTACATTTCAACACCACACCAGCAGCAACTCACACTGTCTCAAGTCAACTTCGCACGTTACCAAACACGCCGCCGGATACTTGATTACAACGCACCAAAGCTCCTGAGCAGCGTCCGGTAAACAGCAACTGACTTTGTGCTCCGTCTCAAACCACTGTTGCAGTGTTCGTCTGATGTACATACTAGGTCTTCACTTCATCTAGGGTTATACCCTCCTAAAAACTACGTTCCGATTAGGGCTTACGCTCCGTTCAGATCCCCCTACCAATACACGAGATCTTCTTCGCCCACTTCCCCTACCGAATGAGCGCCCCCACCGTGAACCTCAACTTCCTGCGCGCCGGCAGCCGCGGCGCCAACGTCACGTACGGCGGCGCCATGCCCAACATGCACATGGCTCCGACCGACGACCTACGCGCGTCCGCTTCCACCCCCGACGCCCTCTCCGCCGGCTTTCTGCTGCCTCCCGTCGCCGACCCGGCCGCTTACTCGCGCGAACACTTCAAAGTCAAGTACACGGGGGACAACGAGCAGGCGCTGCAGTTCGCCAAGGGCACCACGACGCTGGCCTTCATCTACGATGGCGGCATCGTCGTGGCCGTGGACTCGCGCTCCACCATGGGCCCGTTCATCGCGTCCCAGCAGGTCAAGAAGGTGAACCCCATCAACGACTACATCCTGGCCACGCTGGCCGGTGGCGCCGCCGACTGCCAGTTCTGGCAACGCAACTTGGCCGTGCAGTGCCGCATGTACGAGCTGCGCAACCGCCACCGCATCTCGGTGCGCGCGGCCTCGAAGCTCATCGCCAACACGTGCAACTACTACAAGCGCTACGGCATGTCGCTGGGCATGATGATGATGGGCTACGACAACGGCAAGCCCGTGCTCTACTACGTGGACGACGAGGGCTCGCGCATCCCGGCCAGCAAGGACGTGCCCAAGTTCAGCGTCGGCTCGGGCTCCACGTACGCCTACGGTGTGCTGGACACCAACTGGCGCTGGGACCTCACGGATGACGAGGCCGTGGAGCTCGGCAAGCGCGCCATCTACCACGCCACGCACCGCGACGCCTACAGTGGCGGCTTTTGCAATGTGATTCTCTTCAAGCCTGACGGATTCAAACACGTCGTGCACCAGGACGTCAAGGAGATGCACGACTACGAGCGCGGCTACTAAGTGGACAAAAGAGAAAATGATCGCTTGACGAGGTGGTTTACAGACACCCACGTAGCCATGGAACAGCTTGTCGACGCGGTAATACACTGCAATGTGCTCAAACACGAGGTGGTTGATTGCTGTGCGGGTTTCCAGTGTGTTTCCTTCCCATTTCCCTTGATATTGTCGTCCATGAGAATTTACCGATGTTATCCCTACAAGAAGATACAAAACGCTGCACACTCATGGTTGTTTTTCTGCTTTTTGCTCGATTTACACGCTCGATTACCATCGCAAGTCTACGAGCAACATCCCCACAAAGCCTGCGCCGTCCGCCACAGGTGTATACTGGTAGCCCTCACCAGCCAGGAAACGCTCGACCGCTGGCATCAGACGAGCGTTGCCGTCGGGGCCTTTGGAATGGTGTCCTGAACCCGTAACAAGGTAGATGCTATCCACGCCCTCATCTGCGAGTTTGGGCAGCATCTGTGTGAGGAACTCCACCGCTTCCGCTACATGTAGTCCGTGTAGATCCATCATTTGGTCCATATAAAGTTGGTTAGGCGGGTTGCGCGACTCGAAAATCTCCGAGGCCGCTAGGAAATGGTAGTTCTTCATCTTGGCGTTGTAGTCGTGTCCTTGCTTCGACAGTCCTTTCGCCAGCGCCTTGTTACCACTGCAAATACACGAGATAAACCATCACACGTGAGCCACCATTGGCACTACCTAAGCGTAGAAATAGCGCCCCGTACTTTCGATATGCCTGGGTTGCGCCCATGAAGCACTTATTCCGAGCGCACGCCATCTCGTAGGCCTGTTCGCGCAGCTCAAGATACTGGGTCGTAACGCTCTCGCCTGTAGAAACCCACTTGGTCCCGATGCTGTCGCCGCTTCCTGCCTTGTGATACAACGGGCGGTGCATCGGAGGCGGAGGTGGCATTCGTCGGGACGGATCCATCCCAAAACCTTCAGGCTGGATAGTAGCAGGCGTTGGCTGCAACGCTACTGCCCTGGCAAAGTTCATGCTCAAATTCGCCACAGCATCATCCGTAGACAGGTACGCGTTAGTCGCCGCTGATGTCAACGAAGGACCATCGTTTCCTTGGGGAAGCGGAGGCGGCACTGGTGCTGGTGCACCTGACGTAGCGCTCTGGAGAGACGGAAACATGTCCTCCGCTTGAATGTCCAGCGGCGCAGCATTTTGATCCATCTCGTCTTCGCTGTCGTAATCGCGTTGTCCTAGTGCGTGGTCGTCCATCGAGTAGTATTCACAGAAGTCGTGCGCGAAAACACAATGCTCCGCTTGCAAGCACGTGCCGCGCAGCCAAAAGCGGCACGTGATCTTGTCCGTATCGTGCAGGAACTATAGCCACAGGCAAGGCAACGTGAGCCGCAACAAGAGAGGAGTCGGAAGCTTGTGAGCAACCACCAGTCTTCCGCCTCTTAGGACAGCCCAAGTCTTATCTTGCAAATGACAGACGCACCATGCAGTCCGCGCGCCGACACTCTCCCTGCAGGTAATGACGGCACACTTGTCCAGGTCCGACCGACTCTCGCTCGATGGTCGCCTTGAGCACGGCGTGCGCCTTGTCCACATCGAGCCCCACCAGCCTCAAGAGGTCGCACAGTCGGTTCGGGTCAATGTCCGGGAACTTGAGTTGCAAGTGGCTCACCAACTGCCGCACAGCACCACCAGAACGAGCCCAACACAACAACAACACTTAGCTCACCTACAAGTGTCCAGCACCCTACCTACTCGGCAGACAGAAATCTAAGCAGCAGACGCAGGACGCAGCGTCTCCCGTCCTGACGTAACGCGGTGCCGTCTTACAGTCCAAGCTAGTGCACTCTACCTCGTAGGCCACGGACCAGAAGAAGCTGTCTTCGTTCTGCATCGCTGCATTGTCCTGCTCCTCGTCTTCCTCCTCCTCCACTTCCTCCTCGTCCTCGTACACTTCATTGCCGTGCAATTGCGGCGGCGGCGGAGACGGAGACGAGGACGACGCCGTCATGGACACATGGCCGAAGCCGCCGCTAAAGGGCGTCACCAGGCCGCCCTCGGGGCTGTTCGTCGGGTGGAATTCCGCCACTTCAGGGGACAGGAACTTGCGAGGCACAAAAGTAGGTGCCGAGGCCTTGAGCTCCTCGTCCTGGTCCAGAATTTTGTTGATGTCGTCCTCAATCTGCTTGTCTCCAAGACTCTGCACGCCCGCCAAGGCCATGGCCGCGTCCGTGAGCTGCGCCGGGTTGTCCGCGAGCTTGGCCAGCTCGTCCACGAACTCCTGGGCGCGACCCTAAAATAAGAACCCGGAAACCCTAATTAGCGCGCACCAAAAAGTAGGCTCCATTTCTAATTGCGCTTTAGAAACCTCGTCCTCCGGCGCCAGCCAGCCCATGAGCACTTGGTGGATGTTGAACTTGGCGTCGTCCAGGTTGTCGTCGTCCCCGCCGTGAGAAGGCAGCATGCCCACGATGTAGGGCGCGAACACGCCGTCCACGCCCAGCGCCTCCAGCCGCGCCGTGGCCCACGCCTCCAGTAGCTGCATGTCGTCGAGAGCGATACCCCCACGTATAGTCAGGCTAAGTACAATGGGATGCCTACTTTTGGAGAACATAGGTGGACCTGTGGTATGGCATAAATGACCGGTATGTATGCGATGTGAGAGGATGGGAACTGGATCGAAAAGGTGGCACTTCAACTGCACTGCGGCTGAGAGGCTGGTTAGAAGACGTTGGTTGCTGCTGATAAAGAGTTTGAATTCTTCTTTATTGCTAAGGCTACGGGTTGCAAGACGCATTTCTAGACTGCGCGACGGATGCAACACGACAGGGAGCAGCAAAGAGAATCTTCGAGCATTTTGTCTGCGAAGGTTCAGCTTTTGGAGTCTTCGCAGACCAGTGCACCCATGTGCGTAATGGCAAGGCTATTGTAAAGTTGGCACCAGGAAAGCTAACAGCACCATTTATTGGTGCAGTGCTCATTCAATTTTAGCCTGGTGAATAGTGCATCGGCCATGAACTCTTGGTTGACGATTGATTATTTCGGTCTGGGCTTCGCTACGAGTGCCTTCCGCATGTAACCGGTACCAAAGCCGTGATGGTATGGGGGGGCTGCCTATGGGCAACCGAGACCACGGGCCACAGTAAACCTTGGTCGTTAGCTGTTCGGCACTTGCCGCTGATAACTGTGCGTCTCGAATTCTGAAGCTGAAGCAATTGACTGTATCCACGCCAAATCCCGGCTTGATTGATGGGCAAGTGTATTACATGGAGGAATTTCCATAAGTCAGTGCTAATCACTGAGATTTGGGAAATGTGTGTGCTACATCAAAAGCACTGAGATCAGTGAATGCAGAGTAATACTAAGTAGTACAAAATAGTAGTTGTAATACTACTATTATTTCAGATACTATTTTGATATTAATAAGTATTCTCGTAAAAGACGTCAAGGGCTCGTCCGCCATCATTGCGAGGTGGCACTTACATGTAGCATGTTCATCGAGCATCACCCGCATAGTTTGAAGATAGAATTTCATAAAATGGTGTTTGCGTGTTATCTATTATAGCATAGAAAACTACCAAACGCTTGTGGACGAGCGATATGTAGAGAAGACACGAAAGATTCAGGCCCCACCACCATCGCGCAAGCGGTCGAGCTCCTCACCTGAGAAAAATTCGGGCCAAAAGTGACCCGACAACGCACTGCCGATTGATTCTCTTTCGCTAGGTGCCACGCGAAACGAACACATTAAAACGGCGGGCAAAGACCGCCGAAAGTAAAAGCAAAAAAATATCGTAGGCTAAAAAGCAATTTTGAGCGCAAACAAGTTGCTCGAGTTTTGTTGAGCCGTAGCGCTATGGATTCGCATGGTATAATTACCAACTAGCTTCGTATTGATGATTCGAATCTTAGCATCGCAATCATACTTTCTCTGCTGTAGCTGGATAACTGGTCTTGCGAAGGTGGACGCTTACAATTTTATCCTTCCAATTATTCTACCAAAAAAAGATCACTGGGGTTAATGGTCCTAGCAGTTGCTGAATGAAGCGCTATAAGTGGTGCGCTTGCAATAACCCATATATATTTTGTATATATTCCTTGCGGGCTCTTGCATCGGCTTAAGTGCGGTTTACTACCAGAAATAGTATTCAAATATAATGCTATTACTATTTTGCATGATTGGTTTTACTACAAAGTTCATCTAAGACCTTCTACCAAAAGTTGTTCTTTCCATGCATGTTTTCACAAATCTCAGTGATTAGCACTGACTTAGGCCCTGGTATCTACGTCGGTGTCTGGGTCTGGGTAAGAAATTCCCCGACGCCAGTCCCGGGTAGCTCGGTCTAGGAATACTATTGGCGATGCGCATACCCTTCCAAAATCGTTTCCACAAGAACTATTGGCTAGCTGCTGTCGCCAGCGATCGATGGAGAACCCGACACCAGCCAAGATGCTCTAGGTCAAGCGCAGCACTGCCCTCTCCAGCTACCGTGCCTCCAGTCGCTCCAGCGGGCTGCAACCGCCTGTAGTGGCGCCGGAAGCAGCCCGCAAGTCCCAGTCGAAGCGCGGTCGCCCATCGAAGGGCGAGCAAAAGGTTTGGACGACGTGCTCCACCGAGACGCTGTTTACCATGCATCAAAACTTGTAGATACTAGTAAAGCGTCAAAGTCAAGTTTGGTCACTGTGAGTAGGTTTCCATTGTCTCCCTTTAGCGGTACCGTAGTTACAGCAATGGCAGCAGTGCAGAGGACCTCGAGAAGGACGTGTGTTTCCACGTCGTCGTCTTCGTCCGATTTCGCCATGACAACCAAGCGTGTACTTGCCTCGTTGGACTCTTGAAATCGAATACCTATCTGGGAATAAAATCCTTGGTAAATTCCCACCCCCTGGGGGTGGGAATAAAGGCCGCGTCGGGGAATAAACTGCGGACCAATGAAAATCGTTTATTATATTCCCAGACAAGAGTGGCGTGGTGTCTTGGCATGAGGGTCTGAGCTGTTTTACACTTTGCCCCGAAATCGGAACTCGGCCACGCACTTGGCAAAGACCGGCCGGCAAACCATCTGCCGTCATGTTTTCCGTGTGGATGAACTTCTCGTGGGCTTCAAGCGCATCAAAGCTGCGTGGATCGGGGTCTCGTGTCGGCGATCTTCCTGCCATGGAGACCATCAATTGACACCGTCAAAGTCATTCCGCCATTTGCCGGTTCGAGCGCACAAGTCCCCGCTTGAATTCGCGAACGGCCGTCGACCATGCGCTTCCCCCGCCAAGTGCTCCCCGTCGTGGCAGCGGCTCTCTTTGGCTCGTCGGTGGCGTCGGCCGCAGAGCCGCGCTGCTTCCCCGAGACCTTCATGTTCGGCTCGGCCACCGCGTCGTACCAAGTGGAAGGCGCCGCCAAGGAGGGCGGCCGCACGCCCAGCATCTGGGACGACTTCTGCCGTGAAAAGCCCGGCATGAAGTGCGCCAACGTGGCCGACGACTTCTACCACCGCTACAAGAGCGACGTGAAGCTCATGGCGGACACAGGTCTCGAATCCTTCCGCTTCTCGGTGTCGTGGTCGCGTGCCATGAACTGGGACCCCACCACCCGTCGCATGAAGCCCAACGCCGAAGGGATCGCGTGGTACCACAACCTCATCGACGAGATCAACGCCAACGGTATCACCCCCATCCTCACCATTTACCACTGGGATCTGCCCAGCGAGCTGCAGACGCAGTTGGAGCCCAAGGGTTGGCTGAACCCGGACATCGTCGACCACTTCCTCGAGTACTCGACACTGTTGTTCAACGAGTTCGGCAACAAAGTGCAGCTCTGGACCACGTTCAACGAGCCGCTGTCGTTCGTCGGTGCGGGCTACGGCCTCGGCATGCACGCCCCCGGTTACTCCGGCTCGGACACGCAGGCGTACACGGTCTCTCGTAACGTGCTGGTGTCCCACGCCAAGGCGGTGCAGAAGTTCCGTGAGCTCAAGACCAACAGCGAGGTCGACGACAAGGCCCGCATTGGTATTGTGCTCGTCTCGAACTGGTACTACCCGCTCGACCCGTCCAATGAGAAGGACCAGGCTGCTGCGAAGCGTGCGTTTGACTTCGACTTTGGCTGGTTCCTCAACCCGATCGTGAACGGCGACTACCCGGCCGTCATGCGTGAACGCGCTGGTGACCGCCTGCCGAAGTTCACGGCGGAGGAGTCTGCGCTGCTTAAGGGCTCGTACGACATCTTCATGATGAACCACTACGCCTCGCGCGCGATCACGGACTGCGACTCGGAGGCCTCGAACACTCCGTGCTCGTTGCTGCTGGCCGGTTACCCGGCCGACAAGGGCGTGGACGACAGCCACCTGATGCCCGGCACGCGCGCCGGCGTCCCGGACCGCTTCGGCAACAACTACTGCGAGATGTTCACGGGCTACCCGCCAGGCTACCTCGACATGATCCGTTACCTGCACTCACAGGACACTACGGTGGACATCCTGCTGACCGAGAACGGCTGGTGCGGCAACGACGAGGTCGATAACATGGACCAGCTCTGGTACTTCAAGGCCTTCGTGGAGCAGGTGTACAAGGCCGTCGTGGAGGAGAAGATCCCCGTGATCGGGTACACTGGTACGTGTGTCCTCATTGCTTTCATGTGTGTTGTCTTCGTATCTGATCAATTGTCTACCCTTTTAACGTTTAAACAAAAGCTTGGTCGCTGCTGGACAACTACGAGTGGGGCTCGTACGGCCCGCGCTTCGGACTCTACTACGTGAACTTCACGTCCGAGACCGGGTCTCCGGACTACTACGAGCCGAAGCCCACGGACTTGGAGCGCATTCCTCGCCCGTCCGCCAAGTGGTTCGGCAAGGTGGCCACCACCAAGTGCATCGACGGATGGAGCGAGATCGACACCAAGGCCGCTGCGCCGTCGCACGAGAGCAAGAAGTCCATCTTCGGAATCGTGTTCGCACTGGCCGCCGTGTTGATTGGCGTGGTTGTGGTGCTGGTGTACCGCCACCGCCGCAGTGGCTACGAGCCGCTCCTGTCGCGCAACTAGGTCGCCCCTGTTCGCGCTCGACGAGGCTTCTGGTAGTGCTACAATTGGTTTTGGCATTCGTGGCAACATGTTTTGAGGTAAATCGAATATAAAGAGCTTGAAAGCATTTACGTGGCCACAGGGCATGCTTGTTTCGCTTGCAAGTATTGTGCGTTTCTTCCTTTTTGTCTATGCTGGCATCTTAGTCTGAGGATAAGGGATCGATGATTAGGTTGCTGTCAAACTTTAACAAACGCATACCTGCGGATAAGGCTCAGATTAGAGGTGGTAAGCTCCGGCTCGACGTCTTATAAAGACGGAAAAGTCCAAATGCCGCCAATCTGGCTGACATTCGGAGATTTCTCGCTGTTATGACTTACTCGCAGGACTTAAAATGGAGGGCGATAGTGCTTCTGTACGCGTACAACGTTCCAGTTCACATGGTGTCGGTTGTTCTAGGTATGACGGAGCGTACATTGCTTAGATGGCTGCAGCATTTCCTGACGAATGGGAACGTGGACAAAAAAATTCGCGAGAAAACGAAATCGTCTAGATGGCCACGTGCGGTGCTTGATTTTGTTGACGACTACGTAAAGCAGCATCCGTGTTTTTACTTTGAGGAAATCAAGACCGCAATCGTGGAAAACTATCCTGAACTAGACAACGTATCAGACGCCACTGTATGTCGCGTTCTTCGTTTCGACTTGGATTTGTCGCGAAAGAAGTTGACAAAGAGGGCTCGTGAAAGTGTTCCTGCTGAGCGGAGGGACTATATAGCCCGCCTGGCACCTTTCTACTCTAGTCCTGACCAGCTCGTGTTCGCTGACGAAACGTCAAAAGACGGTCGATCAATGCTGCGTCAGCATGCATGGTCTCCTCGTGGCCATCCTGCAATTGTGTCCCTACCCTTTTCACGTGGTAAACGGGTTTCGTTACTTGCTGCAACTGATGTCGCTGGGTTTTCTCCTGGGGCCATGTCGAAGGAACATTTACATGATCAGCGTTCCACGAAGTACTTCGCAGCAAAAATTTACCGTTCTTAAACCCGTGGCCGCTACCCCGTTCCATATTGATTTTGGATAACGCACGCATTCATATGTACCGTGAAATTCAAGACCTCGTTCACTCCACTGGAGCGCTGCTCTTCTTTCTGCCTCCGTATTCCCCAGAATTAAATCCGATCGAAGTTCAATTCTCACTATTAAAGAGATGGATACAAAAGCACGCCAACATGGCTTTTAGGGAAAACCCTCTAGCTGTATTGAGCGTTGCTATGGAGATGTGTACTAAAGGCAACGACCAAGTAGGAGTCAATCTCTATAGGCATTGCGGCTATAGCGACCAATCTCTAACAACAAAATAAATCATCGTCGTCCTTGTGCTCTTCGTCATCAATTCTGCGCTTTCAGACAATGGAGACCCAATTGGATAATTGTTATGCGCTCTAAAGGGAGGGCGCAAACTCCATGCCGGTAGTCCGAGTATTCGACGTAAGTCGCTGACATGGACGCGAATAGGAACGACAACGTCGTGCAGCTTGATATGGATAAGTGAGTAGGTATCACTCTCCGACGCAACTGCAGCTGCATCATTTTCGTCTATGCGCCGCTGCTGCTCGTCCACGTATTGTAGTTGCCGGAACGTAGTATTGGTTGGGATTGCAACGGGTGCCTCCGGAGGGGCGAGCTTGCGATGTTGCCACGTACAGTGTTGTTGCAGGACCAGCAGAGACTTGTTGCTCGCGCAAAAAAGCAGCAACACGGGGAAGTTGTTCTTGGATCCGAGGTTGTGTTGCTCTTCGAATGATGGTTGGAGGTAGTGTACGCTGCATGTAAATGAACAACTCCAATTCAAATCCTTCGCGTCCGTTTTTGCGATGACGAGCACGGCGCCATATCGTCGATATTAGTTGAGTAAGATCGTGGTCGGTTTGTGCAAGAGGTTGATACAACTTTTGCGAGGCATTGTTACTGGGCTTTACGTACACTGTCGTCGAAGAATCTAGTCGTTTTCTCATCTCTGTGTCGAAAAGAGTTGATACTTTTGCTCGCAGAACTTCGTAGCCATCGCACACTCTAAAATCGAACCGAACAACTCGCCCCTTGTCGCGGCTTCGACCTAAAGCTTCCCCTTTCTTGATCGTCAAAGAGCAGCGAACTTCAGGAGGGAGCGTGGCCGCGGTGTCAGTGGAAAGAAGCGCCTGCATGTTGCTGTCTGAGCATTACTCGTGAGTGGGCTGCAAGAGATATTATTAGCGGCACACTGGACAATTATAGCCGTTGTAGTCCGTTTTGCCCTGACCTTAAGCTGGGTTTAGAGTTGCCCTAATCCCTACCAAGTCCGATTACAAAGCCCGTATTGACCGGCAAAATTAGTGAAAGGGACAATAAGTTTAGCTTGCAATACTTGACTACATAGCTCTCATTTATCAGAGTACGGATTCTCAAACCCAGTACACTGTACGAAGGTCATCCACGGAGCAGACGTGGATTGGAGTGAGTGTTTCCTCTGTGGTGCCTTACGGCATCCACCAATACATGTATTAATACATGATGTTGGGGTCGGGTCTCGTTTAAAAACTAGTATTTCGCGTTGCCATCTTTGATGTCTAGTCGCCGCACCCTGATGCGTGTGCGTCGGCTCTTCGGATACGAGCACCGGAATGCCGCCCCGAACAAAAGGAGACTTGCAAATCCCATGCCAGTTGTACTGCTTGAGATTCATGAAGAAGCGTGCGGCCACCATCAAATGTGCGTGGCTGAAGTACGTGCACAACTTGCCCGCTAACTCGTCGATGAGGTTTCATTCCTGAGTTTGCTCGATACCCAACAAGCACCTTCAGTGGAAAATGAAGCGGTCCTTCTTCGGCTTCGTGGCCAGCGTGGCAACTGCGTTGCTCGCAACGTCGGCACTAGCCGCTGCTTCGTCGGAGCCGCGCTGCTTCCCTAAGGACTTCATGTTCGGCACAGCCACCGCCGCGTACCAAGTCGAGAGTGCGTGGAACGAAGGTGGCCGCACTCCGAGCAACTGGGACGAGTTCTGTCGTGAGCAGCCTGGCATGCTGTGCGCCAACGTCGCTGATGACTTCTACCACCGGTACCCGGACGACCTGAACCTGATGCAG
Organism: Phytophthora sansomeana; assembly: GCA_032158285.1. Taxonomy (NCBI): domain Eukaryota; phylum Oomycota; class Peronosporomycetes; order Peronosporales; family Peronosporaceae; genus Phytophthora; species Phytophthora sansomeana. Next base: position 174,100 of record JAPDHH010000325.1, on the reverse strand, counting down.
GATATGGGCCTGCAGTCTCTTCGGTTCTCCATCTCGTGGTCGCGTGCAATGACTTCGGATCCGGAAACCCGACACATGCGTCCGAACCCGGAAGGTATCGCCTTCTACCACGCGCTGATTGACGCCATGAACGCCAAGGGAACTGTACCGATCCTGACGATCTACCACTGGGACTTGCCGTCCGCATTGATGCACGAGCTCACACCGAACGGTTGGCTCAGCCCCGAAATCGTGGACCACTACGTCGAGTACGCCACGCTCATGTTCCACGAGTACGGACACAAGATCGACTTCTGGACAACGCTCAATGAGCCGATCGCATTTGTCGGCTACAGCTACGGAACAGGGATGTTTGCCCCAGGACACAAGGCTCGCCCACTGAAGCATACACGGTCTCGCGCAACGTCCTCGTTGCACACGCCAAGGCTGTTCAGAAGTTCCGCGAGCTCAAGTTGACGGATGTTGTGGGGGACAAGGCCCGCATCGGTATCGTGCTGGTGTCTTCCTACTACTACCCGTTAAACCTAAGCGACCCTGCCGACGTTGCTGCCGCTCAGCGTGCTCTCGACTTCGACTTTGGTTGGTTCCTCGAGCCGATCGTGACTGGCGACTACCCTCCTGTGATGCGTGAGCGCGCTGGTGAACGTTTGCCAGCGTTCACCGCCGAGGAGTCTGCGTTGCTTAAGGGTTCGTACGACATTTTGATGCTCAACCACTACTACTCGAAGGCAGTGACAGACTGCGACTCGGAGAACTCCAAGACCCCTTGCTCGTCGCTCATTGCCGGGTGGGAGGCGGACAAGGGCGTTGATGAAGACCACGTGATGCCGGGGACGATGCAGCCCCGCCCGGACAAGTTCGGCAACAATTACTGCGGCCGCTACACGGGCTACCCTCCGGGCTACCTCGACATGATCAAGTACTTGCACTCGCACGACCCGACCGTGGATATTTTGCTGACCGAGAACGGGTGGTGCGGTAACCAGGAAGTCGACAACTGGGACCAGCTGAAATACTACAAGGCGTTCGTGAACGAAGTCTACAAAGCCGTCGTGGAGGAGAAGATTCCCGTGATCGGGTACACTGGTACGTGTTTCCTCTTTGCTTTCGTGTTTATCGTCCCCATCTCTAATCAACTGTTTACCCTTGTCAACGTTTTAACGTTTAAAAAAAGCTTGGAGTTTCCTGGACAACTACGAGGGGGCTCGTACGGCCCGCGCTTCGGACTTTACTACGTCAACTTCACCGAGCAGACCGGGTCTCCGGACTATGAGAAGCCCAACCGACGGACCTGGAACGGATCCCTCGCCCTGCCGCAAAATGGTTCCACAAAGTGTCCACCACCAAGTGCCTGGACGGCTGGGACGAACTCGAAGCTGTGGTCGACAACTCGGTTGCTCACTCGGTGGAGAGTTTTGGATTCTCGGTGGCGTTCATTGCTATCGCCGCGGTGCGGTCACTTTCAAGCGTCGTTTTGGGTACCAACGCGTCCCTGTCTTCTCCTCGAACGAGTAGGAATAGCGATTGCAAACCATCAAAGTCCCTACAACATGAATTCAAACACGAAACCTTTGCTTTGTTTCACCACCTCATCGTGACAACCTCGGCAAGTAGCTTGGCTTTAGCGAGGTCAAATCCATCGGGCCACCGTATATTGGTGCAACAACTTTCTCCTCTCATTCGTAGACTGCGAATCGTAGTCATGACAACGAAGTGCACGATCCTCGAGTAATAAACAATCACGAGAAGCTTCTTGTGATTGTTATTCTTTCGAAGAACTCCAGCTCGATCAGATATTTTTCCAAAACACATTTCTATGATTGCTGGGCAAGTCCGCTACCCTTCCTGACTGCCACCAATTTGATGGTGGAGCTGAAGCACGCTTCAACTTGGTCATACCGCGAACACTTCAACCATATGCGAAAGCGTGCATCCACGGATCATTGATGGCACCACGAGGTGTTCCCCAATGGGAAGGATCACTTTCCTTTTTGCTGCACTCTATTCACCATGCGCATCTTGGAGCAGGGTCTCCGCTACGCCGGCAGTCTTGCTGTGTTGTTGCTGTCAGCCTCCTCGCTTTCCGTGGCTGCAGAGTCTCGGTGCTTCCCGGATGAATTCATGTTTGGCTCGGCGACGGCGGCGTACCAAGTCGAAGGTGCGTGGAACGAGTCCGGCCGCACCCCAAGCATCTATGACGCGTACTGCCGTGAAACGCCGGGCATCAAGTGCGCGAATGTGGCCGACGACTTCTTCCACCGGTACCGTGAGGACATCAAGCTCATGGTTGAAACGGGGCTCCAGAGCTTCCGGTTCTCCACTTCCTGGTCGCGTGCCATGACCTGGGACCCGGAATCGCGTCGGATGCGGCCCAACCCACCGGGTCTCGCATTTTACCACTCGGTTATTGACGAGTTGAACGCAAACGGTATCGCTCCGATCCTGACCCTGCACCATTACGACCTGCCGCTGGCACTGCAAGACGAACTCGACCCTCAAGCGTGGCTGAACCCCGACATCTCTAGCCACTTCGAGGACTATGCCACGCTCATGTTCCACGAGTTTGGCAGCAAGGTCAACTTTTGGACAACGTTCAACGAGCCACTCGGGTTGGTGGGCTACGGGTACGGCATGGGCTTTCCGAACATGCCTCCTGCACACAGAGGGTCTCCGACGGAAGCGTACGAGGTCTCTTACGGAGTATTGATGTGCCATGCCAAGGCTGTGAAGAAGTTCCGGGAGCTACGCGAGAGTGGCGTCGTCGGTGCGAAAGCTCGCATTAGCATCGTGCTGGTCTCCAGCTACTTTTACCCACTGGACCCGAACAACGCTGCCGACGTTGCTGCTGCCGAGCGGGCAATGGATTTCGATTTTGGTTGGTTTCTGCAGCCGATCATCACTGGTGACTACCCTGCCATCATGCGCGAAATTGCCGGCGACCGTCTCCCCCGCTTCACAGCCGAGGAATCGGCTCTCCTCAAGGGCTCATACGACATGTTCCAAATGAACCACTACTCGTCTCAAGCGGTGACGGACTGCGACTCGCCCACGTCGACGGTGGACTGTGCTACACTTGCTCCGGGCTGGCAGGCGGACAAGGGTGTGGACGATTCGCATGTGATGCCCGGAACTCTACATCCTCAGCCCGACCGCTTCGGCAACAACTACTGCGCCAACTTGTTCACTCCGTATCCGCCCGGATATCTCGCCATGATCAAGTATCTTCACGCGAAGGATCCGACCGTCGATATTTTGCTGACGGAGAATGGCTGGTGCGGCAATGACGAGGTCGAAAACCTGGACCAACTGCGCTTCTTTGAGGCTTTCGTGGGGCAGGTCTACAAGGCTGTCGTTGAGGAGAAAATCCCCGTGATCGGGTACACTGGTACGTGTTTCTTGCTTCTCTCTGTTTGTTGTGTTGAACTGCAATTAACCATTGATCGTGTTGTGAACGTTTAAACAAAAGCTTGGAGCTTCCTGGATAACTTTGAATGGGGCTCGTATAAGCCTCGCTTCGGACTCTACTACGTGAACTGGACGAGTGAGACGGGGTCCCCCGATTTCAACCATCCGAAGCCCACGGACCTGGCTCGCATTCGTCGTCCAGCGGCCAAGTGGTTCCACAAGGTTTCGACTACCAGGTGTCTGGACGACGCCAGCAGCACCATGCTCGCTGTCGAGGAACCAACCAGCAGCATGACCGAGACATTTGGAGCCCCCTTGATCATGGTTGCCGTCGTGGCAGTCGTTTTTCTGGTGGCAATCAAAAAGGAGCGTCACCAGACCGACGAACATGTCCCTCTCGTTTCCGCCAATTGACTTGGGCAAACGATTTTGTACAGACCCAAGAAACTTACATAGTCTTCTGTCGTTATTGCTTTGAAAGCATGTTGGTGTTTTCATTCTGCTTAATCGATTAATTTAATTATGTGTGGAACCAATCGATTTGAAGAGTAAAAAAGTCATCGCGCTGACTCTGAGCCCTGGATATGTGGATACTCGCATGACTGAGCACAAGGGACAGACTTCTCCCAACGAAAGCGCAGCAGGGATGGCTAAAGTCATCGCGGAAGTGACGATGGAGGAAAGTGGCAGGTTTTTCAACTTTACTGGTGACGTCCTTCCGTGGTGAATGGTTGTGTTAGCGAGCACCGAATCAAAATAACATTAGCAACAATTCCCATGTTGTATTGTTTCGAGCTAACAACAACATCCTGTCAACGATGCAGAGTTGACCGACACACTTTACAGTAGAGGGGTTCCTTCGGTAGCCGTACCATCCTCGTGGCCGCGGAAGTGGCGCCAAATGCGGCGGCCGACGAAAAACACCAGCACGACCACCGCCACGAAGGCAACAACGCCAATCGCCACGATACCAAACAGCCAGCGCCACACGTGATGACTGTGGCCCGAGCTCTCGGGCGTCGCGTCCGTCGTTGCCGAGGCTCCTCCACACCCAGTCACTTGGTCGTCGCTAACTTTTGGAACCACTTGGCGGCCGGGCGAGGAATGCGACAGGGCTTCTCAAAATGCAATTACATATTGATTGCCAGCCCAAGGACCCGCCAATAAATAATGGCGTTATTTTTCATTTTTTTCCAATATGGATAACCAGCAAAACGACCATACTTTAGTACATCCTGCCATACATTCAGCGACTCTGTGTAGTGTTTTCTTTCATCTCTAACGACTTGAACGACTGCGCTATTAGTTTTGCACAAACTGTGATTATATTGCATGGGTGTCATGACGGCCAAAAGCTTCGATGGTGGTTCTGTACTACTTCGAAGTTCGAAGTATAATATAGTAAACGCTATATATTTCTTATTGCTAGAAATTGAGGTCATGGTGCCAATTAATTATTTCCGTAAGTTACGGAAAATTATTATTATGGATATTGGATTTTGAGATGCCCTGGAATGCGAGCCAGGTCCGTGGGCTTCGGGTCATAAAAGTCGGGAGAACCGGATTCGGACGTGTAGTTGACATAGTAGAGTCCGAAGCGCGACTCGTATGACCCCCACTCGTAGTTGTCCAGGAACGACCAAGCTTTTTTTAACGTTAAAACATTGACAAGGGTAAACAGTTGATTAGAAAAGGGGACAACAAACACGAAAGCAATGAGGAAACACGTACCAGTGTACCCGATCACGGGGATCTGCTCCTCCACGACGGCCTTGTAGACCTGCTCGAGGTACGCTTGGAAGTACCAGAGTTGGTCCGGGTTGTCGATCTCGTCGTCGCCGCACCACCCATTCTCGGTCAGGAGGATGTCTGCCGACGTGTCGTGTTTGTGGAGCCACTTGATGGTCTCGAGGTATCCTGGTGCGTATGCCGTGAAGTCGGCGCAGTGCGAGTCGTTGAGCGCCTTCTCACTCCGTTGTCGGGTGCCCGGGACCGTTTGAGAAATGTCGACGCCGCGGTCGCGTTCTCACCCGACAGAGAGGTTGCTGCACTTGGTCTTCGACGTGCTCGAGTCGCAGTCCGTAGCCGCTTTCGTCGAGTAGTGGTTGAGCAAGAAGAGGTCGTACGATCCCTTCAGCAGAGCGGCTTCTTCGGGCGTGAAGCGCGGCAGGCGGTCGCCCACGATGTCCCGCATGACAGGTGGGTAGTCTCCAGTGACGAGTGGCGAGAGGAACCATCCGACATCGAACTCCATCTTACGCGAGGAGGCCTCGACATCGGCACGGTTGGACTCGTCCAGCGGGTACGCGTAGTCGGCGTTCAGCACGATACCGATGCGCGCCTTGTCTCCGATGGCATTGCTGGTCTTGAGCTCCCGGAACCGCTGCACCGCCTTTGAATGAGAGAGCAGCACGTTGTGCGCTGCCGTGTATGCTTGTGTAAGCGACCCCGTGTACCCTGGGGCTCCCACCCCAGTGCGTAGCCTCCTGCAGTAAACGAAAGGGGCTCATTGAACGTCGTCCAGTAGTCCACCTTCTCGCCGTACTCGTTGAAAAAGCAGTGTAGCATACTCGACAAAGTGATCGGCGATCTCTGTGTCCAGCCATCCTTCGTCACTAAGTTCGGTGTGCAGTTCAATCGGCAGGTCCCAATGGTAGATGGTCAATATGGGCACAATGCCCTTTGACTTGAGTTCGTCAATGAGCGAATGGTAGAAAGTGATGCCCTCCGCGTTCGGGCGCATGCGAGATTTCTCCACGTCCCAGTTCATGACGCGCGACCAGGAGACCGAGAACCGGAAGCTTTGAAGACCCATTTCCACCATAAGCTTGACGTCATTTTGGTAGCGATGGTAGAAGTCGTCGGCCACGTTAGCGCACTTGAGACCTGGTTGTTCGCGGCAGAACTCGTCCCAGATACTTGGCGTGCGTCCGCCTTCCTTGGCGGCTCCTTCGACTTGGTACGAGGCGGTGGCAGACCCGAATTGGAAATTGTCCGGGAAACAGCGCGAATCGGCCGAGGCCAACGCAGCAGAAGCTGCAAGACCAAGAAACTGCAAGAATCGAGCAGCGAGACGCATGCCGAGGCGAGGCGAATGGAGCAGTGGTGTCGGTGGTCTCATTTATTGGCATTTCCGGCGTATTTGAATACGCTGTGAAACCTAGCCCTGTATCATTCGGATTTACTTACTAATTGTATAGGGTAACTTGAAGTGGATAGATCATACCTGTACCCCTTGCTTTATGCTACACCGCTTCGCGCACGCATGCCTTATTGTCGTGAGCCAACTTGAAGGTGCCTGGAACTTCAATGCACCCGCTCCACTCATCATTGTTGCGGCCGGGAGCTGCCATCCATTGCTACAAATCCTGGCTTGGACAACAGCTCAGTATCTGATAACATGCGTCGAGCGCTCCTGCTCTTCGGTGCTGCGGCCGCAACGCTGCTGGCGACGACGAACTCGGTGTCTGCTGCCGACTCGCGCTGCTTCGCTGACGACTTCCTCTTCGGTTCGGCCACGGCATCGTACCAAGTCGAAGGTGCCGTGAAAGAAGGAGGTCGCACTCCGAGCATCTGGGACCAGTTCTGCCGCGAACGACCAGGAGTCAAGTGTGCCAATGTCGCGGACGACTTCTACCATCGCTACAAGGACGACATCCAGTTGATGGTAAATATGGGGCTGCAGTCCTTTCGCTTCTCCATCTCCTGGTCTCGAGTCATGAACTGGGATCCTGCCCTGCATGGCATGCGGCCCAACGCGGAGGGTATCGCGTTCTACCACTCGCTGATCGACGAGTTGAACGTGAACGGCATCGAACCCATTCTGACCATTTATCACTGGGACTTGCCACTGGAGCTTCACACCGAGCTGTCTCCTCAAGGATGGCTCAACTCGGACATCGTCCAGCACTACGCAGAGTATGCGGAGCTCATATTCCACGAGTACGGAAGCAAGGTGAACTTATGGACGACGTTCAATGAGCCGCTATCTTTCTCGACATCTGGCTACGCTACGGGCAGAGAGGCCCCGGATTCACCGGCTCACCGACTCAAGTCTACACAGTCACGCACAACGTGCTGCTCTCTCATTCAAAGGCGGTGCAGCGGTTCCGGGAGCTCAAGACCAGCAATGTCATCGGAGACAAGGCGCGCATCGGTATCGTGCTGAACGCCGACTACGCGTACCCGCTGGACGAGTCCAACCGTGCCGATGTCGAGGCCGCCTCGCGTAAGATGGAGTTCGATGTCGGATGGTTCCTCTCGCCACTCGTCACTGGAGACTACCCACCTGTCATGCGGGACATCGTGGGCGACCGCCTGCCGCGCTTCACGCCCGAAGAAGCCGCTCTGCTGAAGGGATCGTACGACCTCTTCTTGCTCAACCACTACTCGACGAAAGCGGCTACGGACTGCGACTCGAGCACGTCGAAGACCAAGTGCAGCAACCTCTCTGTCGGGTGGGAACGCGACCGCGGCGTCGACATTTCTCAAACGGTCCCGGGCACCCGACAACGGAGTGAGAAGGCGCTCAACGACTCGCACTGCGCCGACTTCACGGCATACGCACCAGGATACCTTGAGACCATCAAGTGGCTCCACAAACACGACACGTCGGCCGACATCCTCCTGACCGAGAATGGGTGGTGCGGCGACGACGAGATCGACAACCCGGACCAACTCTGGTACTTCCAAGCGTACCTCGAGCAGGTCTACAAGGCCGTCGTGGAGGAGCAGATCCCCGTGATCGGGTACACTGGTACGTGTTTCCTCATTGCTTTCGTGTTTGTTGTCCCCTTTTCTAATCAACTGTTTACCCTTGTCAATGTTTTAACGTTTAAAAAAGCTTGGTCGTTCCTGGACAACTACGAGTGGGGGTCATACGAGTCGCGCTTCGGACTCTACTATGTCAACTACACGTCCGAGTCCGGTTCTCCCGACTTTTATGACCCGAAGCCCACGGACCTGGCTCGCATTCCTCGCCCGGCCGCCAAGTGGTTCCAAAAGTTAGCGACGACCAAGTGTCTGGGTGTGGAGGGAGCCTCGGCAACGACGGACGCGACGCCCGAGAGCTCGGGCCACAGTCATCACGTGTGGCGCTGGCTGTTTGGTATCGTGGCGATTGGCGTTGTTGCCTTCGTGGCGGTGGTCGTGCTGGTGTTTTTCGTCGGCCGCCGCATTTGGCGCCACTTCCGCGGCCACGAGGATGGTACGGCTACCGAAGGAACCCCTCTACTGTAAAGTGTGTCGGTCAAATCTGAATCGTTGAAAGGTGACCAGGATGTTGTTAGCTCGAAGCAATACAACATGAGAAGTGCTGATATGTTTGCTTTGATTCGGTGCTCGCTAACACAACCATTCACCACGGAAGGACGTCACCAGTAAAGTTGAAAAACCTGCCACTTTCCTCTACCGTCGCTTCCGCGATGACTTTAGCCATCCCTGCTGCGCTTTCGTCGGGAGAACTCTGTCCCTTGTGCTCGGTCATGCGTGTATCCACATATCCAGGGCTCAGAGTCAGCGCGATTACTTTTTCACTCTTTAGGTCCTGTGCCAAAATCGAGTTCACCATGTTCAATGCCGCCTTGGACGCTCGGTAGCCGTACAAGCCGCCAATGTCGTTGAGCGTGATGCTTCCCATGCGAGAAGAAACATGAACAACTGTGGCTGATCCGCTCTTGGCGACAGCGAGTCTCAAGTTTGGTAGAAAACCACGCGTAATGAGGAACGGACCAACTGCGTTGACTTCAAACTGCTTCATCATTTCGACCTTGGTGGTGTTGTCGATACCATCTCTTCCACCAATGCCAGCGTTGTTGACTAACAAATCAATAGGCTGACCTTCGAGCTCCTCGACTGCAGCCGTGATGGTCTCCTCATCACTCAGATCAATTCGGATGATCTTCTTCACTTTGAGTTTCCTGAGCTGCTCATCAACGCATCGCACATTAGTTAGATAACGGGCAATGTGCATCTCAAAAGCTGCTGCATACCTCGGTCGCGCATTGGGGATCGCGGGCAGCAGCAATAACTGTCCAGCCGTGGGCAGCGTAATGCGTGGCAAAGGCCAACCCAATGCCGCGGTTGCTTCCAGTGATGAGAACCGTCTTGCCACTCATCTTGACAACAGACCTTCCTTGAATGTGTTTTGAAGAATGGGCAAACGAAGCGCAGGGTATGCGGCTCGCTGGCAACGTGAACATGGAAATCAAAATGCTAGCCCTTGAGCAATTACGCGTGACCGAACCGCGTCAAGCTGCACGCGATGGCGTGCTGTTCCATGCCGTCACCAACGAAGCTGATTCAATCATTATTCATTCAATCTCTGTTAGGTAGCGCGAATTTGTCTTTCTGTCGCTTAACTTTCATCTTCTCCATTCAACGCCACCCCGTGTAGCAGCAGGATGTCGCCACTTCATTGACAAGCCCGTCAAACTCGTGCAGACATCCACTTTACCGCCACAACTTAGATGAAAAACATGCAGTTCTTGAGGTCGTTGTGAAGCTCCGTGAAGTCGAAGTTGGACGAGTTGGAGTTGAACGAGCCTACAGTGGACGCACCGTCGGAGCCTTCGTTCAGGAAGAAGCGCGCGCGACCAGCGGCCAGATGCGCGTAGTACGCAGGTGTGGCAAACGAGACCGAGCGAGTGCAGCGCGCGAACGTGTACCCCAAGTGGTACGTCAAGCGCTGCACGTCCTCCGCCGACATCTTGTTCTCGTCATGCAGCACCGTGTAGTGGCATGGCACACTTGTGCCCTGGATGCCGCTGTGGCCATACAGGAAAAAGTCAAAACGGTGCGAGTCCACGATGCCAGTGTCAATCACCGTTCCAGGGACTACATTTCCCTTGCGATCCGCATCACGTTGATTCACCGGGAACGCACGCATATGGTGACGCTTGTTCACGATGATGAACGTGACCGGCGGATTGTAGCCGTCTGAAATCATCTTGAAGGCCTTGCGGAGAGCACGCATCTCGGTTTGGAGAATGTCATAGAACTGCCCCTCGCTGACACCGTCGCGGTAGTAAATGACGTGTTCTGGCTTGCGGTTTGTGCTCGCATAATACGCCAAGAACAGGTCGCGTAGCATGTGCGGCAGCAACTGAATGTCGCTGGAAGCTTTTTGCGCAGCCACACGGGCAATATACTTGGCTGAGTAGCGATCCAGTGAAGCCACAACCGAAGCAATCGACGGTCGACCTCCCATGCCAGAGCGCGGGTGCTCCACATCAGCACCGATGATGATTGTTGGAGCTGTGCTGATAAGAGGCAGTTGCTCACGTAGAATGGAGTTCTTTCCACTCAGCTTCATGTTAATCTTGAGGCAGACGTTGGCGCAGTACTGAGGCTTTGCGCTGCGAACGTTCTGGGCCACTATGCATTGGCTGGGAATGCCCAATACTGTGTCCGACATGCGCTTAATATCACCATAAGATCCAACACCCTTGTCTTGCTTAATCACCATGATCAGCTGCGGCGGTCCTCTGTTGCGCGACTCCAGCTCTTTAAAGCACATCTTCATGAGCTCTTCGACTTGCGAGCCACGGTACTGGTCCATGTGGACCATGTGCGGGTTGCTGTCCTCGATTGACAAGCCACTCTTGCCAGCCATGTCCACCAAGCTGCGCACGAACCCCTGCGCATCACGCTCACTAACGTTGGCCGTGATCACGACACCCCAATTGCGAAGCGTGGCGCCTTCCACAAAACGCTTATCTCTTAAGTTCCATTGGCCTCCTGATGGCCTCTCAGAGACATTCGCGTATTGAACATCGGGCGGATCCATGACACGAGCATCCGTCGTTTCAAGACGTTGATCCACCTTCATTCCGAATGCGGCCAGGTACGGGTCGTTCTCGAAGCCGGCCTGACGAACCTGGTCGACGATAGTCTCCTGGCGTGAGCGCGGAGGCTGACTGGTCTGTCGGATGATTTCGGCTGTATCCAGCTCGTTAATGTTGGCACAGCGCTGCCCGGGAGCAACCTCGCACAACTCCATCGGCAACCAGTTCTCCTTGCCTGCCCTTTTACTGCCGACGTTCACCGGTGGAAGCTGAGGGTGCCTCAATTGCACATTGTAGCGCTTGTGGAAGTAGTCCGCCACAGACATGCTCTCACCCTTGATGCTCACCATCGTTTGATTGGCTGGCTGCGCACTAATGCCGAAAATGGCACGTTTCCGGTCCTTTCGGTGAGTAGGAACGACTTCGATCTTGCGCAGTGCGCGAGCTAATGCCTTCGCATCCCGATCGGACAAGCCACGGATGTCATTAGGTGAACGTGCATTCAATGCAGCTAGTACGAGCTCCATCAACTCCTTCGGAGCGTAAAACACCGTGGCCGCCTGATCGACGTTCATGAGCAGCTTACGATCAGCAATGCGAATAGCTTGGTGATAGCCCCAACAAAGTTCCTTGCCGCCCTTAAGTGGAAAAGTTTTCTTCATGGAGAAAAAGTTGCGCCCGACAGCAATCAAACGCTGAGCACCAAGATGACGCGCAGCCACATCCAAGGCCTGCAGAACCGGCATTACATTCACATCTGGATTGGAGTAGTAATCGGTGAGTGAAGATGTGGAGATCGTCTCTGCAAGCTTAATCTTCACCACGAATGTACGAGGACCTCGGAATGGACGGCGAGGTGCTTCGCCGGCTGCTGGTGGCGGAGGAGGAGGCGGGGTTGGACTGGGTCCATCCGGATTAACGTCCACAAAAGTCTTGGAATGAGCATCCCATGGAATCATGGCAGGGGCGTACATCGCGGACATGCCATCATGCACAACGCGGATACCGCCAAACTCCGTCTCGTACTGCCGGAGAGCAGCATTAATCACGTTGCGGACCAGTGAACGTGGTAGGGGGCGCTCTGGGCGCTGCTCGCGTTTAGGAGGCGCAGATACATCACTCATCTCCACATCCTTGTCCTCTTTTTCATCTTTACCCTCTTGCTTCGGCTCGTCACCCATGGTCTCATCCTTTTGGTCTCCAGGTACGCCTCCGGAAGGGCCATACTTCGAGTCCGCCGCGAGGTCAGGGGAACGCTCGACATCCACATGGTACTTGAATATCTCTGTCGGAGCCTGATCAAGCGAGATGCCAAAGTAGTTCACATTAAGCTGCATCGACTTGCCACCTCTGGCGACACCTGGGCGACGACAAATGAGGAACTCCTGCTGGAGATCGGGGTCGTCAGCGCTGACCTCACGAACCCCAGCACGGCCAGTCCACTCGTCCTGGAGACGCGGGTCTGCTATAGGATCACCGATGGTCTCGTAGCCAGAGCCGGTCACCGTACCAACACCGGGACCTGATTCTCCACGGCCACCGCCGCGGCCTCCACCGCCACCAAACCGACCACCACCGCGGCCTCCACCGCCGTATCCACGGTCTCCTCCACGATCTCCTCCGCGGCGATCACCACCTCCACGGTCGTCTCGGCGTCCGTAGCCGCGGTCACCACCGCGATCTCCTCCACGATCTCCACCGCCACGGTCACCACCACCATATCCACGATCATCACGACCGCCGCCACTGCTAGCACCATATCCACGATCGTCACGGCCGCCATAGCCGCGGTCATCACGACCACCAGCTGCACCTGCACCTGCACCTGCACCTGCTCCTCCATATCCACGATCATCTCGTCCTCCATATCCACGCGAGCGGTCGTCATGACCTCCTCCTCCATAACCACGGGACCGATCATCATAACCGCCACTGGCACTTGCACCTCCACTGCCGTAGCTGCCGCTGCCACCACCATATCCACGGTCGTCGTACCCACTGCGACTCTGTTCATAACCTCCAGAAGACGAGCCGCCATAGCCACCTCGGCTATCGTAACTCGACGAGGCACCGTACCCCCGGACGATCCAGCGTACCCTCCAGAAGAGCCAGCGTACCCTCCACGGTCGTCGCGGCCTGATCCTCCGTATCCTCCGCTGCTGTAGGACCCTCTGCTGCGGTCATCGTAGCCGCCGCTTCCGTAGCTGCCCGAGCCGCTGGCGTAGTCGCCTCCGTGGCTGTCGTACCCGCGAGATCCAGACCCAGAGGCGCCGTAACCCCTCCTCCGCCGCGACTGTAGTCGTCGTATCCGGACGATCTGGAGCTGTAGTCGCCGCCTCCGCCTCTAGAATCGTACCCTCCTCGCTGCTGGTCGTACCCCCCACGCTGATCGTACCCCTGCTGGCCGCGTTGATCGTACCCCTGTTGGCCACGTTGGTCGTACCCCTGTTGGCCGCGCTGGTCCCCATACCCTCCGCCGCTGCCGCTGCTTCCAGGGCGGTTGGGGTCCTCGTAGCCGCGTCCGTGGTCTCCGCCGCGCGAGCCGTAGCCGCGCTGGTCGCCGTAGCCTCCGCCGCCTCCGCCGCTGTAACTCATGGCGGCCGCTTGCGTCCAAGATTTCAAATGCGGAAGTGCCGTTGCCCGTAGGTACCGGTATCCATGAAAGGAAGTGATTGGACCGGGCCAATGGCAGGCGTCTTAGCCTTCAACGTACGGATACAGAAAGTTCAGCGACACTTCCGGCATCGGCTTAGACAGGGCTGAAGTCACGGTTCTGATAGGCTGATACTATGCATGCAGCGTTGGGATAGTAGAGCGCGTAATTGTCACTACATGTATTGGCAAGGGTCGAGCACAGCAAGAAGCTATCGATAACAGGTTTTGAGCTCCACCCAGCGATGCATCTGTTGTAGCTCTCCCAGCAATCCGTCTTTTTTCAATGCTCTGCAGGCGTCACGTGCTCGTATTTGAAGATATGGCTACATTTAGGTCAAGTTGTGTTTTGTGTGTACCACATCACTTTTCGCCGTCAGGACTTTGAATGGGCACAATTGAGTGTCCACCAGCAATAGCCAAGTGATCTGTTACGATGAGCTCGCAGCGCGGCAACGTCAAGAAGCGCGCGCCCAAGCACCAGAACGCGTTCGCGTTCAAGCACAACCCCAAGTCCAAGAAGACGGAGCGCATCATGTCCATGCCCATCCACGGACTGTGCGAGAAGTGCCGCAAGCAGATCGAATGGCGCAAGAAGTACCGCAAGTACAAACCGCTCACGCAGCCAGGCTCCTGGTACGAATACGCTGTATTGCGTTGCAATGGCATTGCAGTTTACAATATGACGCTGACCATTGCTTGTTTATTGCTGTGGTGTTGGTGTGTGCAGCATCTACTGCCATCAGAAGACGGTGACGTCCGCCTATCACGCGTCCTGCGACCCCTGTGCTAAGGTACAACACCATATCTTCAGTAGAAGCTTTTTCTTGGCTGAATCGTATTGACTAAAGATATGTTTTCTTCATTGCAGGAGCGAGATATTTGCGCCAAGTGTTGTCTGTCCAAGGAGATCGTCGCAAGGTGCGTTTGCTGCTTGAGGTCAATTGCCAATTGGTTGCAACTTCTCTAACGGTTTGTGGATATGTTATTGCATCACTTATCTGGTGCTAATTGCAGCGAAGAAGAGTTGCTGGCGGAGCACGAGCAGAAGCAGCTCGAGTTCGAAAACACGCTCGAGGGTATGCGCGAACGCGAGCGCCGCGCGTACCTACGCAAGTTGGAGAAGGAGAAAGAGGCCATCACCAATGGGGAAGGCGGCGCAGGAAGCGATGGCAACGGCTACGAGTCGTTCGACGACGAAGACGATGCCATGCAGTGAGCAGCAGCAGCTACAGGTGTCCTAGCCCCAGGAGGACGCTTTTTAGCCAATAAGACGTTGTAATTTGACTCAATTTTCCAATTGCTCGCCATGGTGTCCCAAGAGAGGCAGGATGACTGGAGCCACTGGTGGAACGAGACCAAGAGCGGCAGCATCAGCACCTACGTGTCCGTCGTGCTCTTCTTCCTCTCCGCAGTGCTGGCCACCCCCATCGCGCGCTGTCTCTTCTGGGTGCTTCGTAAATTCTGTCCTAAGAAATGGATGTACGTTCGTTAGAAACAGAGTCGCCTCGCATTTCTATCCATCTGACCAATGCCAACTGCGTTTCTAAGCTGGCCGGACGAAGCGCGGCGGATGATGATGTGGCAGACGTCACTCGTGTGTCGTGCAGGGCTCCTGTGGATCGCCATCCTCGTGTCTCGCCTCTCGCTGTTGCTGTACGAGTGGCCAGCGTGGATCTTTGGCGTGTGCTTCATCATCTGGATGGACGCGGGCGGCAACGTACTGAGACAAGTGATCGTCCGCAAGGGAGTGGTGGGCTACAAGAAGGACGAGAAGGCTGGCCGCATGACGCTACTGTACGAAGGCTCGACGCTGGCCAAGTTGCTGCTGCTTGTGCTCATCGTCTACACGTACTACGTGGCTCCTCGCATCGAGGACTCGAACGAACTGAGACTGCTCTTCTCTGTTGGGTTCTTCGTCTCCATTGCATTGGCTGCTCTGCCATTGGTACGGAGGATGTTATCTTTTATCTTGGTGTTCTTATGCTGATAGTTTTTTGTTGTTGTATACTGGTGCCCGTAGCTGCGTAATGTCATGGGTGCACACTACATGTTCCTGTACAACATGCTGCATCTGAACTCGCGGATTTATCTGCATGGGTCTAGGAAGGGCAATATTTGCGATGCACCACTCGGCTTTATTGTGCTGGCTACGCCCGACAACACCAAGACGTACATCCCCGCAGGCGGCACTGTCAGCAGTACGACCGAGGTGTTCCACAAGTTTCTGTGGCCGCTTCGACTGGATGTACGACTACCGGCCGATATCCCAGCCAAGAGAGTGCGCGAGTTTGTGCAGGACATGGACCAGCTGCTCTTCTGGGACCCTGTAGTTGTACTTGGAGCTGATGGGACTGCTACCTTGGACGCGGAAGGAGCTTCCTCGTTCATGGACGCATCGACACCGCGAGAGAGCGTCAGTGCTCGAGGATTTACGAACGCTGCGGCGTCAGAAATGGCCGCCAAGCTGCTGTTTGATGAGAACCGTCAAGAAGAGGAAAGCATTATTCAGCGAGCAAGAGGCAACGAGGGGTACGTGGCGTTGGCGCCGAACAAGCGATGGGTAATCCAGTTCCGAACCTTCGTCCAGGCTACCCAGAAAGCACACTTTCGCCAAACTCGAGCAGCGGTACGTTTGCACCTGAGAACTCCAGAGTTTCTCGTGAACAGATGTGACATCTTTGTTTATTATCTGTCTGACTATGCAGTACATTGAGGCCATCACAAAGCTGATGGAGAAACAAGGAACGGCTTTTGGGTCGCGAGCGGCTGTAGCGGAACCACAATGTGCGGATGCGGATTGATAATGCTGGAGAACGAAAAATGTGCTCACCCCGCAACAGCGCCCATCACCTGACTGTTCCTCTGCTTCTCTCGCACTTGATCCAACCGCATGCTCACCTCGATCGTGGACATGTATAGTGCAAGATCGCCGTCGTCAGGCAGAACCTGAAGTAAGTCTTCGGGGCTGAGTGTTGAGCATACGTGATTCAAAATGCTTTCCAAAATTTCGCTCTCGTCGTTGGAAGTCACGTTGCCCGCCTAAATGAGAAAACAGCAACGTGAGCAAACGCCAAGCAACGCTGGGGAGCTAACCGAACAACACGTACCCCCGCTGCATTATCGGAAATGGATGATAACGTGCTGATCAAAAATCGCCACTCATCAAGAGTAGCACAAAAGCTCTTGCCGTACGGCAAAAACAATTTAATGAAGTCGGCACGTTTTGCAATCAGTGTCAATCCGTCCACGGTCCTGTTGTAAGCAAAACAATATTTAGCCACCGCACACCATCAACTTCGTAAAGCAAATAACGTACCTGGATACGCGAGGCAAGGTTAACAAAACAACAAGTGCAGCCAAATCGTTCTCCAGATACCATGATCCAACAACAAGGTCGTTCTCCTCGGAAAGTCGTGAATCGACCACCTCGTACGTCGACAATACATCGTCAGGACGAATCAAGTCCTTTTCGTGCAGTAACCCGAGCGCCTGATAAAACAAAAACCCGAGAGTCCTTCTCAGTCTAGGCGACTCCGGCAGACAGCGTGTCTTCATGTACTCTTGCACCCATCCCGGAAGCAAGTGCGTTGCTGAATCCGAAATCATCGGCTCAAAAAGATCGCACACGGTCGATTCCACGCGCCCATCTTCATCAATACTTTCCGAGCCCTGAAAACAGGAGCTCAGTTTGATGCACAACCGCGTCAGCTCCGCTGCAACAGCTGCCTTCGCATTCTGCAGGTCCTCTTCATCGTCTTGCACTTCCTCCTTCTCTGACAGCTTCTCCAACGTCGGAAACATTTGGAGCACATATACCAAAAAGCGCAGCACAAGTGCTTGATCAGGAACAAATCGCTCATCGCGTGAATTGACATCCGTTGACTGCAAAAACGACGTTGAACCGGCCACAGCGATTCTCATGGCAGATGGCGCCGCGGCATCACCGATCGCATTGAGGCAAAAGAGTAATGTGGACTTAGTTGTTTCCTGGCGCCCAATACCATTGTTGAAAATCCGCTCTAGAATGTCCAAGTATCTCGACGGAGCATTTTCGAGCAACGCCTTCGTTAGTTTGGAGCTGGAGAAGCGTCTGATAAACCCAGGCATACGCATCTTGTCATCTGAGATAGCAACCTCTTGGACAAGCAGATCTGGGTGTGTCACGGTTAAGTGCACAAGCGCGTCGACGTGATTTTGCAACAAGTCGCCGACGAGAGCAAGCATTGACTGGTAAGAGCATTGCTTCGTGAAACCCTCGGTTGAAGACTCGCCCGAACTTCCAAGAACATTCCAGGCCTCCGTTGGGAACACCGCTGCACGTAGCATTAAAACAAGCCTTGCGATTTTGACAAGAACGCTGTGGCTGGTAGATTCCTCCAGCTTTTCAAGCGCAAACGCGATATCTTCCAAAGTCCATTTCAATGACGAGTCGACAATCAACCGAGATAGTTGTTCCGGGAAGTACTTACCGTAGTGCAGAAGCACAATCCTCGTAAACTTGGCGTCACCGACACTTGAGTCCTGCTTTGACTGAGGAGCGCAAATTTCTGCGAGTGATTGTGGAGGTGGGAACACAAAAGCCTCCAAGTACTTTCCCGTAGCCTCAATGACCTCTTTTCGATCCACAGCTCCAATGATGTCTTGCAGTCGGTGCATCACAGTAATAGAGGGAACATTCGAAGCCACAAACAACAATGCGGCACGCTCCAAGTTTCGGTGATGCTCCGACATGAAGACTGCTGCCAAATCTGCGGCACACTCCCTGGCGAGGCGATCATACAGTTTTGTCTCGAGCTCTAAAGCCAACCTTTCTTTTCGATCAGAAATCGAAGCTGCGACCTCTTTTTGAATGGCTTCGTTGCCGATTGCAAGGTGAAGTAAATCAAAACCGACATCCGCTCGATAGCGGTACAGCGAAAACAGACTTAGTAGCAAGTCAATCTGGAACGGCTTCAGGTCCCCGTCGGCAGACAATACACCTTGGCGAGCGTAGGAGTAGACCAGCGACGGTGGACTTTGCTGGAAGATCATGATGCTACGGTCATATGGGTCTTCCTCTAAGTCAATCTGGGGTCTCATTTCAAACTCTGCCTCTGGAAGTAGCTCAGCCGCTGCCAAGCTAGTCAAATGGACAAGCTCTTGGGGTCGTTGGTAGGCCAGTGAATTCACCTGTGGGAGTAAAATAACATACGAGTCGAGAGCAGCAAGTTGGGATACCGGGTAGGGAATAGGCTGAGTACACAGGAGTTGCGGCTGAGAAGGCTGAGGTACCAGCGACTTGCTCAGGGCACGACTTGCTGCCACGTAGTGACAAGGACTCCAAATAGACCACACTTGCAGACCCGACAGAGTTGCGACAAACAGGAAGGAACTGTTGGCGGTGATGCTGGTCACTGCTGACGAGAAGCTGTAGTGCATCACCACGCGACCAGACTCCGTGGAGCCGTCGGCTTCGCCATCCTCTTCATCGTTATTCTCCACACTCGTAAAAGATTCTCGACTTTGCCCCACAACAACCTTGCCCACCTTAATCGGCTTGTGCATACCCCTGGATCTTGTTCGCTCGCCCTTACCCAGCACCTTCTTGGACATTTTCTTTCTCGTAGAATCAACTTCTTCAGACAAAAAATAATAGAGAAATGCGTTCCTTTCCGTCGCCACCAATAGACGCGTGTAGCTCCTCGTCTCAACGCACACACGGTTGTCAATAGTCTCAGGAAGGAATCTCAGTGATCGAACACTGTGATTTGGCGGCAGATATCGTTGCAATAGTACACTGACATCGTTCTCACCAATAAAGTACGACATCGCTTGGTTCGTGCGAATATCTTGGCTCTTGATGAGCCCTGCGAGGTTCCACACTTCTTGCTGTGCTTCATTGCGTCCAAGCACCATCGGGATTTGCTCCTGCTCGTCAAAGATCCGCTGCTCATCCTGTTCCCGCCTCGTATCTGCCTCCATCGTGCTGTACGCTGAGCACGACACTGGCACCTCCACGAACGCGTCCAGATCGTCAAAACTCGTGACTTTCACACACTGCGCCGAGTCTTCAGGCACAGCATCCCCCTCCTCCTGCTTGTCACTCCACTCCTCCAACGCCGTGGTCTTCTCCAGACTGGCTTCCACTTTGGGCGTCTCCTCCACATCTTTGGAGCTCCTCACATGGATCTCCATGACTCGCACCTCTGTCTGGGAGGCAAAGGCCACGTAAACTCCGTGGATCGCCACGTACTCCACCTGCATGAAGGCGTGACGCTGCGTCATGTCCACTTTCAGCTCCATCACGTGTTCAAAGAAGCCGTGACTGCACTGCCAGATATTGAACACCGTCCCCATGGCCACCACGACCCTCCCCGTGAAGCTGCAGACCGCAACACAGTCTGCTTTCCGATTGGACGAGGGGCTCTCCAGGACACCCAGAGGCAGCGTGTAGCCTCGCACCATCTTCCGCTCTCGCCAGTCGTGATACACACACAGAAACGTCTCTGCGTCTTCGTCGTCGTCATTGTCCCCCTGTACGTCGCTCTCTAGCGTCACCAAACTGTCCGAGAAGCTCGTGTAATGCAGCGTGTACACGCGACTGTGGATGGCCGCGAACTCGTGCAGCAGCGCCGAGCAGGAGGCCGCGTACACGCGGATGACGCCCTCGCGTCCGCTGGCCACGGCGAACGTGGCGTCGGGCGTGGCGCGGGAGGCGCTGGCCAGTGTCTGCGCGTCCTGCGCCGCCGCCCCCAGCGCCAAGGACCGCACGAAGAGCGACTCCATTGCGGGAATGGTGTGACGCACATCAGATTTCAAATGTGGTGTACGGTACATATAATTCTATAGTCGACACTTCTGATAACGCGGAGCTACGCAACCGCTTGCGACTTGGTTGCTGCATGCAATGCTGTGAATTTTGTCCTTGCGTTAGTACTAGCCGGAGCTCGTGTAGTTGCAGGGTCGAGCTTGGGACTGTCGATCTCGTCAGTCCCAAGTCGTCCGACAATGGAAACTTGCTGAGCCCTTGCGCACTGCACAAGTTGCTCGCCGCGTTGCAACGTTGCAGCACTAACGGCCGCTTGTAATGCAGGAGTTTCGTTATCGGTTGTCCGCGCCGATAGTGGCTTGACGCGCGTTGCTGCGATGTAAGCTAGGCCTAAATCAATGCAGATGCCGTGTTGATGGTGTTGGCTGACGGTAAAGGACCGCCACCATGGGCGTGTGGCTTCAAGATGTGCGCGTCAAGATACACTGCATTCGCGCTCGGCGGCTGGAGGCAATTCCTGGGCTCCGCGCTTCCTGTCGCGGCACTGCTGCAATGAAGGCGGCGGCGGAGCGAACTATCTGCCGCGCGTGACCAAAAGTGGTCAGTGCGAATCAACCTCGCACGACAGCTCGAGTGGCGCCAGTCCGCGCGGCGCAATCGATAACGGTTCCACGGAGTCGTGCGTTCATGGCGGTCGGAGTTCATTCTGCGAAAAGCCCTCGAGTGCAAGAGCGATCTAGCTTCTCTGTCACTTCAATACTAGCTGTCACGCGACAACTTCGCCTCCTACAGCAATCTACGCACACACGGCAAGCAAGATCATGGGCATGCAGAACACCGCCGCGCAGCAACCAGTGGACCCGTCGGCGCTGCCGCTTGCGCTGATCAAGAAGACGCCGCTGCTGCCGTCGCTAAGCGCGCGGGCGCAGTTCGCGAGCTGCGCGTCTATGACCAAGAGCTTCTTGGCGAAGGCGTTCCCATCACCACACAGAAAGCTGTGGGGATTTCAGAGCAGTCCGACAGGAGTGGACGACCCGACCGAGAGCAGCATGGCTTCGGAGGAGCAGGACGGATACGCGGCCGATGCTGCGCGCGGCGACATCTGCGAGATCATCGTGGTAGCGATCCAGAAAATCACCGAGTCGGAAGACGACCGTGCGAGCTGCATCGGGCCTGGCAAGCTGCAGCGGTCGTCGATGTGGGGTTCCGCCAAGTGGTCGCAGGGGCAGTTGCAGGTGCCGCACCGCGTCGCCTGCAGTGTTCGCAGCGGCGCGACGACCAAAGTGTCTGCACAGCCCGAGCGCAGTGACAACGAATTCGTCTTCGACGAGAAGTTCGTCTTCGAGCGGCGGCAGAACGACGCCCAATACCATCAGGTGACGATCGAGGCGTCGAGCGTCGCGCCAGGCTTTGGTAAGAAGCACCGCCTCGGCCAAGTGACCGTAGACCTGGACGTCGCGTTCGGCGCGCAGCCCACGGGCCCCATCTACAGACACAGCGCTTTGACGACGGCGGACGGCTCGGAGTCGGGCGTCGAGATCCACTACGTGCTTCACCGTCTGGTGGTCAAGAATGCGACGGCCGCGGCGGCTTCGCGCGTGCTCACTCGCTCCAGCACGAGCCTCAACGACGACGATGACATGGACGCCTGCGGGCAGATCTTCCCCGATTTGTGGTATCTTTGCTAGGGTAAGTAGGGCAAGGCGCAGTAAGTTAGGAGACGATCGAGTTCTCCAGTAATATCATGCAGTTCTCTCACGCGATTTACGAGCAGCGGAGTCCACACGATGAAAGGAAGACGCCCCATTCATCGTGCAGCAGCGGGCGAGACCCGCCACGTACCGGCGGAGCTCGTTGGTCCGGCAGCAAAGAGGGATCGATGCGATGCGTTTGATGCCGGGATTTGCACGAATGAATTCCTCCACGATGCTCGAAAAGCTGAAGTGCCGTCACTGCTGAAGGGTATCCGCTCCGTCAGTCGAAGCAGAACACATGGCGAGAGCACCGAAACGTATTCAGTAGAGACCAATTGATGCAGAGGCCACCACCACCGCACACGCAGCTCGACTTTTACGAAGTTGACTGCCTCTGCGCGTGGATACCAGCCGCAAGTCTCCGTTACGTGGGGCGAAGGAGCTCATTAGCTGCCAGCACTCACGCAGCAACTTGCACCGCCTTCGTGGCGTCGACAAGAGTGGGACTCCGAACTGAATATGTTGGTGTGTCACACACCCAACTCGTGCAGAGAGCAGCCCCTGTCCAAACCGTTCCCTCTTTATCTGGAAAATAGGGCTTTCCATTCCCCCAGTATCGTACATGGTCATCATACACTTAAATCTCTTTACAGTGATCATTTCCTTCTTCTACATCCGCTTCTATCCATTGTAATCAGCAGGTTTTCCGTATTTCTACTCGGTTTGACGGGATTGCGGAGACCGGCTGGTCAGCTTGAGCTCCATAGTCACTTCCGGGCCTATCGGCAGCAGAACTCCAGCTCTGGCCTCGGCCGCTTCGCCTGCTCCACCATGTTCCGCCGCGTGCCGCCCAGTGAGGAGGAGGAGTCGTCCTTCTCGTCCACATCCACCATGGACTCGGACTACGAGATCCCCGTGGCGCTCCAGAAGCTGCACGTCTGGAGCAACGAGCGCGTGTCCAGCAAAGTCTCGCAGGCGCTCGGCAGCATGAACACCATCCGCGAGAGCGAGTCCATGCGCTTCAGTATGGTCACTGCTAATAAATGGAAGAAGATGGGCTACCACCCGTACAAGCCCGACGCCTCGGGCTACACGGCGCTGCACCGCGCCGCCAAGCGCGGCGACGAGTCCGTCGTGGCCTCGCTGCTCGCTATGTACGACGGCAAAGCCATCGACTTGGCCTCCATCAAGTCCCACAAGCAGCAACAGATCGCGCTGCACATTGCAGCCAAGTACGGCAACCTCGAGGCCGCCAGGCTGCTCGCGGAGCCAGAGTTCCGGGAGCTCGTCAACCTGCCAGATCGCAATGGCAACACGCCGCTGCACTTTGCCGCGACATGCTCGGCGCCGTCGGCGTCGGATGTTGTGGCGCTGCTGCTGCATCGAGGAGCGGACCCGACGATCAAGAGCAAACGAGACGTCTTCCCGATCATTGCCCACGTCCTCACGGCGCAGAACGACGACCCGGAGATCGTGCAGCTCCTCATGAAGAACGGTAGCGACCCCAACACAATCGATGCAGCAGGCAACACCGTGCTGCATATTGCTGTATCTCAGGGACTATGGAAGATCGCCGCGGCGCTCGTAAGGGAGCACGCTGGCATGACCATCCGCAACAACCAGGGCGTGATGGTGCTGGATATCCTGTCGCCGCCACAGTTGGCTTGGCTGGCCAAGTTCATCGTGCACCCGCCAGAGTGGGTACCATACGAGACCCAACGCTCCTGCATGGTGTGCTCTCGCAAGTTCGGACTTCTTGTGCGTCGCCATCACTGCCGGCTGTGTGGCCGGATTTGCTGCGGGCCGTGCTCCAAGTACAAGCGTCACCTTCCTTTCACGGACATGGCTGTTAAGCCAACCGCCAAGGGCGCGCGCCACCAAATGATGAAGGTGTGTAGTACCTGCATCACCGTCCGTGAAGTTTCGACGGACGACTTGTCGTGGGCAAGCACCACGGCGGACCGATTGATAGCAAGCGATGCTGTTATCGACTATGATGATGATTATTAGGGACAAGACTGCATGGAGACGCTTCGAATGAAGAAGTCGGCGCTTTATGCAGCAGCAAAGGAGGAATGGAGCATTCTATTCGCGACCAAGTGGGCGCGCTTCCTCTCGATGCACTCCATCCTTCCACACGCAATTGGCTGTACCTTACCACGTTAAAGGGCATTTTCTAGCCTACAAACACGTCCGTTAGAATGCACACATTTCGAGTAAATCAAAGGAAGTTTGCATGCTTGATATCGTCGTTACTCCTGCTCTCACACGTTTACCAGGTCACCTGCAAGGTGCAAACTACGACAATCGGCTGGGCTGCTCTCTACAAACAAGTGACACGGCAATCCTAATCAATGCAGCATCAGAAACGTCAGTCTTTTCGCTGTCATGTCGGACAGGGCAGTGGCGCTTTTACGAACTTCCAGCCAGGTACGACACCGGCTGGCATGGTCTCCGCATGGCCATGAGTCATATTGGCGAAGACGTCATGCCATGACGTCTTCATCAATTTGGTGTTCGTAAAGAGATGCGCCATGTCCACGTGTCAGCGCTCGACGAGACCACACCAAAGCGATGCACGCACTGCCTTCAACATCACCATGCAACATTGCACGACGTACAAGTTTTCACATTTTCACCCGTGCCTTTGTTTTTCTCTTGGTTATTCTTTCTGCTTCGCTTTTTGCCCCGCAGAATTAACAGCACGCAATATCCTCTCTCGCATTCGGTCACCTGTTGATGCAGCTCACACTTGTCTACGCTTGGTAGGCGCCGTGCGTCGGCAGCATCATCGGGCCTCCGTCTTTAATGCTGCGGTCAAGAAAAACACGATACCGATTAGCATTTGCGACGCGAAAATACACAAACCCATTGCAATCGAGACGTACCTCTTGAAGTAGTAGTAAAGGAAATCCGCCATCATCAGCATGTGGCCAATCTGCACGAAAATAACCATGTAGCCCACGTGCTGGCCCGCGTCCTTTTCGCCGAGCTCATGGTACGAGGAGAACCAGAACACCAGGTGCAGGAAGCTTCCGAACGCGAGCGCGTACACAAAGTGCGAAATGCACGAGTCAACCGCGCCACCACCCTGCAAAACAAAATGCAACCAGAGCAAAAGAGCAATGTCAACCACAGCATATCCACTGCACAGCACTGCATCCTGGCACTTACACGCTTCTGGAACATGAACAGCTGAGGCAGGATGGCGACGGCCTCAATGTAGAGCGCAATCGTCCAGGACACGTCCGAGAACCAGTTGCGGTTCAGGTTCGGGTGGATGAGCTGCGTAAACCACCAACAAGCTACAAGTGAGCACTTCTAGCTGCAACCAATAGCAACACACACTAACGTTGCACGCACCATGCCGAAGAACATGCAGGGCAGCAGGATGTAGAGGCCACCCAGCTCCGTGGGGAGATGCAGCCATCCGAACGTGTCGTAGCGCAGCTCGTACGTCGAGTTGAAGCGCATGGTGACGAGGTAGATGACGCCGCAGCAGAGCGTGAGCGCCACGATCTCCAGGAACGTGTAGAGCCAGTCTCCGCTCCGGTCGTACGGCAGGTAGCCTTGGTAGCGCAGGATGGAGCTCAGACGGAAGAGGAACACGAACACGTACAGCTCCAGCGTCTTGAGCGACAACCCAGCCACGGAGCGTTGCGAGAACGCCTTGAAGATCAGGAAGATGAAGCCAAAGGCGCGCACGAAGGAGCCCATGGTCTACAAAACGAGTGTAAAAGGTCAGAATTAGGCTGCAACAGCCTCCTAATTAGCAGATCAAGCTCTAATCTAACGCACCATGAGGAAGGAGAAGTCTCCGTCACTGAACAAGTGGTAGCAGAAGAACACGACCACCACGAAGCCCGACCATAGCGCGATGTTGCTCTTGTGTTTTGTGAGGAAGGCGCTGCATACAGAAAGCAAGAGGAGGGTGAGCACGGAGGGAGGAGGAGGGACCGGAGAGAAGTCACGTACGCGCTGGCCGTCTTGTCCTTGCTACTGAGATCCATCATCTTGCGCTGTCTGGAGCTTCCGACTACTTGGCTGCAAAAGATAATGGGCCTACGCGGCGTGTTCCCAGCAGGCCGAAGATTTCCGGTCGTCTACCCGTAAAAGGGATTGTGGCCAATCACAAGCGGCGGATGGGAGAGAAGAGCAATCATTTGGAGACAGTTGGTGTGCCGCACACCGGCTCAGCGCCTTGGTTGCCCTTGCGGCAACATGCTGCGTGGCAGCGTCTGGAGCTGCGTGATCACGGGATCGGCTCGAGGTTCGTTCGCAATCGATGGCTGCAAGGGCTTGTGCTGGCGAGGACGAGAATTATTCAGTAGGCATTGAGGCAGTGAGGAAATTAATTGTAGAGTTGAGGGGTAGACGTTCAGTAAGACTGACACTGCTGGACGTGGGATCTGGTTGATGTTGGCGACGGTTGCAAGACCTTGGACTTTTGAGGACACGTGTATGTGGAACGCGTAGGTGTAGCACCGGAAGTTGATTCAAGTGCTCTGGTGATAGAACTACCTCGCTGTGGTTGGTCATGCTCTGGATGCTCAACTATTGCCATGCGCTGGCAAACCTCGAGCACGCTCAAAGAGTTCACAGCATGACCAAGCTCGATACGCATTCGAACACATACAGCCGGTGTAAGAACAGCATGCCAAACCACACGAAGCGTTCAAACGCAGTGCTACGACAAACTCGATGCTCAGACGCGTTAAGTTGCGTAGTTTCGAGTCCCTCAGCATTGATGTAAGTTCTCAACACATTGATCCGATAGTAAGTGGATTCAGGTAGAGCTAATAACTGTTTATCATCGGGACTTCTAGATCTAACATGCACTAGTTGTAGTAGGGGGCGCTCAGATTGAGTAGGAGAGATGATAATAGTTAGTCATCACTTTCGACTGAATCATCGTTAATCAATTCCTCCTCGCGCTTCCACCGTTGGGTAAAATAACACAAATACATAAACTAGAAGAGGGGATGTCGAAATGCTGATTCTTCTGGAGGCGTTAGGCTGCAAGACGCAAACCGGCACCTCCCAAAGTGCCCAGCGCTTCTGGCCGTCCCAAGGGACTTTCGCGTCGGGCTGATGGACCCAACATCCACGAGAGGGGCCTGCTCTCTGCCGCCGAGTACTAAAGTACGGAAGACCCATTCATCGCACGGGGTAGGCGACGTGAGTGGCAAATGGGGCAACGGATCGATCGGGACCACACACAATTCTGCTGTCGGAGACGAATGTACAAGTGACTTTAAACTGAACTTGGGCGAGTTCATACCGCAAATGGATGGATGGCAACAGCTCGACTATGATTGGTCTAATTTCCTCACAATACATTGTACACTCAGTACAGTACCCATCAAAACTAGTATCGACTTTCAGAGGTGCAAACGTATCTTGAAGCGATGCAGGTGGACTCGGACGAGACGCCGCCGCCGAACGCGCTGCTGCTGCTCGTGAGCGGTGACGGGATCCCGCTATTGGTCCGACCTTATGGAGAGGTGTGCATGCCTCCCAGTGCTGCGGTGGGTGTCGCAAGTGCTCTGTACCATGCTGCAAGACGCGAGCACGACGCGTCCGTCGATCTGCAGCTGTTGGCACTGGAGACCAAGTACCGCTCCATCGTCTACGATATGACGCACATTGGCCTGTTGCTAGTGTTTGCATCGGACAAGTCTTGTGACGGTTGTCCGTCTAGTGGAGCAATCATTCGACGCATGCTGCGCATGGTGTTTGACGCCTTGACGCTACTCCTTGGCGAGCACAATGTACGTGACTGGGACGCGTCAAAGCTCCGGGCAGCCATCGCCAAGCAAGTGGAAGTGGTGGACACAATCGTCACGCGGTTTGCCTTGGATCCGCGCTTCCTCTTCGGTCGGCCGGTTCGCGATGTGGCATCGTATCGACTGCTGGACGGGATTGATGTGGACAAGAGCGGCAGTTTGTTGCAAGGCGCGTGGCTCCAGAACAGAGAGCTCGTGGCCGAGTACTTCCAGCCTGGCGGGCCAAAGATGCTCGATGCGAAGGAGTTGCTGGTCTTCATTGTGCTCGGCGAGTGTGTGGGACGCAGAGATAAAAACTACACGTATTTTGTCGGCCGCACGCACCTTAGACGGGTCCAAACGGATGTCAAGGTGGTCATTCGCAACAGCTCCAGAGGCCCGTTGGTCACTTTCGTTGGGATTTTCGGTGACAATGGTGAAAACGATAAATCACTGCGTGATATGGTACGTTGCAGTATATTCCTCGCGTAGATGAAGCTCTTTTCGTCACTGTCGTGTGTGCTTTAGGCGGACAAGTTACTGCTGTGTCGCTCGAAAGCACGCATACGGGAAGCAAGTAGCCCATTGGATGGACTTCCTAGTACCTTGATTTGGTACGTATTCGTCCACAGGCCCATTCGTCTACGCGTTGCTGGCTCATCACTACACTGTACTGATATGCGTCTGCTTGCAGTGCGTACGCCTCTCGTCTCGGAAATGCACCGTCGTCATCCTGCAGAACGTTGGCCTACCTCAATCCTTCGTGGGAGGCCGTGTTTAAAGCCGAAGTAGCTCGACTGAAGCTCCCCATGGACATCAAACAGGCATCCAGGAATTTCTGGTGGCAGGAACTTTGTCGGTTTGCCGCACATCGACAGCATGCAGCCGCAAGAGGTGGTACACAACCTTCAGACTTCAAGCAAGAAGACGAGGTGAGGCTGCAGTTTGACCTGATTTTGACGTTTTCATACTCACCAGATATGCGTAAGACCTTGACCTTCTTGCAGCACGTGCGTGGACCCGTGCAGTTCGTTTCGCTGTGCATTGGGCCAGTTCCGTTAGCTAAGGTGGTGGCGATAGGAGACGACTTAGCTTCAGCATTGCTCAATATTCAATGAAAGAACGCAAGATTGTGTATTAAGCCTGATGAAAAAGAGGGACGGTGGCACTGCAGTTGTCCTTCATGCGGACTCGACAGTGAGAGTGATGACTCACAGTCGACTGCGTTGTGCTGGTGGACTTTACTTGACCTCGTTCACCAGCGGCTCCTTGGCGACGTACGCCTTGATGTTGGTCATGGTGGTGTGGCCGATGTTGTCCAGCGCCTCCTTCGTGAAGAAGGCCTGGTGGCCCGTGATGATGACGTTCGGGAACGTGAAGAGACGAGCGAGGGTCTCATCGGCGATGATGCCGCCCGAGCAGTCCGAGTAGAAGTACTCGCCCTCACCCTCGAACACATCGAGGCCGACTGCTCTGACCTTACCGGTCTTCAGTCCCTCCACGAGAGCCTTGGTATCAATGAGACCACCACGGCTGGTGTTGATGATCGTCACGCCTTGCTTCATCTTCGAGATGCTGTCAGCGTTGATCATGTGCTTAGTGCTCGGGAAGAGAGGCGCGTGCAGGGAGATGATGTCCGAGCGAGCCCAGATCTCGTCCTGGCTGACGTACTCGACGCCGTAGCTCAGAGCCTCTGGGTTCTGCACCACATCGTAGGCAAGGACCTTGGCTCCGAAGCCACCGGCGATACGGGCGAACAGAGCACCGATCTTACCGGTACCCACCACACCGATGGTCTTGCCATGGATATCGAAGCCCAGCAGACCCGCAAGACGGAAGTTCTGCTCGCGCGTTCGGTTGTACGAGCGGTGGATCTTGCGGTTGAGCGTCATCATCAGAGCCGCAGCATGTTCAGCCACAGCGTACGGCGAGTACGCAGGGACGCGGGTCACAGCCATGCCAAGCTCCTTGGCGACCTTGAGGTCGATCATGTCGAAGCCGGCGCAACGCAGGAACACGGCGCGAGTGCCGCCGGCGTACAGCGCACGCAGCGACTGCTCGTCGGCCACGTCGTTCACGAAGATGCAAACGCCTTCGCAGCCCTCCGCGAGCTTGACGGACGTGTGGTCGAGCCGAGGGACCAGGAAGAGGATCTCGTGCTGCGGAGTGACGCCGTCTTCCTTGGCGATGCGCTCCATCGACTCGATGTCGTAGCTGTGCGTGGAGAAGAAGGCGATCTTCATGGCGTGAGGTGCGGTGAAGCTTGGACGGGACTTGCTCAGGTCTTGGCAAAAGCGGGAATGAGACTGCAGTGGTGCATCAAACGCTTTGGATACGTGCGGCGCTTGGGGCTCGCTCGCCAGCCGCATGTTTTTGCGATTGGGCCGAAGCGGATTGTAACGGCCCACTTTGGCCTCGAAAGTCTTTCACTTCAACGTGGATCGGTTAGTGGAAGCAAGATCAAAGATAGAGAGTACGAATACTTTTGCGAAAGTGTCACCATTGCTGCCTGGATACGGCGATAAACATGCGGCGGCCGCTTCGCAGCATGAGGATTCCACGCCGACCGTGGGCGTGAACTGGATGGCAGCGCTTGATTGATTCACTAGCGGACTTGCCGCGCATTTTCGGCGAGCATCGTGCTTCGTGGTTATTGCTTGTATTGCTGGCGAGGGGCGAAGTGGCGTTGTAGTACCAATGGTACTTGCGGCTGATCAAGATCCACCAGTAAGCTGATCTCTCGATTTTAGATGTGGCGGCGATGTGCAGATACTTGTGGCGATGGTTGGTGTTTCGTGGTCGTGAATGGGTATTCCAGTGTGAATGGGTATTCCAGTGTTGTTGCTAGTGCGGCTGCTGAATATCAAGAGCGTTGCTCGATCTGCTTTCGTAGTTGGAGTAATCTCCTCGAGTACAAGTACGCAATGGGCCAGACACACCTAGCAACACTGCTGCTGTTTGCTGCCAGCAGGTCGTATTTCACCAGACCCCGCCTCTGACGCGATCGAGTCTGCATCCATGAGACGCACCACTTCAACGCGAAATCGAAGCTTGCCCACTACGCAGCCAAATCAATTTCCTCTCAACGCACCCATCCGAGGTCAAGCAACACTAACCAACAGCAACCTCGTCGTTCCCAGCCACACAAACAACGGTGGTGTTATTATTGGTCCCAAGCACACCCAAACTGCCACCAAACCCAACAGAGCAGGTTAGGCCAAACCAACAACAACAAACAACAAAATATGCAACAACAAAATGCCGACAACTCTAGAGAAAGCGGAATGTTTATTATGATACGGCGAGGGGTATCTGACTAACGAAGCTTGTCAGTGCAGCAAAATGCTTTACTTGACCTCGTTCACCAGAGTCTCCTTGGCGACGTACGCCTTCACGTTGGCGAACGTCGTCAGGGCAATGTTGTCCAGGGCCTCCTTGGTGAAGAAAGCCTGGTGGCCCGTGATCAGCACGTTCGGGAACGTGAACAGGCGAGCCAGGGTCTCGTCCTGGATGATGGCGCCCGAGCGGTCCGAGTAGAAGTACTCGCCCTCACCCTCGAACACGTCAAGGCCGACCGAGCCGATCTTGCCGGACTTCAGGCCGTCCACCAGAGCCTTCGTGTCGATCAGACCGCCACGGCTCGTGTTGATGATCACAACGCCCTCCTTCATCTTCGAGATGCTATCAGCGTTGATCGTGTGCTTCGTCGACGGGAACAGCGGGCAGTGCAGCGAGATGATGTCCGCGCGCTTCCACATCTCGTCCAGCGACACGTACTCGACACCGTAGCTCAGAGCCTCCGGGTTCTGCACCACATCGTAGCCCAGCACCTTGGCGCCGAAGCCGCTGGCGATGCGAGCGAACAGGGCACCGATCTTGCCCGTGCCCACGACACCGATGGTCTTGCCGTGCACGTCGAAGCCCAGCAGGCCAGACAGACGGAAGTTCTGCTCGCGCGTGCGGTTGTACGAGCGGTGGATCTTGCGGTTCAGTGTCATCATGAGCGACGCGGCGTGCTCGGCCACGGCGTACGGCGAGTACGCGGGCACGCGGGTCACGGCCAGACCCAGCTCCTTGGCGACCTTCAGGTCGATCATGTCGAAGCCGGCGCAACGCAGGAACATGGCCTTGGTGCCGCCAGCAGCCAGCACGCGCAGAGCGGCCTCGTCGGCCACGTCGTTCACGAAGATGCACACGCCCTCGCAGCCCTCGGCCAGCTTGGCAGAGGTGGCGTCCAGACGCGGGGTGAAGAACTGCAGCTCGTGGGCGGGGTCACGCCCTGCTCCTTGGCGATGCGCTCCATCGACTCGATGTCGTAGCTGTGCGACGAGAAGAAGGCAATCTTCATGGTGGTGAGGTAGGTGGTGGGGAGGTGGTTGTGGTCTTCTTGGCAAAGGTAAGAATGACCAGCTCGTAGTTGGCTACCGGTATTGTCGATACTGGTATTGTCGAATCTGGATCCAATCGTGCTTACTCGGAGCTGTGACATAGCACTTCACATGTCAGTCCTGCTACGCTTTTAATCGCACTTGGCTTGCTCGTCTTGGCGCTGCGTTTCTTTATATTTCGTCTGCGTGGCCCGGTCCGCCGCTGAAGCGCGTTTTAACAGGCTTGCATCGCCCTCGGCGTCACTCGAGTCGAGCATTTAGCAAGCAAGGCTGCTTGGCGGGACGCACCGCAGAAGTGAGCGTCCTCCGACCGTTTCGTATTGGTCGGAGTCTGGTCCAAGTGTTCACACTTTTTGCTTTGCCCACTACGGTACGCGTCCGCTTCAAGAAAACGTCCACCTCGACCCAAGCAGCATCAGAATCGCAGAGAAACGCGCTGCTGGACATCTGTCTACGGGTTGTCTTCAGGATCGGGCTTTCTCAAGGTTTGGTTTGGCGACCACGCACGCACCCGCTCGGTCTCTGTTAATGGGCCGAGCAAGCGAGCGCTGCTGACGTCTGTCCGGGCCCAAGCAGCAAGATTCGCCACTTGAGCGCGGCTACAGGTCGGTCATTCTTACTTTTGCCAAGAAGACCACAACCACCTCCCCACCACCTACCTCACCACCATGAAGATTGCCTTCTTCTCGTCGCACAGCTACGACATCGAGTCGATGGAGCGCATCGCCAAGGAGCAGGGCGTGACCCCCGCCCACGAGCTGCAGTTCTTCACCCCGCGTCTGGACGCCACCTCTGCCAAGCTGGCCGAGGGCTGCGAGGGCGTGTGCATCTTCGTGAACGACGTGGCCGACGAGGCCGCTCTGCGCGTGCTGGCTGCTGGCGGCACCAAGGCCATGTTCCTGCGTTGCGCCGGCTTCGACATGATCGACCTGAAGGTCGCCAAGGAGCTGGGTCTGGCCGTGACCCGCGTGCCCGCGTACTCGCCGTACGCCGTGGCCGAGCACGCCGCGTCGCTCATGATGACACTGAACCGCAAGATCCACCGCTCGTACAACCGCACGCGCGAGCAGAACTTCCGTCTGTCTGGCCTGCTGGGCTTCGACGTGCACGGCAAGACCATCGGTGTCGTGGGCACGGGCAAGATCGGTGCCCTGTTCGCTCGCATCGCCAGCGGCTTCGGCGCCAAGGTGCTGGGCTACGATGTGGTGCAGAACCCGGAGGCTCTGAGCTACGGTGTCGAGTACGTGTCGCTGGACGAGATGTGGAAGCGCGCGGACATCATCTCGCTGCACTGCCCGCTGTTCCCGTCGACGAAGCACACGATCAACGCTGATAGCATCTCGAAGATGAAGGAGGGCGTTGTGATCATCAACACGAGCCGTGGCGGTCTGATCGACACGAAGGCTCTGGTGGACGGCCTGAAGTCCGGCAAGATCGGCTCGGTCGGCCTTGACGTGTTCGAGGGTGAGGGCGAGTACTTCTACTCGGACCGCTCGGGCGCCATCATCCAGGACGAGACCCTGGCTCGCCTGTTCACGTTCCCGAACGTGCTGATCACGGGCCACCAGGCTTTCTTCACCAAGGAGGCCCTGGACAACATTGCCCTGACGACGTTCGCCAACGTGAAGGCGTACGTCGCCAAGGAGACTCTGGTGAACGAGGTCAAGTAAAGCATTTTGCTGCACTGACAAGCTTCGTTAGTCAGATACCCCTCGCCGTATCATAATAAACATTCCGCTTTCTCTAGAGTTGTCGGCATTTTGTTGTTGCGTATGGTGTTACCTGTGTTGGTTTGGTCAGGCAAACGTAAGCTGTGAGCGAGTTTTCGGTATAGATTCTGGATAACCAAACATGTAGTTAATGTGATTTGTGAAAGTGAAGTTTGAATTGGGAAGGGAAGGTGTAGACTTGCTCATGGAAACTGTTGAAGAACGCAAGGTTAGCGGCTTAAACTCAACGTAACCGTACCGGTATTTACAATTTATTTGTTTTGTTTTGACGTGGAGCATATTTCTCAGACGTGGTGTGTTGTTTGTGAATTGCTCACCAAGAGAACGTATGAACTAAAAAACGCGTAGCTATTTCAGATGGAGCGCGAAAGTAAGTAATAGACAGACGTGTTTGTCTACAAAAGTTTTGGCCAAAATCATGTTAAGGGCTAATTTCTGTTTCGATGCTCATAAGCAACCGCATGCCCGTATCGGTGTACGCCTACATGTACACGAAGCGAATTGCATACTGCTGCAGACACCCAAACGAACATTATTTAACGAGGGCGAAGAAAATGAATTCTACCCACCGTAGTCAACCTTTTTGCTTTCTGAAATCTGAAAACAGCTACATGTACTGATCACTCTACGGTACTTGAAACAAAGCTTGCCCACTACGCAGCCAAATCCATTTCCTCTCAACGCACCCATCCGAGGTCAAGCAACACTAACCAACAGCAACCTCGTCGTTCCCAGCCACACAAACAACGGTGGTGTTATTATTGGTCCCAAGCACACCCAAACTGCCACCAAACCCAACAGAGCAGGTTAGGCCAAACCAACAACAACAAACAACAAAATATGCAACAACAAAATGCCGACAACTCTAGAGAAAGCGGAATGTTTATTATGATACGGCGAGGGGTATCTGACTAACGAAGCTTGTCAGTGCAGCAAAATGCTTTACTTGACCTCGTTCACCAGAGTCTCCTTGGCGACGTACGCCTTCACGTTGGCGAACGTCGTCAGGGCAATGTTGTCCAGGGCCTCCTTGGTGAAGAAAGCCTGGTGGCCCGTGATCAGCACGTTCGGGAACGTGAACAGGCGAGCCAGGGTCTCGTCCTGGATGATGGCGCCCGAGCGGTCCGAGTAGAAGTACTCGCCCTCACCCTCGAACACGTCAAGGCCGACCGAGCCGATCTTGCCGGACTTCAGGCCGTCCACCAGAGCCTTCGTGTCGATCAGACCGCCACGGCTCGTGTTGATGATCACAACGCCCTCCTTCATCTTCGAGATGCTATCAGCGTTGATCGTGTGCTTCGTCGACGGGAACAGCGGGCAGTGCAGCGAGATGATGTCCGCGCGCTTCCACATCTCGTCCAGCGACACGTACTCGACACCGTAGCTCAGAGCCTCCGGGTTCTGCACCACATCGTAGCCCAGCACCTTGGCGCCGAAGCCGCTGGCGATGCGAGCGAACAGGGCACCGATCTTGCCCGTGCCCACGACACCGATGGTCTTGCCGTGCACGTCGAAGCCCAGCAGGCCAGACAGACGGAAGTTCTGCTCGCGCGTGCGGTTGTACGAGCGGTGGATCTTGCGGTTCAGTGTCATCATGAGCGACGCGGCGTGCTCGGCCACGGCGTACGGCGAGTACGCGGGCACGCGGGTCACGGCCAGACCCAGCTCCTTGGCGACCTTCAGGTCGATCATGTCGAAGCCGGCGCAACGCAGGAACATGGCCTTGGTGCCGCCAGCAGCCAGCACGCGCAGAGCGGCCTCGTCGGCCACGTCGTTCACGAAGATGCACACGCCCTCGCAGCCCTCGGCCAGCTTGGCAGAGGTGGCGTCCA
Source organism: Phytophthora sansomeana (assembly GCA_032158285.1). Taxonomy (NCBI): domain Eukaryota; phylum Oomycota; class Peronosporomycetes; order Peronosporales; family Peronosporaceae; genus Phytophthora; species Phytophthora sansomeana. The sequence goes on along the minus strand of JAPDHH010000325.1, from coordinate 138,099 downwards.
GACGCGGGGTGAAGAACTGCAGCTCGTGGGCGGGGGTCACGCCCTGCTCCTTGGCGATGCGCTCCATCGACTCGATGTCGTAGCTGTGCGACGAGAAGAAGGCAATCTTCATGGTGGTGAGGTAGGTGGTGGGGAGGTGGTTGTGGTCTTCTTGGCAAAAGTAAGAATGACCGACCTGTAGCCGCGCTCAAGTGGCGAATCTTGCTGCTTGGGCCCGGACAGACGTCAGCAGCGCTCGCTTGCTCGGCCCATTAACAGAGACCGAGCGGGTGCGTGCGTGGTCGCCAAACCAAACCTTGAGAAAGCCCGATCCTGAAGACAACCCGTAGACAGATGTCCAGCAGCGCGTTTCTCTGCGATTCTGATGCTGCTTGGGTCGAGGTGGACGTTTTCTTGAAGCGGACGCGTACCGTAGTGGGCAAAGCAAAAAGTGTGAACACTTGGACCAGACTCCGACCAATACGAAACGGTCGGAGGACGCTCACTTCTGCGGTGCGTCCCGCCAAGCAGCCTTGCTTGCTAAATGCTCGACTCGAGTGACGCCGAGGGCGATGCAAGCCTGTTAACGCCCTTTAATACGCGTCGGACGGACGCGCTGCTGTTGGAGGCTAAAAAATATAAAAACGCAGTTTCCACGCGGCCCGGATTAAAAATGCATCTGCCAGAAGGAGTCGCGGCGTGAATGACTGGCCTCCGATCGACTGTCCCAACGCCGAGTATGCAGCCATTCTGTACTGTGCCACAGAGGTGGCAGCCAGATCGTTAACACTTGGATTGGATGCAGACCACGGTAAATGGTCCGTAGCAAGCACGCACCGGAGAGCTACATCATGGCGGTAGAACAGTGCGCCTGAAATGGCACTCTATAGACAACGCAGTGGGGAGACCCTCACAGACTGCAGACGAGTGCAAATACATTTATAATGGCTACACCGAAGCAGGCGTGTTGGCGAGCTTCGTGTTGAGCGCTGACGTTGTGTGCGTCAATTCTGGGCGAAGGCTCTGCACACCGCGCAAATTTGAACATGATTTTCGTTCATGTCGATAGGGCAGGGTTCACGGGTGTAATCCTCGGGCTTACTCCAGCGTAGGCAAGAAAAAGGCACGTCGAAGTTGTACGTAGTGTGCTTTCAATGTTGTTGTATTAAATCCATGCTATATTGACTTTGCAGCAGTAACCAAGTGCTTTTCCGTCACTTGACCTCGTTCACCAAGGGTTCGTCGGCGATGTAAGCTGCAATGTTGTCGATGGTAGTGCGCGCAATGTTGTCCAGTGCTTCCTCTGTGAAGAATGCTTGGTGGCCCGTAATGACCACGTTCGGGAACGTGAACAGGCGAGCCAGCATGTCGTTGGCGATGATTTCACCCGAGCGGTCCGAATAAAAGTAGCCCTGCTCGCCCTCGAACACGTCCAGACCCACTGACGAAATCTTGTTCGACTTGATACCCTCCACGAGAGCCCCCGTGTTAATAAGCGCCCCGCGGCTCGTGTTAATGATCATCACGCCGTCCTTCATTTGCGCAATGCTGTCCGAATTGATCACGTACTTCGTGCTCGGGAACAGCGGGCAGTGCAGCGAAATGATGTCAGCCTCCTTCCAAATCTCCTCCAGCGGCACGTACTCGACACCGTAGCTTAGCGCTTCGGGGTTCTCAGCCACATCATTGGCGAGCACTCGGCATCCAAATCCGCGGCAAATACGCGCGTAGATGGCGCCGATCTTGCCCGTGCCAATGATACCAACCGTCTTGCCATTCATGTCGAAGCCCAGCAGACCCGTGAGTCGGAAGTTCTGCTCGCGCGTGCGGTTAAAAGCTCGGTGGGTCTTGCGGTTGAGCGTCATCATAAGAGCCGCAGCGTGCTCGGCCACGGCGTACGGGGAATACGCGGGCACGCGTACCACGGGCATGTTGAGCTCCTTGGCTGCGTCCAGATCCACCATATCGAAACCAGCGCAACGCAGGAAGAGCACGCGGGTGCCGCGGTCATACAGCTGCACGTCCATCAATAAATGCATCGATAAGCACACGAATCAACGCAGACACAAGTAACATACACTGCAACGTCTTACCCTTCGCAGTGCAGTGGCATCCGCGACGTCGTTAACGAAGATGCAGACGCCTTCACAGTTCTCCGCCAGCTGCGTGGTCTGCTGTGTCAGTCGGTTTGAGAAGAAGCTTCATGATCACAAGCACTAATTGTCAGTCCAACGTATCAGTTCTAACTGCGTGTAGCATTAGTTGCAACGCACACGAGTTCGTTGTCTTTGGCGATGCCGGCGTGCTCCGCGAGCGCCTTCATGGCACCGATCTCGTAGTTGTGCGCCGAGAAGAAGCCAATGCGCATGCCCTTGCGTTGGGCCGTGGCGAAGTCGCGCTGGGCGAGAGCTGGCAGCCACCGACGCACCACCGAGAGGCTTTGGCGGCGGCTGATCGAGGCCACGCAGCGCTGCATTATGCTTGTCAGAGGTTTGGAGCTCCTTGGTACTTGAAGGACTTTTAGCGAATGTGCGGTCTGAACGAGGTGGTGCCAAAGGCGGCGCGTGGTCCCCACCGACAGGGGAAATGTATGAGGCCCAGGAAGATACGTCAACGGCGTGGAGCAGCGTGCGTGTCTTTCTGGCTGACGCCTGATGAGTGCCCGCAAAGCAGCCCGGCTCTGACGAGGCACCGGCACGCTTCAAGCTGCACGCCCTCCTTCCAACCTCGAGCTGGGCACTGGCAGTGGGCGCGTATAGTTTGTATGCAGGTTCTGTAGCATGCTTCTAACAGGCAGACCGCGCCAACCTGATTCGAGGAAGATACGCTGTGCGTGCCAATGCGTCTAGACTCGTTGTCTTGATGTGGTTGAACTGCAACGGCTCGCGTGGACGTGGAGGACGGGGTGGCGCTCGCGATCATAATGGGTGTTGTGATGGCAACGGAGATTGTAGTAATGACGGATGCCACGACGACCGTGAAGGTGGTCGCGTTAAGCGTCGTGGAGAAGCTGCTTTCGGTGTTGACGGTGAGCGGCTCTGGCTACGAGACTATCGGTGATCCTGCGACCGACCTGCGTCTCCAGGACGAGTGGACTGTGGCAGTCCCGACGACCCAGGACTCCAGCAAGAGTTTCTCATTCAGGTGTCGCCAAAGCCGGCAAGTCGCTGCTGCTGAAAGTGAACTTACTTTGCCATCTCGCTTGATCAGCCCTCAAGCGGAGATTTACAAGTACCATGTGGATGTCGAGAGCTTGTCGGCCCTCGTTGCAGCGATAAATCGTCCTGCTGATGGCTCAAACATCGCGTAGGACGATTCCTGCCTCGCTCACTGGTCCGCAACGTGATTAACGCTGCTCTCCGGCAGTACGAGGCGGAGTTTGGCGGCATCCGTGCGGTTCATGATAACATGTCCGCCATGTACGCGCCGGCGATGCTCCTGTGGAAAGCGCGCTCCAATACTTTGTCATGAATCTGGATGGCCCCATTCCTTCTCTTCCGTCGCAAACTGCCGGCGAGGCACCTCGCTGCCCTCACCGAGGGCCTCGCAAATATGATGTCAAGATCAAATTGGCTGATAGAGTCTCGACAGCTTCTCGTCGTGGATTTCTACTCCAACCGGAACGCAAATGTTATGCCGTTTTGCAGGCGTTGGATGTGGCTGTACGGCAAAGCAGAGTGGTATGAACACAGAGTGATGGTCCATGAAGACAGACCTGCACTCTTTATGCGAAGAACAATGATTCTTAGGCTCATTCTCAACCGCTATTTTCCACCGCATGCGCGCAGGAGGACAAATCGAGTCTTCTGATTGGCTTACGCGGTAGGTGGTCGCATGCGGCCAAATTCATAAAAAGACGCTCATGCGGCAATTTACCCGCATGCGCTAAACTTGCCGCACAGCAGAGGTTAGGGGTCGCATGCCAATCAGAATGATTTGGTCGTGACTCACGTTCTTATGGGGGAGATCGCTTTAACCTTAAAAAGATCACTTCCTCTTACGTTCTCGAGATACACGTCCGTTCACTACCATGTCAAACGTGCAACTATTGCGTCAAGCTGAAGAAAACGAGTTTTCCACTTTGGTTCTACCTGGACTCTCGTACCGTGACATTTCTTGCTGCGAGAGCCCTTGCGGCACTAGTTCTTGCGGCGCGAGTTGCTGCTGCACGAATTCATGCTGCAACGGGACTCCATACGACAACAGTTCTTGCTGCAACCGGAGTCCATGTTGGGAACATTTGTGCTGCGAGAGTTCATGCCGCGCTAATTCATGCTGCAACGGGAGTCCACGCTGCGAGGATTCGTGCTCAGAGAGATCGTACTGGGAGAAGGCATGCTGTGAGACTTCTTCGTGCTGGGAGCGATCAGCCTCAGCGAGCTCATGCTGCGAGAGTCTATGCTGGAGTCCATGCTGTGACAGTACGCCGGTCGTACGCGCCGCTCGTCTAGGAGATGACATTCTGTATGCAGCAGCACGGGTAGTGAGATGCTAGTAGATCGCATATAGCCCAGGTTCACTTACTCTGATGCTGTTGGAGGCTTGCTGTGTGCCGACCCAGATCGCTCACAAGTCGTTGGTAACCCCCAGCTGTCTTTATAGCTTGCTCAGTCGCAGGAGTCGGTCTCAACCGATGCGGCCGCATGTGACAAAACCATGCGATGCGGCGCGGTGCGGCCGAGCCGGTTGAGAATGAGCCTTAGCCGGAATTTGTCGGACATCTGGCAGACAGAGCAAATCGTGATCAAATCAGAGGGGTGTTACTGTACTTCAATACCGCTTGAGGTCAAGTCATTGTAGCTATCTATCGCGAGCTGGCTGAAACAACGCACAGCGGGCAGATTGAGTAAATGTATTCCACATTGTCATTAAGAATTTATGCAGAGTGCTCGTTAGTAGTCAACGCAGTTGTTTTGCGCTTCTTCCACAGCAATTTGTCTACTGTAGCCCAGCTCAACTGACCGCAACGTCGTTTTCGTGAACGCTCCGTCATTTGATCCACTGCAACGCTGTCTGCGCAATCAAGGAACACTTGAGTTGCTTCTTCTATTGTCTGTTTGTTGCTCAGTACGTTTTTCGAAGCAGCATCTTTCTCGATATAAGACATTAGATACCGAAGCTCGCTCAATCGCTTTTGGAGCTTACGACTTGGCATATCCCGCCCTTCGAGCAAGCGAAATGGAGGCAGCTGCTCACTTTATTACCACACATCCACAAGACCCAAGCGTGACGAACTGAGCAATCAGGAATGTCAAAATCTTCGGCAACACGACGAAATTTACCACCCCAAAAGTGAGCAAGTGTGCGCTCAAAGTCTTCGTCTACTGACTCGTTCAGTTGCTCCGGCGGGGCATTTAGCTGCTGTATAAGATCGCCCACACCGCAATCTTTAAGACACGCCGCAATTGCTGTATTTAGGCCGTCGTACGTGACGGTGCCTGCTCCAATTGCTCGTTTTTCCAGCTCCGAGACAATATTTTTCACTGTTTCCGCCCGTGCTGCCTCAATTTTGGAGAGAGCACCAACCAAATTTTCTTTTAGCTACTTCATCTCACACAAAATTGATACATGTGGTGGTATACCAGTTGGACGGATACGGACATCACTACTTCCATCTCCTGATCGGACTCGCTCGACAAGAGATGACAGAAGTGTTGTGTCCTGAAATAATGGTGTCTCAAAGACTGGGTGCTTGGGTGACAGAGCCTTCGTCAGGTAAGAGTGGTGAAAGGTTAAAGAGGCTAGGCAATACTCCGCGATAAACTTCAATCTTTCAGGCAACCCCGGAAACATCAAACGAACACCTCGCTGAACAACGTCGTCACTTTCACTAAAGTGGGGCGGCAATGTCGAAAAGGTGTAGCTCTCTGTTGTGTACGATAGCCGTCAGTTTTGGAAGTGAGATGGTATCGACCATCTCTTCCAGTACATCCCTCGGCATTCTTATCTTTGTGATGGGGCACGCGGACTCTTTCCACTTGGATGGCTAGGACGAGCTGATACCATATCAGCCAATGACAGCGACTTACACTGCTTATTAACCTATCACTTTAATCCAATTCATTGCATACAAACTGAGTGATATTGCAGCGCAACACTCCCACTAAAGATGCTCGCGTTCTCCATCAATCCTTCTCCTTTCACTCAAGATCCTTCCCGAAAGATGTTTTGTCTTCAACTTGGTCTCAGATTTTGTCTTGTCGCAAAACCCCAAATAATAATCACTTTAACTTTGTATGGGTTACCTTATGGCTACAAACCCAAAGTAGAGTTGCTACCCAAAATCAGACGCAATACTCAGTCTTATAGAAAAGAAAACTTATTCTTTGTATTGACGATGCCGACTTTGGCACTGAGCTCCACACTCTCTCTTTTTCTTCCGAACTGCATAGGCGCGGGTCCCGACGAAAGCCCTTCGGGGGGCATCCACAAGCTGCTTGTATCCTTCTTCGGCGACAGCCAACCGGCCTAAGCCACAGCGGCCTTCGGGTCCCGGCCTTTTGGCATCCAACGGTCAGCCAACCGCCCATGATGTGAGCTCTGCAAGTAGAAAGTCCGATCATTCGGCTACTCGTGGGTGTCTAGTCTTAGACCAATTGTGCCTTTCAGCGGCGGGAATTGAGAGAGTCTGAAGTGAAACTAGACAAAAGTTTGAGTAAAAAGTACTCAGGAGCAAGGGGCTAACAGCCCGGACATGTCCAATTCCCAAATTGAGGGTTAGGTGAACATTAAAACCGAGGTTTTTAGCCTTAAAATCTGCTGTTAACCATGCCCTTTCCATAATTTGCTCTATTTACTGTTAAATTTGGCTCAACTCTTGTAATTTTTATCTCAAACTTACCACTTAAATCCTGGAAATATACCTTTCCACCAGAATTCTTAATTGAGGCTGGCTGCCATAATTTGAGTGCGACCTTAATTATTTGAGGTTGTCCGTTCGCTTTTAGAGGTACTCCTATTTAATGCCTTGACTCCGATTAAGGTTCGGAGCTTTTCAAACTGACCTTGGCTCAAGGGTTTGGTCAATGCGTCCGCAATCATATCATTGGTGTTACAGTATGAAATACTGATACTCTTATCTTCGTGCTTGTCACGAGCATACAGATACCTAATATCAATATGCTTTGTGGAGGAATGACTGCATGGATCCTTTATGATACTTATTGCTGCAGTACTACCACACCAACAGTGTGTTGGTAGTAATTGATTGTAGCCTAATTCGTTCAATAGTAGTCGTAGCCATATTGCCTCTCTGACACCTTCACTGGCAGCTACTAGCTCGGATTCTGCTGTATTTAGGCTAATGCAGTCTTGCTTAATACTTTTCCAAGTAATGCATGCTCCAGCGAGTAATGAAACGTAACCTGTAATAGATTTTCTTTCCTCATTTGCGTTCGCGAAGCTCGCGTCTGTGTATAGCTCTAACTTAATAGTACTGTTGCCATTGTACTCTAAGCCATACTACGACGTTCCTTTCAAGTACTTTAGTACTCGCTGGGCAGCCTTCCAGTGGGTCTTATTATAGCACGATAAATACTTACTTAACTCTCTTACAGCATTAGCTATATCAGGCCTAGTCCCTCTTACAAGATACATCAACGAGCCCACCAGTCCTCTGTAATCGAACGGCTGAGCCGGAATTTGCTCTGGCGTCATCGCTGTTTCCTTTTCCAGCACCACGCTCTTTGCTTGTGGTGTGGCCTCTGTATTACAGTCTCGCATATTAAACTTATGTAGTAAGTCCTGAATGTACTTGTACTGTGATATACTTAGTGTCTTGCTTCAATGTCTCGGGTGATCTCCATTTTTAGAAGATAATGAAGCTCACCCAAATCCTTCATTATGAACTTAGCTGATAACTGATTCTTCAACTCAGTAATTGAGCTTAGATGAGATCCGGCAATGGTCAGGTCGTCTACATAGACGCACACAAAGATCGTGTGCTGGACACCGTTGATCTCCCACCTTTTGTGGTACAAGCAGTACTCCTTCTTGCACCGCAAAAATCCTAGTTTCGTTAAGAACACGTTTAGGACTCCGTACCAAATTCTGGGTGCCTGTTTTAGGCCATACATACTTTTTCTTAATTTACAAACGAGGGCTCTAGATCCATGACGGAAACCGAGTGGCTGCTGCATATAGATACTTTCATGCAGCAGGCCATTCAAGAAGGCCGTAGATACGTCCATCTGGTGGAGGTGCAAGCCAAGGATAGTAGCTAGGGCTAACAGTAACCTCAGTGACTCATAGCGAGCAACGGGCGAGAAGACCTCTTTATAGTCAATCCAGTATGCCTGGGTATTTCCTTGAACAACAAGCCTAGCTTTAAACCTGTCGACGCTTCCATCAGCGTTATATTTTACGTCAAATAACCAATGACAACCTAATGCCCTCCTTCCTGGGGGCAGCGGAACGAGAGTCCACGTCTTATTGCTTAGCAGTGCATCATATTCCGTCCTTATTGCTGCCTCCCACTGTTTGGCATGTGGGCCGTTACGAGCCTCTTTAATCGATTTAGGGATAGGGATGTGGAACGTGGTAACTTCAACTGCTTTGAGACTAGTCACATACTCCGCTAATCGCGTACTTGGTGTCCGACGACGCTTCGAGCGGCGTACTGTCTCACTTGTGTTGTCTCCCACCTTTTGTACAGTCGGTTCGGGTTCTGAAGTTTCCAGTTCCGTTCTAGACCGCTTACCTAATTCTGAAATGTCACTGATTTGGCATTCACCAGTATCAATCTGAGCAGGGGGAAATGACCGCAATATGAGGGCATCTGTGTTGGCCCGACTGAATTTGACATCTCTCGCTGTCAAGTACTTATTAGCCTTCACCTCCAACAGTCGGTACCCTTTGTAGTCAGGTGCTAAACCCAATAGCCTACACTCAACTGACCGATCACTAAGTTTAGCATCTTTCCTTTTAGATTTTGGAATATGCGCATAGCATGTCGCTCCCCAGATTTGTAGTTCTAAACCATTGCTCTTCTTATTATAAAGCATTTCATAGGGAGTTTTCATTCCTAACCGAGCCATCGGTAGACGGTTTGTCACGTCGACGAGGTATAGTAAGGCCTCGGGCCACCATTTAGCAGCCATGCCGGCTCCTCGAAGTGCGCAGCGCACGCCACCCATAATAGTTTGGTGCGATCTTTCTGCACTACCGTTTTCTTCCTGCGATTCAACATTGGACTTTGAAAGAGAATCCCGTTCTTAATGCAAATCTTTTTCACTTCCTCATTTACAAATTCAGTACCTCCGTCAGTCCTTATGACCTTCACTGGGTAAGAAAATTGTACTGAGAGTTGTTTTAGGAGATCTCTGATTTTACCAGGAACTTCTTTTAGGCTTTTCACTACAAAGTACCATTTATATGCTGTTGCATCATCTACCATTCCCACTGCATATCGGTACCCGTGGCTCCCGTAGAGACCATTCACCTTAAGTTTGCCCATGGAGTCCATATGCAGTGTGTGGAGAGGTATGTTACTTTTTGCTCCTACTAGATTTCTGTAGGACATGCGTCGATGCTTCATTTCGATACATGTCTTACAAAAGAATGGGGCATCTTTAAGCTGTCTGTAGGTTAATCTAGAGACATTTTGACGGCAAATAATTCTAATTAGGTGGTCTCTACCAACGTGCCCTAATTTTAGGTGCCATTCCTTTAATACACGTTCTGAGTTTTGTGCCTGTACGGTGAATAACTTCCTTTTCATAATTCTTTTACTAGGCAGATAGTATACTCCACCCAATTCTACTGCAGCAAATAGTAGTTTAAGGCCTTTTCCGAAAAAAGAGGAAGTCACCTGCCTTTGATTGTAGGTGACTATACCCTTGTCTTGCTAGGAAGCACGCACTCATCAGATTACTATCGCATTGGCGATCATAAGCAACTTTACTAAGCGTTATGACTTCCCTCCTAGTAGTTGTCGCAAGAAAGCTAATTTGCACTGTTCCCGCTAGACTACTTTCTGAAGTAGCTCCGTTGCCGTATGTGAACTGATGGCCCTCACTGGGTCGTAGTTCTTTGAACCATCCCTTGTTTGGGGTCACAGCGTGGCCAGCACCTGTGTCCACAATCCACAAGTCATCGGTCAACTTTAGCTGCTTTAACTTAGATAAGTACAATGCATTCCGCACTCTTACCTCTTTCTCAAGCTTGTCGAGATCTAGTTGATCTTGACTTCCTTCGTCACTCATTGGGATGTCACCGTCGTCGTTGAACACCAGGTCCTCGCTGTTGACCTCGTCCTCTTCTTGCAAGCTCTGTTCCAGTTGGGTCTGCCCCGCTGGGTTGAGTCGTTGCTCACCTTGCTTGATGACTGCCTTCATTGTCTTCACAGCACTTTGTTTCAGGCCTTGAGCCTTCTTATTGGCCCCTGGAGCCGTTGCAATGTCGGTTCGGAACAACGGTCCCCCTTCTCTTTTGGGGTCCCTGTCCCGGGCCATCACCGGGCAGTCTGCTTTGAAGTGTCCAGACTCATGACAGTAGAAACAGTCGGCCGATGAAGCCTTGGGCTTCCTCTTTTGCCCTTGCTTGACTTGCACATTGTTGATCGGAATGGAAGCCCCCTTGTCCATGTGCAAGGAGATCTCCCTTTTGGTCTTTTCTCCAAAGATACGACGGAGTGCACCTTCGACTTTGTCTACCGTGAAGTCCCCCTTTTTTATGGTGATCGACGATGCCCAAAACTCGCTTGGGAGTTGGGGAAGGACCTCTACGCAGAGCCACGATCAGACACCATATCTTGTCCCAGTAGGTTTTGGGTTTTACGATTGATCTCATTGCGTGCTTTCTTCAACTGCGCGAAGAGGGTCCTCAAATCACGCCATTGACTTTTAGCCAGTTTTGACCAAGCTCTAGTCAGATCGATCAGCCCCGCTGCATCACCTTGCCCATAGTCCTTTTCGAGTGCCTTAATCACGTCGCATGGGTCCATGTGAGATACCAGGTCCGGTAGAGTCGAAAGGAAGAAGTTCGGTAGGACCTGGTTCAACAGGTTCTGCAAGTCGCCACGACCCCTTTCCCAGTCCATCACCTTCCATCGAACAGCAAGTGTCTCCTTTTCAGACAGCGTGCCCTGTTTTGGAACCGGTGGAGGCTTCTCTGGCGTTCCGTGCAAGAAGTTCGCCATTAAGACGTCCACTTCCGGCAGCCCTTTCTCAAGTTGCTTCCTCTTGTACACTTGATCGAGGTGATTGACGTGCGTCAAAAGCTTATCCTTCCACATAGCAAATCCCTTGCCATTGAAGTGCTCGAGACCGCTCGTGTTCTTCATGTCGGTCGCCATGGGCTTCGTAGTACTTGAAATGTTGTGTACGATAGCCGTCAGTTTTGGAAGTGAGATGGCATCGACCATCTCTTCCAGTACATCCCTCGGCATTCTTATCTTTGTGATGGGGCACGCGGCCTCTTTCCACTTGGATGGCGAGGACGAGATCAGCCAATGACAGCGACTTACACTGCTTATTAACCTATCACTTTAATCCAATTCATTGCATACAAACTGAGTGATATTGCAGCGCAACACTCTCCGTCGGCAATCCGGCCACTGTCCGCCCGACGTGCATGTCACCTGCTGCTTCGTAGCGTAAATAAGTGTTCTGGACACCACCAAGTGACCAGCCAGCTCTCAAATGAATAGCTGTCGACGACGGACATGCCGTTGACCCCGAAGAACAAAATGTGGCTGAGCCTTTCCGCATTGAATGTGTACCCAAGTCGCTAGGATCCAGACCTTGTCGTTTTAACTCGACAGCAACATCATTTTCAGCTAATAAACGCTGCCAACACTTTCGGAATCGCTCATACTGGTTGTTGCCAGGGAACAGAAGGTCACTATCATCAAATGTTGTAGACGCCCAGTATAAACCCAGCGCGACAATGGGCCAGATGGAGGGTTGCAGTGGATTGGCATAAATATGCCGAGGATCTCGCGGACGATCACCGCCTTGGTCGTTTTTCATGTGAGCAAAATAAATCTGAAGTGCGTCACCTCTCCATTCCATGTGTGAATGCCGGATTCCAAAAGCATTCGATGAACGGCGCATCAGGTTCCACGCTATCACCATGTACGCGTGTGAAAAAGTCATCTCCTTGCCGTCAAGTGCGAGAATTCTACTGCATAAAAAACTGTACAAATCAAACATTAGAGGGTCTTTACCTGTCTTGATCTCGCTGGCTCCATTTGACGCGTCCTTGGCTAGCTTGTGTTTCAGACCTTTGAAGTAGGTAGTCAATTCTGATTCCAACACCTTGCTCATGGTTTCGCCGAAGTCACGAAACAGGTTGAACAGGCCTGCCCTGTGCGTGTTGAAGGCGGAGTAGCTCAGCGCCCCGCCGTCTTTCCGTTTCATCGTGACGAGCCATGTGACGAAGTCCTCGGCGTTCAGGGCATCGAAGGAATTCGAGGATCCAGGTTGATTGCATCTTTAACTCGTTGTCGTAGTTGTTGGGTAGAGTACACTGTGACGTTGCCAATACGTTCGGCAAACTGGGGCGTGACGAGGTGTGCTTTGTTCTCGATGACTCAGGCCAGAAAGCGGCCGTACGAGTTCTGGTAGGTGGCCCGAGAGCGAGCGGTGACCGTGTTATCGCGAATCTGGCGGACCTGTTGCTTTAAGAAGGCCCAATCGTAGCCCTCCGTAGCATTCGTATTTTTGTCTGCCATTTTCTGTGAGAATCGCGAATTGCGATCGTCGCCACACGTTTACACAGAGAACAGAAAATCGGTTTTCCAGAAAATGTCGGACGTAGTGTCTGACTCTAAGCCAGAAAATGGGTTCAAAGTCCGCCATTTTGTGGGGAATGATATTTCCCCTGGAACTCTGTCGTTCCTTTTCAATTGTTTTTCTTCTTCATTGCGTTAAAGTTATTTGCACGACAGCTAGCTTAAGGTTCAGCAGCTAATACTTTCAACTCGATAGTTTCAAGCACTGGTGCAAACAATGAATCACTTCACGTGACCTCGTTCACCAAAGCCTCCTCCCCAACGTACGCCTTGATATTGGCCATGGTCGTGTGCGCAATGTTGTCCAGCGCCTCCTTGGTGAAGAAAGCTTGGTGACCCGTGATGACCACGTTCGGGAACACGAACAACCGAGCCAAAACGTCATCAGCTATGATCTCCCCCGAGCGGTCCGAGTAGAAGTACTCGCCCTCACCTTCGAACACGTCGAGACCAACCGACCCGATTTTCTTCGACTCCAAGGCGTTCACAAGGGCTTTGGTGTCGACCAGAGCGCCACGACTGGTGTTGATGATCATCACACCGTTTTTCATCTTGGTGAGGCTGGCAGCGTTGATCATGTGCTTCGTCGACGGGAAGAGAGGAACGTGCAGCGAAATGATGTCCGAGCGAGCCCAGATTTCATCCAGCGAGACATACTCGGCACCATAGCTCAGAGCCTCCGGGTTCTGCACGACATCATAGGCGAGAACCTTGGCTCCAAAACCTCCAGCGATGCGAGTGAATAGAGCTCCAATTTTGCCAGTACCCACAACACCGATGGTCTTCCCGTGAATATCAAAGCCCAAAAGACCTGCGAGACGGAAGTTCTGCTCACGGGTGCGGTTGTAGGCGCGGTGGATCTTGCGGTTCAGCGTCATCATGAGCGCGGCGGCGTGCTCGGCAACAGCATAAGGCGAATATGCCGGGACACGGATCACGGGGATGCCAAGTTCCTTGGCTACGTTGAGGTCGATCATGTCGAAGCCAACACAACGCAGAAATACCACACGAGTACCGCCGGCATGAAGCACTCGCAACGCAGCCTCGTCGGCGACGTCGTTCACGAAGATGCAAACGCCCTCGTAGCCTTCAGCCAAAGTGGCAGAGCTCGCGTCGAGGCGTGGGGTGAAGAATTTGAGCTCGTGTTTGGGCGTGACGTTATCCTCTTCGGCGATCTTCTTCATGAAGTCGACGTCGTAGCTGTGCGACGAAAAGAAGGCGATCTTGATCGACTTTTGCGCGTTGGTCATGGTGTAACTTGTTAATCGAAGACTTGGTTGGTGATGCGGCTTGTTGGTTGCTGGGAGAAACAGAAAATGAAGGAATTGTGTTGTTGGTGGCAAGGCAGTTGAGAGATCCAGAGTCCCGGGTCCCATACTTTGAGGTCGCATTTCTTGGCAGCAGTGGCGCCTCACCTTCTCAGACTGCTACGTTCGGCTCGTTGGTGCTGCATTCGTTGGCTCATTTATCCATCATGAGTACAAGGTACAATGACAGCAACTCGATGACTTCAACGACTTCAATGGGTCTCGTCTCACGTAGAGCTTCAGAAACCTCCTGTTGACTCACTTGTAAAGGACTCTCATTTTACAACAAATGGCAGCTGAATTGCTTCGTTTACCGTAGCTGCAGCTACTTGAAAGACCAGCTCGCTGCTTCATAAATTGCGTCATAGCCGACTACGTTGAGCTGGCGGACTTTACTTGACCTCGTTCGCAAGCTCCCCCTTGGCCTCGTACGCCTTGATGTTAGCCATAGTGGTGTGTCCGATGTTGTCCAGAGCCTCCTTCGTGAAGAAAGCCTGGTGGCCCGTGATGATGACGTTCGGGAACGTGAAGAGACGAGCAAGGGTCTCATCCGCGATGATAGCACCCGAGCGGTCCGAGTAGAAGTACTCGCCCTCACCCTCGAACACATCGAGGCCGACCGCAGAGACCTTGCCACTCTTGAGTCCGTCCACCAATGCCTTCGTGTCGATCAAACCACCACGGCTCGTGTTGATCAGCATCACCCCCTCCTTCATCTTCGAGATGCTATCAGCGTTAATCGTGTGCTTCGTCGATGGGAACAGCGGGCAGTGAAGCGAGATGATGTCCGAGCGAGCCCAGATCTCGTCCTGGCTGACGTACTCGACACCGTAGCTCAGAGCCTCTGGGTTCTGCACCACATCGTAGCCCAGCACCTTGCAACCGAAGCCGCTGGCGATGCGAGCGAACAAGGCTCCGATCTTGCCCGTGCCCACCACACCGATGGTCTTGCCATGGATATCGAAGCCCAGCAGACCCGCAAGACGGAAGTTCTGCTCGCGCGTGCGGTTGTACGAGCGGTGGATCTTGCGGTTGAGCGTCATCATCAGAGCCGCAGCATGTTCAGCCACAGCGTACGGCGAGTACGCAGGGACGCGGATAACGGGCATGCCGAGCTCCTTGGCGACCTTGAGGTCGATCATGTCGAAGCCTGCGCAACGCAGGAACATGACCTTGGTGCCGTTGGCGTGCAGGGCACGAAGAGCGTCCTCGTCGGCCACGTCGTTCACGAAGATGCAAACACCTTCACAGCCCTCGGCCAGCTTGGCAGAGGTGGCGTCCAGACGCGGAGTGAAGAACTTGAGCTCGTGGGTGGGCGTGACGCCGTCCTCCTTGGCGATGCGCTCCATCGACTCGATGTCGTAGCTGTGCGTGGAGAAGAAGGCGATCTTCATGGTGGAGAGGCGATTTGTGGCTAGGAAGTGCAGGGAGCAAATTCAGGAATGAGGTGAAGCGACCACAGGACAAGTGGTCCACGCCCAGCAGATTTCACTGCGCTCCAGTATGCAAGACTCGAAGCTAGTCACAATCCAAGCAGCGATCCAATTCCTTCAAGGATACGGTATCGAATTTCTGCAGAGAAACGCAGCACTGCGTACTTAGTGTAGGACACACGGATTTGCTGTTAAGTTCGCATTAACCATGCCGAAGGAGGAGCTGCCCGTCGTGAGTCTGCTACTGCGCCGGCAGAGCCACCACCCGCTCCTGGAGGGCTTTCCGACGGCGGCGCGGATTGCCGATCTCCCCTTGCTCCTTGGGGAAGCTGGCGCTGCGCAGGTGAGGCGACGGAAACAGTCACTTGGGTAGTTTGTTCGACTGTCCATTAACGGATGATGCCCATTGACAGGATGCAGCGTTCCTAGAGGCGAATAACATTCAAGCAATTGTGGCGCTGGGTACAGGCAACCTCGCTGCAAAGGTTGCAAAGGTTTTCGATGGGTTTTATGCGCTGAAGCAAGTGCTAACGGAGATTCTGTTGATGCGCACAAATGTAGCCATGTGACGTGCTCCTGATCGATATCTTGGACATGGAGGACGAGTCGCTGCTGCCGCACTTTGAGCAGTGCATTGCATTCTTGAAGAAGCATATTCTGCGCGAAGAAGCGGTGCTGGTGCACTGCGTGTACGGACAATCGCGCAGCGCTTCGATCTGCGTGGCGTATCTCATGGCAACGCAGAACTTGACGCTGCTGGAGGCGTACGATGTCGTGCAGAAAGCTCGCCCGTGCATATCGATCAACCCTGGATTCTTGCGGCAGCTGGAGCTTTTTGGGCGTATGGGGAATGACCCGGAGATCATGGGCAGTACTCCTGCTCATGCCGAGTTTAGAACGATGGTGGCGAGGCAACAGCGGATGAAAACAGGGGTACCAGATGTGGTTACCACTCCACAATCGACGCTTCCAGGCAACTCAATATGCTGCAGAAAGTGTAACTATGTGCTGTGCACGACGAGGAATCAGGTGCGTGAAAGCTGAAGAGGCCTCTGTTGTAGGTGTGCGTCGAGCTCACAAATGTCGTTTTGCAGTTGGCTCACGCTAGCCCCGATACCGCCGCCATCGATCGAACTTGCGCCTGTATCTATATTGAGCCGATGCAATGGATGACAAAAGACGCCGCGTTCGTCAGGAATAACGATGGCAAGCTCTTGTGTCCATCGTGCAAGGCAAAACTCGGATCGTGGAACTGGATTGGAGTCAAGTAAGTTTTGCATAATAATTGCAGTCTTGTGCGCTTCTTGGTCGACCTAACACCGTGAAAACTGGTCCGTGCACATATTCCAGATGCAACTGCAAGCGCTTCGTCACGCCAGCGTTTCAGTTGGTACCAAGCCGAATACAGGCTCGAGTGCTCTAGAATCCACTTCTTGGCAAGAAGTTCTTGCGGACCACCGGAATGATAGTGTACGGACGCGCCTATTCAGGCGCAACTTCAGCATGGGTGCAGCAGCTAGCAGCGCCACGATCAGCACGCTTGCAGATAATTCCTCTTCGCCGAATGCCCTAGCAGTATTGGCAGTGGCTCAAGCAAGTACGTAGCAGTAGGTCGTCGAAAATTGCACAGATATAGTTTTTCTTACCATCATTTTCGTCTGCCGAAGTTAATAAGACAACCTTAAAGCAGCTCACGCTCACATCTCAACGAGAGTTCCACTTGAGTGCGGAGCAGCTTCATACGTTGCTTGCCAGTGTTGCAAAGGACTCAGTCGATCAAGCATTCGCGGTATTTAACTCCAAACGCAGCGGAGTAGTCGATTCGTGCGAGCTCCTGGCTACTCTCATCTTAGCAGCTGAACTTCCGCGAGACACGAAGCAGCGAGGTACTTCATCGGCACTTCCTGGTAAACATGGTTTTGATAGTAGCGCTGACATGTTTGCCGATGCACCTAGCCATCTTCGAGCTGTTCAACGTATCCACACACCGCATCGGGCTGATGGTTGCGGATGAAGCGACTCTGCTCTTTCGCACAGTCGCGGCAGGAGCTGCCAAAGTACTCTGTGCTCTAGGATCCACCAGCCAGACTGTCGTAGCCAGTGAGCTGCCGCGGATGTCATTCTTCGAGGACCTAACCAAGACATTGTACGGCGAGCAAGAAACCATCACATACGAGGTATTCGCGCAGTTATGTCGGGATACTGCAGAGATCAACACATTCATAGAACAATGGGCGTTTGATAGCGAGTAGATCGTTGTTGTCAATCCACGTATTAGACGCTGTCGCTTGCTTCGCTGTAGCACAGCACGTTAATCCGCTTCAGCAGCCGATAAAGAGATTGACTATCATTCATTTTCATGACCCGTGCAAGCAGCGTTGAAGCAGCTAGGGTAGATTCGCCAACGGGATGCTGTAAGGCATTCGGTCGTAGTTCTGGTTCACACCGAGCCTCGGGTCACCTCTGCATGCACAACAACACAAGTGAACAGGTGTTAAACGCGGTAGTTGGGCACGCAAATCTTCGCAGGTACTGCAACTCACTCTCGAGGCGGGAGCGACACCTCCTCTTCCCGATAGATGCGGCCGGGTGAGCGCACCGCCAGCATCGTGGCGTCCTGCGAGCAGTTGGTCCACGTCGGGCAGCAATTGTCGATGCAGGGCGTGCCCGGCGTCTTCACCGACGTGAGCTCGAACACTTCGGTGCGCGTATCGCCTCTCGGGGTCAGGTCTCCAGCCCGGAAATTGCAGTAGCCATCTTTGCAGTAGCCTCTTCGGGAGCAGAAGGTGGCGACATCCACGCGCTGCTTGATAGTGCAGCCTATACGCACCAGACACTGCCCGAGCTTGCTGCAAGCAGACGCAAACGTCAGCCACCTCGTTAGCAGCTCCATGATGGTGCACGGAATGATTGCAGTCACAGCAGCAGCAGTTGAAGCCGCCCGCACCTGTAACACGGACAGAGGGAGCGCTGCGGGTCCTGGTACTGTACGGGGCAGTCCATGCGGCACGCCTTCACCTGGTCAGCCAAACATCCTGCGTCGAGGCGTCAGTAGTCTCGGACAAGAGGCCAATTGCCAAGTGGCTCGCGGCGTCGAGGCGTCGAACGCACCGGCGGAGACCTGGCGCACCTTGGGCAGCGCCACCTTCACACCACCACCACAGAATCAGACGGCGGCCACGTCAGTCACGGCGCGCATAGCAGAGCCCCAGTAGCGAGGGGTGCGAAATCATTTTCCGATGTTGCCGCGCGAGGGGACGAACGAGAGAGAATGTTTACGCGGCGAGTCGCCTCCGTCTCTCCTGCGGCGTCCCCCGTAGCGGGCGTCGAGCACTTGCCTGGGCCTGGACGACGAGCAGCAGCCACGCAGTTAGCAGCAGCGTTAGCACCGCGCGCGCGGGGCGAAGGTGCCGCATCGACATCTCTCGGAGCGATCCTTTTTGTCGGTGGCGTTTCGCATGACACGTGTTGGACGTTTACGATTCGAAAGTCGTTTATAGGTTATTACGCGACATGTTACTTTGAGGTAATAGTGTTGTAATATGAGGGAAACGGCGTAATGTGAGGCGGATTCGAAGAGTTGACCTGAGATACGATATGTCTGCGTCACAGTGTGCACTCAACTAGTCGTAAAATGAGGCGACATGCCCCCTAGCGTGCTCACGTGTCCTCATATTATCTCAGTATGGGCCGTAAACCACCGCCAACGCGAGCTTGCGAAAAGCGTCGTCAGAGAGCGCTCTCGTCGTTGCGGCGAGGGAAAGTGGCATGGCGCTCGGTCGCGCCTGCTTTGCGCTCTGCTACTCGAGCAAGTCCTGCATGGCTGGTTGGCTGGCTGTGGTTTTGGTCCAAAACTTTTGGGTGCGACGTCGCCAAGTTTGCGCGCCTTGGGTTGCCGCCATTGCTTTCTGGTCAAATGCTGCTGCGTGGAAAACATCAATGACATGCAGCGGTGCTGTTGCCACGCGAACCATACACTTGTTCAGGGTTGATGCGGAAAACGGCAGGCACCAAATCCCCGTCCAAAACTGCACCGACATGTGGACGAGTCTGCAGCGCACCACTGGCGAGAAAGTGTCCCGTGTTGGGCGCCGCCCTGAGCACAGCAGCTCGTGCTGCACGGAGCTGCCAGGAACGCTGGCGTCGGCGGCGCCGCACTGGGAGTCCCCACAGGTTGCAGTTCACCGCGAGTTTGTAACTGCCCGCCCGCGCGCAGAGTCGAGGCGCCGTTCGAACGGCCGCCGAATTTCCCAATTTTCCAGCCGACTTGCGTTCAGTATCGATTTCGCAAATCTAGACTCTTGTGGGTGGCAGTCTGCGAAAAAGGCAAAGTGCCACTGGTAGGCGGTTGCAGCGTCACACAACTCAATCGGCTTCGGAGCGCGCACGACCGCTAGAAACGAAGAAAGAAACCATGGACACGACCTTCGCGCGGGCGCCCAAGCTGCACGACGAAGTGCCGGCGCTGCGCTGGATGTTCCCATCGCAGTACGAGCGCGACTGGGTGCGTCTCCGGCTTGTAGTTGGTTGCAGACTCCCGCTGTTATCCTCCTAACGTCGTTCGAATCTTTGCAGGTCATTTCATGGGAGCCGAGCTTCTGCAAGGAGTCGCTGCCAGCCGCCGTCGTGCTCTGCGCCGCCTACTGCGTGCTGTGCTTCGTCGGCCGCCGCATTATGCGCGATCTCAAGCCCTTCAACCTCAAAGTGTACGTCTGACTCTCGCTCTCTTGGCGTTTGTATGCAAAGTGAAACTGACGATGGATACGTTTGCTTTGCTACAGTCCGCTGGCGCTGTGGAACCTGGGGCTGGCCACATTCAGCGCTATTGGCGCCTCCAGGACGGTGCCCTTCCTTATTAACACCATCTACCGCCGCGGCGTGTACCACTCGGTGTGCGCGCCGCCCACGCCGCACTATGGCCACGGCCCCGTGGCGCTCTGGGTCATGCTCTTCATCTTCTCCAAGGTGCCGGAGCTCGTGGACACGGCATTCATCGTGCTGCGCAAGAAGCCGCTCATCTTCCTGCACTGGTACCACCACATCACTGTGCTGCTTTTCTGCTGGCACGCGTTTGGCACGCTTTCAGCTAGGTGAGTCGGTAGTTGGCATTGCTGTTTGTGGTGGTTGATGCTGGAATGGTGCACCCGTTCTGGTGGTACTTCTGCACTATCTTGTGCTGACTATCTCGGTGATTGTTGTGATGTCGCGTCTTTTTTGCAGCGGCCTGTACTTCGTGGCCATGAACTACTCGGTGCACGCCATCATGTACTTCTATTACTTCCTCACGGCGTGCGGCTTCCGACCGCGCTGGGCACGTCTCGTGACGATCTTCCAGCTGAGCCAGATGGGCGTGGGCGTCGCCGTGTGCAGCCTCAACGTGTATTACATGAAGCAGGGCGCCACGTGCAGCGTGGACCCGGACAACCTCAAGTGGGGCATCATCATGTACTCGAGCTATTTCGCGCTCTTCCTCAAGTTCTTCATCGAGCGCTACCTCCTGCGCGGTGCCAAGAAGCCCGCCTCCGCAGCCAAGAAGATCCAGTAAGAAAGATATGCGAAAGCTAGGCCAGGATTGTACTTGAAGTAGTAGTGAGCTGCCGACGCAGACGCGGATAAGCTCGACGATAATAAGCTTGATGATATCGAAACCTTGCACGAACGACATCCTCAAAAACGGTCTTGCCGGTTGGAGATGGCTGCAAGATCTTTGATTCGGAAACTGACGTGTCACACGTCGCAGCCACACCACACTAACACAATCGACCTCGTTGAAGTTGTGTCGTACTTACCACTCAAACCACGGTACACTTCATGACGTCGCCCTCCACGATGGGGTTTTCGCTAATGCCATCGCGCTTCAGACCAGGACCCCCGCTTGCCCACTGGAGTAGAGACCGCCATGGAGGGCGAGAAGAAGGACCTGCTGGCTGCCGCGGTGGCCACCCCAGAGACGCACATCAAGCTCGCGGACCCGAACGAGGACACGTACTTAGGGCGTGTGCGCAAGACCTTCTTCATGCTGGACTTTCGAACGGCTTTCACGACGGAGCACGCGCTGCAGGACGCTCGCCAATTCGTGGACGCCCATCGACGCGGCGAGGTCGTGGACGTCGCCAAGCTCGAGCACGCGCAGTACGTGACGCACGCCATCCTGCACCCGGACACGGGCAAGCCCGTGTTCACGCCGCTGCGCGCCTCCATGATCGTGCCCATGAACGTCATCATGGACGGCGCCATGCTGCTGGCCAACAGCACCAAGACCACCATCTTCGCGCAGTGGCTCAACCAGACGTACAACGCACTGCACTACTACGCCAATCGGAACGCCTCCAATGAGGACACGGCGCAGCAGCGATTTGTAGCGTACGTGGGCGCCACGGCCAGCTCGGTGGGCGCGTCGCTGGGAATCCGACGTCTGGCTGGGAGGATGACACATGCCAAGTGGGCACCCGCCGTTGCTCGGATGGGTCCGTTCGCTGCCGTAGCGGCGGCGGATCTGCTCAACATGGCAGTCATGAGGCAGAGCGAGTACCTCAAGGGCGTTCACGTTTACGACGAGAACGGAGACTACGTGGGCAAGTCGAGGAAGTGCGGTGCACTGGCGGTCGCGTCGTGTGCTGCGGGTCGGATCTTCGCGGCGGCGCCGATTCTGCTGCTGCCACCGCTTGCGATCTCGAGGCTGCAGAAGCACAGTAAGGTTTTCACTCACCCATTGGTGCGAGTGCCTTTGCTGCTGGGACTGGTGGGCTGCGCCATTCAGTTTTCCGTGCCGCTCACGTTTGGCCTGTTCCGCCAGACAGCGCAACTCCACTCCAAGTATCTCGAGCCGGAGCTGCAGCACGCGACGCGTAAGAAGGATGGTCTGCCCGTTCAGGTCGTCACGTACAACAAGGGCATTTAGAGCCTGCCGATTCAAGTCACGAAGACTCCATACAACACACCCCGCTGATTTTGGTCTTCATGTTGGTTCCTCAGCACCTCCATTCGTGTTCAACAGCACCAAGACATCATCATCTACTGGTCATCACCAAAATAAGTCGATGTTGCTTGCTTTCCTCCTCGACAAGGATAGTTCTTGTCGCTGACACTCACTACTTCGGCATTTGTGAGGCAGAGTCAATTGACTGTGTCCGTGATTTATCATGGAGGCCGAGAAGCCCAATGCTGCAGCTACAGATGAAGCCAATGAAGCAGCAGAATTGTTCAACCGGCAGGTGGACCAGCAAAAGATGACCGCGATGGCAGCCCGAGTCGCACAACTACAAGATGAGGACGCCGAATTGCGTGCTAGACACGACAAGCGAGAGCAGGAGACGCACGAGTTCGTGGCCTACTTCCAGAAGGAGATCCAAACTCGAGACAAACAACTGACCAAGCTGGGCGAAGAACTCGCAGCCGCACGACTCAGTCATGCTCTCGCACTCGAACAGATGCAGCAAGCACGCGACGCGGAGCGGCAGCACCTCCTGCAGCAGGCTGTTGCAAAGGAAGAAGCTGCGTCGGAGCAGATTTTCTATCTGCGTGAAGAGCTTCATCAACTTGAGCTGTTCCGGGAGATGAAGGACAGCATCGCCACCAAGATGAAAGACCTTGAAACGCAGCTAACACTTGAAAGAGAGCAGTCAAGAGAGACGACTGGCTCACTTGAACGCAAATTTCTTGAGGAGAAAGCTCGCCTACAGAAAGAGCACGAGAAAAAGATTGAGGTCGTCAAGCAACAGGCCAAAGAGGACGCGCGCAACGGGCTCGATGCAGATACTCGGAAAATCGTGACAGACAACAAACGCATGGGCGAAGAGCTGCGATTCCAGCTGCAAATGACGGAGGATCTCCAGCGAGAGAAGCAGCAGTTCGAAGCTCGAGCGAAGACACTGAACATGGAGCTGCAATTGCAGGTTCAGAAGGAGGCAGAGTTTGCCAAGCAAGCCCAGCGACAAGCAAGAGAGATCACTCAGTTACGCAATAGCCTCCGAGAATCCGAGCAGAAGCTTGGTGCTGGCTTGGCGGCTGCATCTTGGGATGCCCATGCTCACGCCACTCGGCATGAACGGGAACGTGAAGAACTGACGTTGGATGTCGAAGGTCTGCGTAAGCTGCTACGACTCAAGAATCGCGAGCTGCGAAACCTAAGGCGACTCGCACAGACAATCTTGAACCAGCGTACGGATGTTGAGCAATTCTTTCTGGACTCGCTTGAGCATGTCAAGCGTGAGATTGAACGTGAGCGCAAAGAGAAGCACCAACAGGAGGTTGAGCATTACCATCGTGAGGTCAACCACGCATACGGCATCAAGCCCAGCCTGAGGTTTCCAAAGTTGACATCACCCACTGGTCCTGCAACACAGCAAGCACCAATTCCTCCTGGACCAGCCCAGCATTTCACTGAAAAAGTGGATCTCCGCCAACTTCGCTGGGAGGACCGCGAACGAGTTCTTCGTCTCGTGTTTGCAAAGATCAACCGCTCTCAAAGCTTTGTCGACATACGTGATGAGATTCCACCTGAAACTGCTGAGACCCCAACGAAACACGTGCGCAGCCCGAACCAACGAGAGAAACAACGTTCCACAGCAGTTTACTTCGCCACTGAGCCGCAATCTGGCCAAAGTGGACGAGGCACATCAGCAACGGATGATTCATTGAGCATGTCTCTCAGCGGGATGCCCCTTGTTCCTCGTGCACCAACTCGCGCAAGCACAACTAAAGGTAGATAGATCACGTCCCGCAATCAGATTTTCCACTGTCGAGTCACTTCATGCGCCGCAGCTCTCTCTCTCTTTGGATAACCTCTGGGTTCAACACTAACACATCACACACACAGTTCATGAGCATAGTTCATACTTAGATACCCGACGAGTAACCTGGTACTCGTTCATAGTAGTAGTTGCTGTTGCTTGTGTCGCTATTGTAACTATCCGAAAAGTGGCGTGGCGATGGAACTGGTCCATCGTCCGAGTCATAGCGAAGAGGATCTTGAAAAAGGTCACCACCGTGAGTCCACCGCGGGCGCTCTCGCTCGGACTCCCGCTCAAAGCCTCCGACTGATCCTTCTGTACGAGTTCCATAGCTACAGGCACTAGCACCAAGCGGACTTGCGGCCAGTAACTTGCCCTCACCCGTGTTGATAATGTGGAAAATACCGTAGTCAGGTAATTTTTGTGATGCTGGTCCATGCCTTGGAGCTGCGTGAACGACACCAAACCCGGTTCGATCGTTAACCACCCGCATCAATTAACAAAGCAATGCATCTGAAAATGCTGCTCACCTCCGACGCCACCAGCCTTCGATGAAACCAGGCAAAGCAGCAATATTGTCGGCAGGAACTCCCAAAAGCAGAAGAACACAAAGTAGGCGACCGTCGTCACACGACCGTTCATGTCCAGGTTGTTCCAGATGCTCAGGAACCAGCTCTGAGACGTTGCTAGATCTCGCGTCCCGCGTGTGAAGAATATGAGGCACAGCAGCGAATTTATCACGGCTAAACTCTGGACAAATGAACGAAATAGATGTCAGAATTCATATCTACAATAGGTTTTGTTGTACTTCGTACCCGTGGTCTTGAGATCAACAGTCTCCTTCGCTTCCAGCTTTCCACCTGTTGTTAATATTCCCACACAACCGGTTTTCATCAGATTCGCTCTGGAGCCACCAGTTCTCCCACCAAATCCTCCACGTACATTGGCCATTTTCCACCCGAAGAATCCAAACAGCACACTGAGCAGGAAAAAGCAAAAGGCCGAGTACTTGAGCTGCACACTCACGTCTGAGACTCTGGAAAACTCCTGGTCGTACTCGTCCCCCTTCTCGTAGCCTTGGAGATGTCATTGGACGAATTAAAGGCCCACACCACCGTGAAAGTCGTCATGGTCATTGTGAGCAAAAGGTAGAGCGGCAGACAGACGTTGCGCCACCTGGAGCGCCACTCTGGACCCGTGAGCACCTGGATGTAGAACAAAATGAGCAGCGAGAAGTTGGCGAACTGGATGGGCGTGGGCGACCAGTAAAGCAGGTAGAGCGTGAGGTAGCGCATGCTCGACTGGGTCGACATGAGGATCCAGTAGGCGGCGCGTACGCCCGTCCAGAGCAAGCACAGCACGTAGAACCCAGTAGACCAGGCCAGCAATTTGTTCTTGTTACGTAGGGCCACCAGTAGTCGCGTGAGCAGGAACAGAGCCAGCAGAAGACACATTCCAGTCAATAGCAGCGTGTACACTGTCGGTTCATACGTGCTGCTGCTGTTCTCAGCGGCGCTGGAGATCATGACGAGTGTGGGTCAGATGCAGACAGATGTGGAGCAGCAGTTGGGACTTCCAGAGCGGCTCGTAGAGGCGAATGGGGCGGCACAGACGGCCACGCGAGACGCCAAGGCGGCGAGGCGACGTCTTGCGCTGCTTCGATTCAGAATGGCAAATTGGACGGGTGTGGTACAGTGTACCGATGCAGATGTAGCCATGTGACGAGGCGGAGATACATGATGCAGTTTATTACTGTAGTTACTGCGGTTCGCAACCTTTTTGGTTGTGCTTCAGCGTGGATAGAATGCGTGGCTGAAGAAAACTACTTGCGGCTGTAGTTGAGCTGTCGCACGGCGTCCAGCAGAGGGCGCAATCGTTTGCGAGTATCGAGATCTTCGGTTGCCTCTTCGAGGTAGTCGTCTGGAGCAGGGAAAGTTAGTTCGCTTCTGGTTTTAATCGTGGGGATGCTATGTGGGCAACTCACCATAAAAAGAAACCAGAGCGGATTCGGCTTCGGGTGAGTCCACGTAGTAATCGTCGTGCGAGTCGAAGTCTTCTGTACTGCAGATGAGAGCAAGCACCTCGGCGCCAACTGCCACGTCGGCGGACTGGAAAGGAGATAGAGCACAACTAGTGTTAGTCCGACGAATGTCTTTTAGGCAATTAATTGGGCACGTACGTTCAACAGGTTGATATGTGCGCTTAAATGCATTGCCAGCAACGCGAAAATGCGCTTCTCCGCAAACAATGGCATGACTCTGCGATGAGTACGCCAGCACAACACAGATAAAGAACGTCAGGACGGCAGCTTATTCCAGTTTGTTAGGCGAATTATTATAACGCACCGTGATTCATCAATTGAGTCCAGTTGTCTGCACAGTCCTAGCAAGAAGTGGATGACTGTGACTTCTTGGCAGTTGTCCATTTTCTTGTTAGGTAGATACTGCACGTGTACCACAAGAGCAAAAGGTTAGCTTCACTGTCCCAGTTCCACAGAAAACAGAGCTAACAAGGGTATACGTACGTCGGGGCGTTCGAGGCAATAGATTAAAATATCGTGGATGTACTCGATGAGAAGCGGGAGATCAGTAGTCTGAATTGTGTCACCAGTCGTTAGCTTCACTTGCAACTACCACGAGTAAAACCACAATCTCGTTGCCCACCTGTACTGCTTCCGCATGAAGCCACGCGTTCTTCAGAGTTAGCCCCATGCCGTGCTCGAATTTTTCCATAGTCGCCATTGTTTCAGTCTGCGCGTGTGTGTGACGACAACATATCAATCCCAGTTAGCACTTCCCGACGCGTAGCTAGGAATAACCCGAGCCAACCTTCACAGGTCCGCGCTCGACCATACGCTTCAGGTAGTTGTTGTAGTCCACGAGATTGCGCAGGCACCTACATCGTACTTCATCAGTACTGCTTCCTCACTAAGCAAAAATGTACAACCAGCCACTTACAAATTCAGTTTGCCGTCCTCAAGGAGGTACCTGTAGCAGAATTAAACACCATACTCAATGAATACTCGTCCATCTGCTAATCACCCACCCTGCTGCGTCTGCTGCCCACCTCAGTGCGATCTCCTCACACTCCCACAGTGTGGCGTCGTGCTTCTTGGGCAATTGCCGTTCCATCTCCGTGATGTGGCCTATGCGGCCGATCTGCTCCGCCATCTGGATCCAGTCGTCCGACAGCACCGGGTAGTCGGCCATGAAGCGCACATGGTTGCGCAGGTCGGCCGTGAGCTTGGCCGAGAGCTCCTCGAAGCTGTCGGTGGCCTCTCGCTTGGGCACGTAGTGGTGCTTCCTGGAGCTGGACATGGTCGGTGACACCGTGGTGGTCTGCTGTCTCGTCGGGTGGTTTCTCCCTAAATGGGCAGCGGAGCGAGTGGCCTGCGCCCTGGTGTCCTCGCCGCATTTAGCTCGCGTCGCTTTGAGATCTATTCTCAGAGGCTGCGTCCATCTCCAAACGCGCAGTGATTGGTCGAGAGCTGCATCACAACCTGTCAAATACAGTATTTATAGCTTCTAGAAATATCTACGCAGCGTCTATCTGTAGGTTGCAACCTGCATCTCCGCTCTCGCGCTCTCATCGTCAATCTACATCTGTAGCTTCTGTCGGATTGGCTGACCGTATGCATTTCTGCAGGTAAAAAAGCCAGAAGGCAGGGGGGAATCCAGTCAACGTTCCCCACCAAAGAACCTCAGCCACTTAGTATGGACTCGCGCGGGGAGATGAAGGCGCTGGACGCGCAGATCGAGCGCCTGCGCCGCGCCGAGAACCTGACGGAGACGGAGATCTACGAGCTGTGCCAGAAGGCCAAGGAGATCCTGGCCAACGAGTCCAACGTGCAGCCCGTGCGCTGCCCCGTGACGGTCTGCGGCGACATCCACGGACAGTTCTACGACCTGCTGGAGCTCTTCCGGATAGGCGGTGCCTGTCCGGATACCAACTACCTGTTCATGGGGGATTACGTGGACCGCGGGTACTACTCGCTCGAGAGCGTGGCGCTCCTGGTGGCGCTCAAAGTGCGTCACCGCGAGCGCATCACCATCTTGCGTGGCAACCACGAGAGTCGCCAGATTACGCAGGTCTACGGCTTCTACGACGAGTGTCTGCGTAAGTACGGAAACGCCAACGTGTGGAAGTACTTCACGGACCTGTTCGACCACTTGCCCATGACGGCGCTCATCGAGAACCGCGTCTTCTGCATGCACGGCGGTCTGTCGCCCTCCATCGACACGCTGGACCACGCGCGCGCGCTGGACCGCGTGCAGGAGGTGCCCCACGAAGGCCCCATGTGCGACTTGGTGTGGTCCGACCCGGACGACCGCTGCGGATGGGGCATCTCGCCCCGAGGTGCCGGCTACACGTTCGGCCAGGACATCACGGAGCAGTTCAAGCGCAGCAACGGACTCACGTTCATCGCGCGCGCCCACCAGCTCGTGATGGAAGGATACCAGTGGACCCACAACCGCGGCGTGGTCACGATCTTCAGTGCCCCCAACTACTGCTACCGCTGCGGCAACCAGGCCGCGCTCATGGAGATCGACGAGGTCATGGCCGACCGCAACGGAGACAAGGTGTACGAGACGTGCAAGTTCATCCAGTTCGACCCGGCCCCGCGCGACAGCAACTTCAACGAGAAGAAGCGCACGCCCGACTACTTTTTGTAGATGGACGAGCAGCGCAGCACAGGTGTGGATACGTAGCGATACAAGAAGCAGAGAAGAAGGAGGCGCCACGGACATGGAGGCTCTCGTGAATCGACCGAGACGAGAAAGAAACAAGTGAAGCCGGAACAGGTTGGTAGGTAGGTAGGTTGGTGGTCGACCCGATGGCAAGAGGCTGAGAAGGGGTTGCGAGGGCTCTGACTGGTGTCGTTCGGTTGACGTGGTGTATTTCCCTGCTTCTCACTCAGGCCTTTTTGCTTACAAGGTGGGGCATGACGGTATTCTTCATATATGCACGATTTAGTTGGTTGTTGAGATGGGTTGTTGCAGATTTTGCTGTATGCGTCCTGTTGTGCACTGGTCCAGGTCGCTTAAAGCAACGTGAGGAATTGCTGCAGCTGCTTCTTGAGCTCCAGTGAGTCACTGTGCGTGGGGTTCGTAGTAAGTGCGCGGTTGACCTTGGTGAATGAGTCGTGGAAGTCGCCAACCTTGTACGCGAGCAGCGCTGCTCGACGATGAAGCACACAATCAATACGTCAGACCTCACATGCCAGGAACAAGTGAATACCCAAGATCAAACCTGACATACCGCGGTTGTAGCTGGGCTCAAACATGAAATCTGCCAGTGTCTCGGAGAGCTGGAAGTTGGAGCGGGCTTGGTCCAGATTTCCCTTGCGCAGCTCAAGCACACCAAGGTTGTTGTACGACTCAGCATGGTTGCTGTCCACAGACACTGCGATCTTGAAAGCCTGGTAGGCAAGACCGAGGTCGCCGATACCGATTGCGACCTGGCCGATGTTGTACCAGACGTCAGCCATGCAGTCATCCGACGCGAGCGCTAGTGCACGGTCGAAACACGATAGCGTCATGTCATACTGCGACGCGTAGAAGCAGCAGAGCCCGATGTTGCACCAAAGCTCTGCCGTGTTCACGTCCATCTGAAGCAAACGACGGTAGTAGCGTAGCGCTACCTCTGGGTGATCGGTGTAGAAGTAATTCGAGGCGAGGCATGCAATCGCTTCGGCATTCGATGCATCCAGCTGCAGCACCTCCTTGTACACGCTGACACTCTTCTCCACGTCGTTCAGCATGTCGTGGACGCGCGCAATGGAGACAAGGAGTTGCGTATCGCCGGGGAACTTGGTCTTTCCCTTCTCATACCTGTCTAACGCAGTGTTGGGCTGATCCAGCCGCAGATACACCTTCCCCAGCTCCAAGAAGGTGATCACCATGTCCTGGTTGCGCAACGACGACTCAAACTGCTTCTCTGCGTCACGGAACAGTCCTAGCTGGTAGTAGCACTTACCTAGTCTCGCTTTCCACCACCAGTCTTTGTAATCTGCTGCCACCGTCGCCTCGGCAGCAAGTTCAAGCGCCTTCCTCGGATTGTGCTCGCAGTAAAGCAGATAGTCCACGAGAGCCTTGGCGATAGCTGGTCGCTTCGCGTACCTCTTGAAGTCGAGACGGTTGACATCGATGAACACCCCCGAGTCCGACGCCTGCATCGACGCCGTCCCCAATCTCACCTGTCGTCCAAGCGTCGTGGCTGGACGAGAGGTACCCGGCCGATTGCCCTGCAGCGCTCGATCCACCGACATGCTGCCCGTCCCCGGACGCGAGCTCGTCCCTGGTCGGGCAAAGCCACTCAGCGGCCGACCAGTAGCCGTCATAGGCCGCAAACTCGGATCGCCAGTTCCTGCTCTCGAGTTCGGTCGATTTAACGATGTGCCAGGCCGTGGCATGGAGGCCATGACGTTGTCGTCCATGAGCAGATCCGCTGCGCCGTCTTCTTCGAGCTCCGAGTCGTCGATGAAGTTCTGCATGGTCATGGCCTTGGTCTTAGTGACCCAGGCCGCCTGGTCGTACGGGTTCTGGGCCAGAATGTCCGAGCAAATATCGATGCAATCCGCGAATCTCCGCTGGCGAGAGCGCAGCAGCGCCATGTAGAACGGGTCCACCTGGTCCAGCGCATCGAAGTCCGTCATGGTCATAAGAGGATCTCTCGCTGGTTTGCGTCGTTTCGCGCCGACTGAAGTAGCACATAGTTAAGTAACCTACTTAAGCACCACTTCTCAACCGTCCGTTACTCAAAGAGACGCAAGAGAAGACGCAAAGTATCACCAAGAGCTCCGATCCCCCGACCTGATTAATCTCTCTGCCTTCATGCCGGCCACTTTCCACCGCTCCTCGCCCTCCAATGTGACCGTGGACGTGTCGTGTCCACGCATGGAAGGCACCGTGTTGCCGCTGGACTCCATGAGCGGCCGCAAGAAGAAATTTGGCCCGAAACTCAGCCGGCGCAAGTCGCGACCGCTGCGTGGCAACCACACGGCGCTGCTAGCGGCCGCCGGACTCGACCTCTTCCGTGAAGGACTCATGCTGGATGGCGTGTACCCGCAGCGCCACACGCCGCGTCATCCGGCGGTGTCTCCGAACCTCAAGAGCATCCCGGAGGATGACGCACAAGTGGCGTCCCATGCCACGACCGACAGCCAAGTGATCCTCATCCTGGGCGACGCCCTCGACCGCCGAGGAGAAGTCACGCCTCTAGGGGCCACACGCATCTCCAGAGCGGCGGAGCTGTACTGGGACACGATGAAAGTGTACGCGCAGCACCAAGCCAACGCTTTTTGCTACCTCGTACGTTGCAATTGAAAAGAGGTTGAGTTGTAGAAACTCATGGAGGTTTTGGTGGACAGGTACCTACGGGAGGAGAGGACGAGAGAGAAGGCATTGCGCAGCTTGAGGCGATCCGGAATGAGCTGGTGGAGGCGGGCATCTCGCCGCACCATATCATGATGGACTGCTCTGCGGTGAGTACGTGAGTGTTGCGGTTGTGCGCTGGGTGCTGCTGATGCTTTTTTGTCTATTGTTGCAGACGAGCGTGATTGACAACGCCATTCAGCTCATTCCGACGCTGCGGCACCTGCATATTGAGCGCGTGCACGTGGTCACGTCCAGCTTCCAGGTTCCACGCGCCAAGCTCATCCTGGACAGCATTCTGGGCGCGGTGCCGGACATGACGTTCACGGTTGTGTATCATGCTGCGTACGACGTGCTGAGTGAAGCCGAGCGCGCGAACCGCGAGGCAGCGGAGCGCGTTTTGATGGAGAGTGTACGGCAGCCACTGGATGACGTACTTCGCGCGATGAAGAAGCAGCGCCGCAGCTCCATCACGAGCACGCGCAGCGCCGACAGTTCGAGCAGCAGATCGCGTAGTGGATCTCCCATTGCGTAGGCAGCAGAGACGTCAGTCGAACTCGGGAAGTGCGAAGTCAAGGCACCGCTGGGCGGAACCATGGTGACAGCGAGGTACTGGAACGCCCTCTTTCGTCTCACAGCAGCGATTCATTTTCATGTGCATTAGGTTGTTCCTTACGTTGAAAAATGAACTTGTAGTCGATTTGAAGCCATGCTACCGAGTGCAGACGTTATGCACCAACGTACAGGCATGTCCGAAGGCAAAGATATGCTAACGTTAGTGAATTACCCAGTTCATGGCCAAATACAATCAAAAGTTGTATGCACATGGAAACCACGCTTTCTATCAGCAGTCTGCTCCCCATCAGAGTCGTGGCAGACCTCCATTGGTCCTTGGTCGCCGTTTGGATTCGCTGCGCATAGCGACCGGCTCAGCGTGCATTTGTGCAAATGGCTACACAGAGACGCATTGCTCGAGTGCCCATGTCTTGCTGTATGCCGGCGCTGCCATTCCACGACAAGCAGTGAGACCCACACTTGGTAGGAGATATCAATTGACCTGATCTGCCATGAAGGCGTACAAGATTCAGTCACAGGGGCTCATCGTCCTGCTGTGCCTCATCAATATGCTTAACTACCTGGACAGAGGCATCATCCCAGGAGCTCCTCAAAGCTTCCGACACTTCATCACTTCGTCACTGGGCGTGGCCGTCACCGATCAGTCGGTGTACTTCGGACTGCTCTCATCGGCCTTCATCATCGGCCACTCGGTGCTCTCCGTCGTCTTCGGGTACTTTGCACTCACGCATCGTCCATTCCGTATCATCGCGCTGGGAACCACGATTTGGATCGTGGCAATCGTCGTCTGTGCCATCTCGGAGCACGTCAATAGCTACGCGCTGCTCATTGTCGGCCGAGTACTCAGCGGTGCAGGAGAAGCTTCGTTCCAATGTGTGGCACCTCCGTTCATTGACCGACACGCACCACCCGATCGCGGATCCCTCTACGTCGGCATCTACCTCGCTTCGGTGTTCGTGGGTGAAGCCATCGGCTTCGTGTATGGTTCGGCGTTCGCAGACTCATCGCTGACGTGGGCAGGCGGGTACTATCTCGAGGCAATCCTAATGGTGTGTCTTGTTGGCTGCTGCTTGTTCTGCGTGCCGGACGAACTCAACGTCGTGCCTCCGAAGGACGACGCCGACATTAGGAAGTCGCTAGTTTCGATCCAAGAACTGCCGAGCGAAATGCGATCCATGAACGCACGTGGTCTGGAGCAGTACATGATGTCGCCTGTATCCCGAGTATCCTCACCAGAGGTGACAACGAAGAAGGAGCCGTTCTTCCGCGCGTGGTGGGACGTCCTCTCCAACATCCCGTTCCTGCTGTTCGTGCTGGGCAACGGCGCGTACACGTTCACGTTGGGAGTGTTCAACACGTATGGCCCCGATCTCTTCGTTGGCTTGGGGATGTTCACCGACGAAACCTCGGCGTCGATCGTGTTCGGGGTCGTTGTAGCAGTGGGTGGTTTGTTGGGAACTCCTCTTGGCGGCTACCTCATCGACCGGCAGACCAAGGACACGACCTTGCCTGGCAAACGGTGCTTCGTCGCCATGCTGTCACTCACGCTGTACGTCACTCTGGCCGAAGTGTTTATCTTCATCATGTGCTTCCTTGGAGGCACTAAAGGAGCTTTCATCGCATGCTTCACCGTTGGGCTCTTCTTCATGTGCGCGCTTTGGGGGCCTCAAATGGTGGCGATCCTCGAGATGTTCCCGGAGTCGCGGTGCTCGCTAGCCATCTCGGCCAACGCTGTGATCATCCACATCTTCGGCGACGTGCCAGCACCGACCATCATGGGCGTCGTGTGGGATTCGTGGGCTCCAAATTGCGGCGCAGTCGAGGACGAGAACGGCGACGCCGACCTGAACCCGTTGTGCAGTGAAGACCAAGACGGACTCAAGAACTTCATGCTGCTCTCGACGCTGTGGATGCTGTGGGCGGTGCTCCTGTGGGCCATAGCCTCGCTCGCCATCAAGAGACGGCAGAACAGGGGCGGCTTCGTGCTCACCACGCCCGCAGAGTATTAGAGGCTTGATAACCATTAATATATCGCCGTTCGAGTCTCACGTGGCATTGAGACGGGTCCTTGTCAAACAAGAGCTGCTCCAACGCGAGTGCAAGTGCACGTTCAACACGTATCAGCCTCATCATCACGACGGACTAATCGTCGACGTCATGCTTCAAGCAACCGGTCCCACGTCTGTCCTCCCTACCGCCGGAAGAGTGCCATGCTGTCGATCAGCTTGTGTTCTCGACTCTTCACATCGCAATTCGCTCGCTACGAGCTCAAGGGGCCATGAAGGCGTGCAAGATCCAGTCCCAGGGGCTCATCGTCCTGCTGTGCCTCGTGAATCTGCTCAACTACATCGACCGCGGCATCATCCCAGGAGCGCCTCAAAGCTTCCGACACTTCATCACTTCGTCACTTGGTGTGGCCGTCACCGATCAGTCCGTGTACTTCGGACTGCTCTCGTCGGCCTTCATCATCGGCCACTCGGTGCTCTCCGTCGTCTTCGGGTACTTTGCTCTCACGCACCGGCCGTTCCGGATCATTTCACTCGGGACGAGCATCTGGATCGTGGCGATCATCATCTGCGCCATCTCGGAGCACGTCAACAGCTACGCGCTGCTCATTGTCGGTCGAGTGCTCAGTGGCGTCGGAGAAGCTTCGTTCCAATGTGTGGCACCTCCGTTCATTGACCGCCATGCACCACCAACCCGTCGGTCGTTCTACGTGGGCATCTACTTGGCGTCGGTCATTGTGGGCACCGCCATTGGCTTCGTGTACGGCTCGCTGTTCGCCGAGTCGGCGTTGACGTGGGCCGGAGCTTTCTACTTTGAGGCCATCTTGATGGCGTGCTTGGTCTTCTGCTGCTTGTGCTGCGTGCCGGACGAGCTCAACGTCGTGCCACCTACAGATGACGCAGTGGCGTTGAGGAAGCCGCTGGTGTCGACGAACGCGTTTGCTAGCGAAGTCATGTCGTTGTCCAGAGAGTCTCACGATACCATCGACAAGAACCACGCAGAGCTGCTGTCTCCGGAGGAGTTCGGCGTGAAAATCGACTCCGAGACCTTCTTCGAGACGTGGTGGGCGATCCTCTCGGACGTCCCCTTCTTGCTGGTTGTGCTCGCTCATGGAGCGTATACCTTCACGTTAGGAGTGTTCAATGCCTTTGGACCGGACGTGTTCATTGGGTTGGGCTTGTTCTCGGATGAGACTTCGGCGTCGTTGATTTTCGGCGGCATCGTGGCTGTCACGAGTCTCATCGGCACTCCACTCGGAGGTTTCGTGCTGGATCGATACACGAAGCACACCACCGTGCCCGGAAAGAGGTGCTTCACTGCGGTCTCGTCGCTCTTCATCTACGTGACGGTCGCTGAGGTGTTCGCACTGATCATGTGCTTCATCTCCGACAGCAAAGGCGCCTTCCTCGCGTGCTTTACCATTGCTTTGTTTTTTATGTGCGCACTCTGGGGACCCGAGATGGTGGCGGTGCTGGAGCTGTTCCCTTCCTCGCGTCGATCCATGGCCATTTCGGCAAACGCAGTGATCATCCACGTATTTGGCGACGTGCCGGCTCCCATTGTCATGGGCGTCGTGAGAGACAAGTGGGCTCCGAATTGCGGGACGGTGGAGGACGACGGAGATGCTGTGCTCAATCCGTTGTGCACTCAAGACCAAGACGGACTCAAGAACTTCATGCTGTTGTCGGTGCTGTGGATGGTGTGGGCTGTCATTCTGTGGGCTCTCGCCATGGTGGCCGTCAAGAGAAGACAAAAGAGGGGAGGCTTCGTACTCACTGCACCAGCCGAGATCTAGGAGAGGATCTAGTGTTCACAGCGACAACTTTATTGTAGCGTACCGAAATGTTATCAATTGCCAATGTATGATCAATACCTTTGAGAGTACGTCGCTCCATTCACTTGAGAAACAATAGCGGAGACCACCGATAAATAGGAGCTCTTCTTGCCTTGATCTAGAGCTTGTCATCCCGCGAGGATTTCCTGAAGTTGATCGTCCAACTCACGTCAGGGATCAGCGCGACGCTGTTAATGATGAAGGCCACACTGCCCAGCACGTAGAACGTGATGGCCTTGTTCATGTAGTGGGTGCCTTCGTCCACGAGATTAATGTACTTGGGCAGATAATACCAGCTCCCGATGATGAAAAACACGGCACCGATGAACGTCCCGAGCGCCGCTACCGTCCCCCAGCAGAAAAAGTTGCTGAACCGGAAGCCCGTGATACGCGGGTCTTCGTGAGTCATGCAGATGAAAAAAATCTCGACGACGGCGGCGATACAGAAGAGAATGCAGCCGATGATGAATGCCCAACACCCGAGCTCTGGGGCCTTGGGGTACCACGACGGGAGAAAGTAGAGCCCTCCAACGATGAAAATCGACGTGGCCAAGTAGTTGATCAACGCGTTGAACGCACGAAGGACTTGACGAAGTTGCGTTCCGTGATTGTAGCGGATGGTCTGGATGAAGTCCAGGTTGGCACCGACGAAGAAGCACAGACAACCGATGACAAAGTCCCAGCTTCCGAAGAGACCAGCTTTGCCGTTCCACATGACGGAGTACTTTGGGAAGAAATAGATGGAGCCCAGCAGGAAGAGCACGGAACCTAGGAAATACGCCGCAACGCGAGATATCTCGAGCCATTTTTCCCACGGCTCGAGCTGGTGGTTGGGTGGTAGCAGCACTTCCGGTGGTGGGTGTCGGGGTGTCACCTGGACGGAGAAATACGAGTTGCGTGGGGTGATTCCTGGCATGGTGTGCGCTGCTGAGGGCTTGTCGAGGAATTCAGAAATGAATGTGAACGCCGGGACACTGGAGCTGGAGCATGACGAGCGAGGACGCACCAGCCGGGATTTGATGGAGGGGTTAAAACCGTGTTCGCTGTACCGACACGGAAGGCCAACCGAAGCAAAACACGCAGTGGTGACAGACTCGCGCCGTGTGCTGACCGAACACGGCTTCGGCCGTGACTTCGGATTGAAGTGTGTCGAAACAATCGTTCCGACCCCCACGGTGTCAAAACATGCAGGAATTCCTAATGTGGAAGATTGGAGATCGCTTTGAGGCACGAAACCTGCGGCTGAACACCCCACTCTGGAGATGCATTCAACCACTCGATGAGTTCGATACGGTATCTGTGTTCCACTTGATGGATTCCAGCATGTTCAATTCCACGAGTCTCCGAGATACCAAATGAAGACCAACAGCTTTCTCAAAAGCACCAGCACCATCAGGCAAATACAAACTGCAAGCTGATTCCTTTTCGTGTTTTACTTG
Source organism: Phytophthora sansomeana (assembly GCA_032158285.1). Lineage (NCBI taxonomy): Eukaryota > Oomycota > Peronosporomycetes > Peronosporales > Peronosporaceae > Phytophthora > Phytophthora sansomeana. The sequence goes on along the minus strand of JAPDHH010000325.1, from coordinate 100,686 downwards.
AGACGATCCTTCTGGTTAACAAAGGTTAACCTCGAGCCGGAAAGCATGATCCTGACACAGTGGCGTCTTCGCTTGACGCCACTTAAAAAATGTACTCCCTAGCCAAGCTGATGAACGGTGGCGGCTGCATTCTGGTACCTCAACAATTTGCCTTCAGCCAGAGCACGCGAATGGACTCCGGATATCGCTATGGCGCAGCAACCACAACACTCCATCATAAAGGCAACCTGCCTCCTCTTTCTAAGCAAAGCTTGATAGATGTATGCACAACAGCCACCCGAAGAAGGATCTGCTTGCCGCGTCAAATGTAGACCAAGCATCTCAAGCATCCACCGTTTGTTTGATAAAATGCATGTTGTCATCTTGACCACCCTGCCAAAGATTCCAAGATCTTCGCCGTTGCTGCAGGCGAGGTTTGCTGTCCGAAGCATCGTCATGATACCTAACAAGTCGTGCGTGACATTCATGTTCACGCCTCGTCAAAACTATCCACCCGGTGGGTTCCACCACACAGCGGTCGAGTGCAATAAAGCTGATGGTCGGTGGCACTTGAGTAAATTCAAATCACCAGACACGGCGTGCCGAGGTCGAAGGCCGAGACTGTAAAGCAGACAGCGAGCACGGAGATCTTGATGTCATGATGGAGTTAGGTTGGACCTGCAGTTGCCATTACGAGCGCTCACGTGCCTCGGTGCCAGTTGACGAATCGGGGTATGGATAGTCGTGCTTTCGGTGCACTTGAAATTCAATTCAAGTTGAATGGCCCCACCTCCTGAGAAGGTGAGGCCCAGAGTCACGCTCGTGACCGTGAGTACATGTGAACACATGTACGGAACGGCCGGGCATAGTCCTAGCATCTAAAGAACGACACAGCAACAACAGCAATTTGCTGGTCTCACCAGACTGCAGATCGTGGTCTCCGATCATCCAGCTGGACTTGCAGCGGACATAACGACGAGTTCGTTGACAGCACTGGGAGTGAATCGGTCCGGTCACCGATCTCTTTGCTTCCCTTCCGGCCCGGAATCCTCCATTCACAGACTAGCAATCAACCACCACCATGACGCAGAGATTTCCACTGTTGTCACCTTTCACGCTGTTCCTGGTAGTGTTGTTGCTTGCGACGACACCAGTGTACTCCTTGGACCAAGTTGAAGAAGTCGAGGAAGTCAAGCTGGACCCGGATGTCGGCAAGTCCACCGTGGAACTCATCGAGGCTCGTGGATACGTGGCGGAAACGCACAACGTCACCACCGCAGACGGGTATATCCTCACGATGCACCGCCTCCCGAAGTCGTACGCGGAGAGTCAATCCGGTGAAAACGCTTCTGATGACAAACCTGTGGCCTTGGTGCAGCACGGACTGCTGGACAGTAGTTTCTCGTGGGTCTGCAACTTCCGGAACCAGAGCCTCGCGTTCGTGTTGGCCGACGCCGGGTACGATGTTTGGCTTGGCAACAACCGCGGCAACACGTACTCCACCGGTCATGTCAAGTATACCACCGACGACGACGCGTTCTGGGACTTTAGCTGGGAAGACATGGGCAAGTTCGATCTGCCAGCCATGATCAACCACGTCTTGGACACTTCGGGGCAGAAGACCGTTGCTTTGGTTGGACACTCGGAAGGAACCACCCAAGGTTTCGTTGCGTTCGCCGAAGACCAAGCACTTGCAAAGTCCGTGTCGTACTTCGCGGCGCTGGCACCCGTCGGCTGGCTGGGAAACACCAAGGCAAAAGCCTTGAAGTTCTTGGCGAAGGTGTACTTGGACAAGATTTTCGAGGTGCTCGGTCAGGTGCAGTTCCTTGCACAGAATGAAGTGCTCCAGGAGATCATCGGGGCTTCCGCTTGCACGCTGAATCCTGGCGAGACTTTTGCACTTGTGTCGGGTGACTCAGGGAGATGGAGATGCCGGCAGGAACTTCCGTCAAGAACATGGGCCACTACGCACAGAGTATCCGTCATAGTACTTTTGCATCGTACAACTACGGCTGCAGCTGTATTCGCCTGCTCGGAATCAATCTCTGCTCCAAACTCATCTGCAAGAACAAACTCAAGTACGGCAGCTTCGACCCGCCAGCCATTCCAGTCAGTAACATCAAGTACCCGCGCACGGGATTCTTCAGCGGAGAGAACGACATCTTGGCCACGTCGGCCGACATTGATAAGATCCGATCTGCTATGCCATCAACCACACTTATCCACGACGAAGAGATCAGCGATTTCAGCCACATGGACTTCACCTGGGCGGTTGACGCCAATGCGAAAGTATACCAGTCTGTTCTTGACCAGCTAGCAGTACACTGGCGTCGGCTACTAGAGCAAATAGGCAGACACTAACCAACGTTAGTACGAACTCAAAATAATAAGAGTCAAACCACATTTGTATAGGTAAATAAGCCTGGAGTGTGCGCCAAGCCGATATCTTTAAACAATTAAATCATCGTAACCAGCAGACCGAGCTAGCCCCTGAACTTTCGCGACTTCATTCTTGCGGTTGAACTGCGTCAGAAGTGAGATCAGGTCTTCATAAATCTCTATCTCGAAGCGTGGCGTCTCGGGTTGTGCTCCTTGATGAAGAAGCGAAAAGGTTCGTACAAACTGTGTGATCTCGGAGTCCGATTGACATCGCTTCATCAGTTCATGCAACTGTTGTGACGAAAGCAGGAAGCCTTCGCACTCCATGTTGTACGCGACATGCAGCGTACGCTCGATCAACCCGATCTTGGTACCGAGGTCAACAAGCGAGGTGTACAGTCCTTCAGGGATTGCAAGGTCCTCTTGACTGAGCTCACGGAAAAGCGAAAAGCACATGTCGATACCGCTGGACCCGTACAACGCGTTAATGACATAGTCGAAGAATACTTGATCAGTCGCGACGCCATGAGAAGCCATATCTCGCAGCACACCCACCACAGCTTGCAGGTCGCCGTGAGACGCATGGATGAAAGCAATCGTTGTGAACGCCTTGACATCCGGCACAACACCATGCTTCTCCATGGCATCAATGAGCGCCACAGCGTCACCAACCACGCGCCGACGCATGCAGATAGAGAGTAGTGACGTAAAAACCTGGAGGTTCGGCGCCAGCTTCCAATCGAGAAAAACATCCATGAGATCGAAAATCTCCTCGATAGAAGCGTCGGTGTGGTTCTCCACCATCTCTAACATCGTAATGTGATCAGGTACAATAAACGGGTTGCAGAGCATGTGCGAAAAAAGCTCTTTGGCCTGCTCTGACCTCTTCGTTCCTGCAAAGCAGCCCAGCGCGTCGTTGTAGTTTTCCACCTCGAGCATCCAGGAACCTGCTAATTCTTGTTCAACCGTAAACGCGTCGTCCAAAACCTCCTCCAGGAAATTCGGATCCAATTGATCGTGACAGTAACGAATTGCTGAGCCAAACCCTGCGCTCCGGGCGACACCTCGAGCTGCCATCGCGCGGTACACGTCTCTCAGCATTGAGAAGTCCTTGTGTGCTGCGCATGCCTTCATCACGTTGACATACATGTTCTCATCCGCCGGGACCACCTCATCCACGATCCGAACCTTCTCCTTTTCAGTATCTTCGGCCACAATTTCCGTCTTCAACTGGTTACGACCAACAACTCTCTTGCGCGTGTTCTCCATCGTCGAATAGCAGTGCAGTGCCAGTGAAAACTCCTCCATCGCCACACAACACTGGATCGCAGCGCCAAAGCCTCGTTCCAGCACCAAACTCCTCACTGCGTCCAAGTCTTTCCCACTTGCACGCACACTGCCATCCACGTAGTCCAAAAACGTGCGTACAAATTTTCTGGGACTCGTCTTGGTGGTCGTACAAGCTTCAAAGAGCTCCAGAAATCCTTGCTGCTGGAAGTCTCTGGCCGCGTCAAACGCCCCACTTGCAAAGTACTGCTCCGCCAGCTCGAGCACCTGCTTGTGCTTGTTCTTGTGCGTCATTTTGGCCATCAAGTGGCCCACAACGGACGGCGGCATCAACGGCTCCATGTCACTCAAGCCCCAGTCCGTCTCGCGCACTTTTGGCCACAACTTCTGCTGGTACAGCAGCAGATCCTGAGCTGGGCCCAGCATGTTGATGTTGGCACAGCCGTTCACCACTTCCACCAAGACGCGAGTGACAAACAGCGTCCCGTATCTGGTCTGCAGCTGGTCGAGCAGTTCATGGATCTCGTCCGTACAAAAGCCTCGGCGCTGCCGTAAAACCGTAAATAACAGATCCGTCCACACGGGTTCGTTGGCGTTATTTACGTCGAAACCGGCCACGAGCGCCAGGAGCTCCGCGGCGCCGCGCTCGTCCCGCGCCTCGAGTCGCCGCTGCAGCGCCACGTTCCACACGCGCGGGTCCGTGGCCGCCAGCAGCGAAGTTTCGTCCTTGCAGCGCAACGCGCGGCACGCGAACACGAAGCCGTCGGAGGTCGTTTTATTGGACAATAAAACGTTAAGTCGCTTGTCGCCCAGGCGTAATTTAGGCGTCCGATTGACGTGGCGAGGCGTGCGATTGGGCGGTGGGTGCGCCCAGCGACGGCGCGGAGACTGCGCCACGGAGAAGGAGCTCGAGAGCCGCGGCTGGGGCTGCCAGGACGCGGCGGCGCGCTGGCACACGCGACGTAGCATGGCGTTCCGGGCGTCGGGACTGCACCACCGGATGAGGTTTGTGACTTGTGACGTACGTAGGGCTCTGAGCGCACGGTGTGTTTGTACGTAAATAGATGTGGAGTACAATATGGATACGTAAATAACGTAAGGTACGTGCGCCACACAAGTGTACGTACGGATCAAAGGAGACTCGAAGCTGTCTGTCTCCCCCTCTGCGTTCGTCATGGCGCCGCGCTTCCAGTTCCGCGCTAGGTGCGCTACCTCCGTGTGTATGACGTTGTTCTCCGCTGTCTCCTCTTTCTAACCATGTGCTGGTTGTCTGCAGTAAGTTCCGTAATGTGGAATGCAAACGACTGCCCCGTGAACAGAGTTTCGACCAACTGCAAGTGTCCTCCTCGCCTGTGGACGGGAACGTGCTGGCCGTTACGTCCTCCAGCTTCGCCTTTGCCCATCAGATGGACAATGGCGGTGCAATTCAGGTGAAAAGTCTTTCTCAGACGGGCAAAGAGCCCCCCAGGACGCCGCCATTGGTGCGAGCGCATCCGACAGGACGCGTCACAGCGCTGAGCTTCTCACCTGTCCATGAGGACCTTCTGATGTCTGCTGGGGACGCCAATGCAACTGTAAAGCTCTGGAAATTGCCCACAGATGGACCCTTGACGGAGGATTTGGTGCAGCCGGTGACGGTCTTCCAACAGGAGACGCCGGGACTTGTGGCCGGCATCGTCCCACATCCGTCCGCGGACTCGGTGGTGGCCACGTACTCGAGGCCTGGGGGTGTGAAGGTGTACGATGTGCAGCAGGAGAAGTTGAATTTTCAGGTGGAGGTGGGGGATCAAGTGGCTGTAAGCTCGGCGGTCTGGAACTGGGACGGCAGCACCATGCTGGTGGCCACGCACGATCAGGCGGTGAGGATTTTGGACCCCAGAGTCGAGCAACTGACGGCCCCGCAGATTGATGCGGCGCACACGGGCAAACGGCACTTGAGTATCGTTTGGTGTGGCCGTACGAACCACTTTGTGACGTGTGGAAGCGACCGGATGCAGGAACGGGAACTCAAGTTGTGGGACCCACGACAACTAGGCAAATGCGTGCATCGAGAGAGGCTCGATGCGGGAGGAGTGGGCCAGTTGTTCCCGCTGTTTGATGCAGACTTGAATCTACTGTTCGTGCTGGGCAAGGGAGATCGCAGCGCTAGGTTGTTCGAGGTGGACTTGGAGCGAGCTACCTATGTGCACGCGTTGGACCACAGTGCGCTGGGCAATATGACGCTTGCTGCAGCATTGCTGCCAAAGGCGGCGTGTGATACGAATGTGTGTGAAGTTGCGCGCGTTCTGAATCTGAGTGCGAGCAGAAGTAGTGTCGGTGGTAGCTGTGAAGTCGTGAGCTACCGGGTTCCTCGTAAGGAAGCCACCCATACGTTCCAGAGCGACTTGTATCCGGATACGTTGGCATTAGAAGCGGCGATAACGTCCGAGGAATGGCGGCAGGGGCGCAATGCTGAGCCGAAGTTGCAGGCTGTAATTCCAACAGTCAAAGGTGTCGAGGATACGAGCGGAAGTGTGTTTGGACGACCAGCGACGAGCGCTCCTGCTGCATCCCCCTGGGGTGGGGCAGCCTCTAATGGCGAAACCTCCACAAATGGATGGCAGACAGCAGGATGGGGACAAGCTCTATCATCAACTGCTTCGTCGAATGCGCCGTCAAAAACTGCATCTGATACCAAGACAGGGTGGGGATCAAGCACTAGAAAGTGGAATGAGCCAGAACCCAAGTCTCAAGCAGCTCCTTCACCGCCGGTTCAATTGAACCCCCCTGCGGCGAATGGTAGTGCTGTTGGCGCATCTAATGTAGCAGCAGCAGCTACTACCGCACCACCGGCGCCATTGAATGCAGCTTCAGCAGTCGAACACACTGAGGAAAACTCTTCACCCACTACTTCAGTTGAGGAACCACAAGCGAACTCTGGACCATCTTCCATCGCAGATGTCGTTGAGCTTTCGGACAAAGCGCAGCGTCTCGGCGCCAAATACGGGCACAAGCTCAAGTATCTTCAGGGAAAGGAGGCCCCGCGCAACGATATGTTTCACTTTGGCGACAAGCGCGTCGCATTTTCGACACAGGCATCACCAGTAATCGCAGCGAACGCCACGTTTTGGGCAGCCCCAATTGCAGGCGCTGGCGGACCAGTGCTGGTGGAGAAGCTTGGAGCTACAGGAAAGGCTCAGCATGGTGCTGCACCGGTGGTCAATGGACAGAAGGCCGAAGTGTCATCGCTTGCGTTCAACCCATTCAATGACCATGTCCTCGCTACTGGATCTGCCGACTCAACTATCCAGCTTTGGTCTTTGGAATCGCATACTGCAGCGGAGACATTCGAAGCACCAAGCAAACCCACGCTAACTTTGTCTGGGCACACGAAGGGTATTCGCGCAATGCAATTCCACCCTACTGCAGCAGACGTGCTGTGCTCAACGAGTCACGATCTCTCGGTACGCCTGTGGGATGTGGGAACTGGTGAGGAGAGAGTGTGCCTGGATGGCAAACTGGACGATATCACGTGGAACATGGCGTTCAGTCCTGACGGTGCGCTTCTAGCCACTGCTAGTCGCGCGAAGATCGTACGAGTGTTTGACCCCCGTCAATCGGAGCATGTGCTGGTTGCAATGGGCTGTGGTCACGAGAGCAGCAAACCTCAATTTGTGACGTGGACAGACCCAACACGACTGCTTACTGTTGGTGTGAACGCGCGGAACGAGACGCAGGTCAGCTTTTGGGATTCGAGGAACTTGTTAGAGCCTCTGGGTGTGCCGGTTTTGGTGGAGCCGGCTGCGAGTGCAGCTAGCACCACAACGCCGATTCCACTATATGACGCTAGCTCGCACTTGCTCTTCCTTGTGGGCACTGGAAGTCGCCACATTTGGAGCTACGAAATCGACCCGGTCGCAGCATCGGTGCAGGCCAACCTGCCCTTCATGATGGCGGGTACAGACACCATCGGTGGCGTTGCACTTTTACCGAAGTCATTGTGCAACCTTCGTGACGTAGAACTTGCGAGATTGCTAGTTGCGACGCCCAACGTCGTTGAGCGCGTCTCATTTTCGCTTCCACGAGCACAGAAACTCAAGGAGTTTTTCCAGGATGATGTCTTCGGTTTGGTTCCCAAGCAGCAACCAACAGTGACGGCTGCCCAGTGGTTCGCTGGCGAGTCCAGTGCTCCTATCTACGAATCACTTCAACCTGATGGTACGATAGTGACATGCCTTCGCTCGGCGATGCTTCTTGGTTTACTGGAGTTTGAGAACTTGCTAACACTTGACTTCTGTTTCACTCTCTCAGGAATGGTGCCGCTGTCCGAAAAACCGAAGGACACGGCACCTGTGCGTCCGAAGACTCTGGATTTTCAGGCTCGCAGACGCGAAGAGGAGGAAAAAGAGCGCCAGAAGGCAGCTCAGTTTGCTCGACTAAGTGTAAGTGACTGTAGCTCCCAGCCGTTGCTGAAGCTGAAAAGCGGTGTTGACTTGGTATTTCGTTTCAGACACTCGCAGCGCAGCCGTCATTGCATTCCATTCATCACACTGGAGTCAAACCACCAGCGCCTCAAACGTTTGCGGAAGACAGCGACGACGACTGGGACGACTAAACAAATGACGGGCAGGGTTTGGTCCAGGCAATGTGGAAACAGGCTGCGAGAAGCTCACTTACATGACGACAGGTCCGGCAGTTTTGATTATACTTTACAACCCCCAGCCGCATCAACGTATCTGTGTTCGCGCTCTTTGCTTGTATCGCTCCCTGCTTTGGTTGCTCCCTTTCTTCCACAATAGATAATTTGAGATGACTAGCCTCGACGCTGGAACTGACGCTTGCGTCGTTCTAGCATCTTGATTCCATCCACACTAACACTAATCCTAAGAGACTGGAACATCCCCGCGCTACCGGACAAAGCTTTCGTGAAGTCGTTTACACACGCGCGTGAAGTATTTCGGTGCTTGCCTGGGCACCAACTCAATCTCCTTTGCAACATCCCCACTTGAAATCTGCATGTACAGAAAAGTATTGCACAGGTTAGATTATAATATCATCAGCGTTTTCAGAACGAGAGCATACCTGTCCGTGTGGCACCTGCACATCCGTCTGATAGTCGGTATACGGGAACACAGGAAGAAGAGAAAATCCAACACTAAACTGAGCAGCCTCAGTATCGACGCGTGAGGCCGTCGATGGGAACTTGAGGAAATCTACCCATAGCGTGCTATCGTCTTCATTGAAGCGCATAGCAAAGTGGGTCGACAGCTCGCGTAGCTCTTTCAATAACCGGAATGAGCGCGTTATGAAATGTTCTAGGATCTGCACCTTCGAACACAGTCGCCCATCGTTTTCATTTCCAAGTTCCGATTCATCAGCAATTCGCGAGATGTAGTGAGGATCCAGCAGCAATCGCTCCAACACCAGCACCACGTCACCTTCAATCGGAAGGTACGTGCTACGCTTGCCTCGCTTCAGAGACTCGTTCGTTTTAATCGAAGTTGACGCATGACCCGTTGATGGAGACCCCAGATGGACATCCACACATATTTCTACGTCAAACAACACGTCTTCGAAGCGAGCGCTTAGACGAAGTTGTGTAGATGTTGCTTCACGAATTTTCCACACACTCATACTTTCCTGAATCGCAAGCATCTCCTCCGTTTCCAGCACTTGCTGCTCAAAACGAGTCGCTGCAGCAGAAGTCACAGGTTCGAGCTCCGCTGCTCGCCCTTCGAGTACCTTCAGACGACTCTGTAATACTGAATCCTCGAGAGATAATGAGGCGCACTCTTTTTCCAGGTCTTTCACGGCATCCACGTACTCATCATGAGCACCTTGTTGTTCCTCAATAGCATCAAGAAGAAGCCCCATTTGCTCTTCGCGCTCAATCATCTCCTTAATAGCACTAAGCTCATTTTGACGTTTCAGTACATCACTAGACACACTGTTTTTCAACGTTTTTACATCGTTTGCCAACGCATCCGAACCCAGTGATAGGCTGTCAGCCAGTTGCTTCTCCATTTGTGCCTGCAGCTGACACCACCCACTACTCGCAACCATAACCTCTGTAGCATACAACTCGCGAATCGCGTCACGCCCGGCATCATCAAGGTTCTCGGGGCTGAAAACAGCAGGAGCCTTGAGGTGTAGCAGTGTTGATAACTCTTCAGTCAAACTTGTTGACCAAGAAGCAATATCCCCAGCATGACGGTCCACCACCTCCAAGCAAGTCTTGTAAGCACACGCGAGCTTCACATTCCTCGACACTTCATCAGCGGAACTATCTGCTTCCTCACCAAAGAAATATTCCTCAGTCTCAACGGAAGTATTGTCTTCGGCTAACGCAACAGATGATAGAAGCTTCTCCATCGTGACCAGCTGCACGGAAAGGACTCCAGGTGAGGCTGGAGGCTGTTCACTAGCTTCACCACCCGTGCTTACACGCTCAAAGCTCGACGACAAATTCACAGAAAGCGATTTCCGGCTAGCCGAATACTCGGCGTCACTTTCGTCACTGTCAATGCTCATCATACTCTGTCCCCGGGAAGACGTCATTGTTTCATCCACTTCCTGAATCGGGTCCAATGTGGTATCTTGGCTGTCGGCAATTTTTTGGGAGTTATCAGCAACTTGACTGCCCTGAGATAAAGGCACATCCGCCACTTCGTTGGCCAAGTCTCCCAAGGATCCGGGCAGGTCGTGAAGGTCTGGCTCAGGCGCCGACTTAGTTAGCTCGTACACAGCAGATTCTGCAAGAAGATGCCCCAAACTGAATTCGGCAGTGTCTTCTTCACGAGGCATACTTGAAGGGACTGACGCCCCGTGCTGTTGTCGTGAAACTTCGCTGTCACGTGCTAACAAAACAGCGTAATCACCCGTGATCTCCATATCTTCTCCGGCATCTGAAGATGCTGACGAGTCTGCATAGGGCATTAGACTTGTCTCGGTTACACCCGTAACGCGCAGAAAGGAATTTCCCCTCTGTGGAGATTGAGAGCTCTCCATTGGCTTTGCAAAACTGGGTTTGGTTGTCAATACTGGCTTAGACGGATCTTGATGAGTAACATTGATGGTTTGGCGTCTACGCCGCCGAGCTGCGGTCTGGCTGTCGAGAGGACTGTAACCTCGCAAACTTTGCCGTCGACGAGATTTATCAGTTGACTTGGGTACCAGCAGGCTACTTCTTCGTTGCTGAAGCAAATCAAATCCCGACTTCTTCGGTGAAAAGACTGCCGGTACCCGCTGGACAGGTTCCTTGGCCTCATCCTCATCAATAGAGTCAGCCTCACTTAAAATTGAAGAGTTCAACGATGTCTCCGCATCGTCAGGCTCTTCCTCAGGCGGATCCAATGGAAATAATCGTGAAGCATCCTTTGCGCACATTGGAGTCATGGACGTCGATGGCGATCCATGGTTGAATTCTGCACCTTGAGAGGGGCCAAAATTTACCGACTTGCTTGGAGTCGTTTGTACAGCTCCTCCAGGATTCCGCCTTCCCTTCCGAGCACTCAATATACCTTTGAGCGGGGTTCTAATCCGCGATCCTCCAGGAGGGGGCGAGAAGAGCAACGGCTTGGGAATCTTAGATGGAGGAAGCTCATCGGGTGATCTTTGCGTGTAGCTGCCTGTTATCTGACGTTCCTTTGGGGAAGGAGAACGAGAGCTGTGTTTGGCGTCCGCTTGAGAAGGCGAGTCGATCTCCATCGACTCCATCGTTTCGTCTTCGTCATTCTCAATACCTGCTCGTGCACGTTTTGCCGGGCTCGGGACACGCGCGTCGGCGTCATTAGCACGTTTTCTTGACGCTTCTTCTTTTCGCTTTCGCGCCGAGTTATTCCCACTACTTGAAGGAGACTCCAGCGCGCGTGTCAGCTCAAGCAATCCGTTGTTGTCGATCGTTTGCCGACGGCCATCTTCTTGCTGTGAGCTGTCTTCGATCATCTGCAACATATCGCTGGGTTCGACAGTCGCGCGACGATCAGAGTTGCTCTTCGTCGGTGTCGGCGACTTCCTTCCCTTGGTCTGTTTCGGAGACTTGTCCTTCGCTGGAGATGGCGACTTCCTTCCCTTGGTCTGTTTCGGAGACTTCTCCTTCGCTGGAGATGGCGACTTTCTACTCTTGGCTTCCTTTGCAGGAGACGGTGATTTCCTGCTCTCCGACGCGACTGGAGCTTCCCCGTTCTCCTTCGAAGGCGTTGGCGTTTTCTTCTTTGTAACCTGTTTGGTCGGCGTCGGCGTCTTCTTCTTTACCTCCTTCGTGGGCGTCGGCGTCTTCTTCTTTATCCCCTTCGTGGGCGTCGGCGTCTTCTTCTTTATCCCCTTCGTGGGCGTCGGCGACTTGGTTTTCGCCTCCCTCTGCTCTATCTGCTGGTTGTCCTCGTCCGAGTCGACGTCCATCTCCAACGCCGAGCCGTTCAGACTCCTCACCTCCATCTGCAGCGCCGCGACGACGGACGCCGCCTGGGTCGGGTCCAGCGTCTCCCTGCGCACTGTGTCCTGCTCGAGCAAATTGGGGGCGAACATCGAGTCCGTAAAGCTGTCACTGGTGCTGCTCTTCCTCCCCTCCGTGTGCTCCTCCTTCTCCTGCCTCTGCACCTGCTCTCTGTCCCTGTTCTCCGTCTCTGTAGCCTTCAGCACGGCCTTGAGCGCCCCCGGACTCACAGTATCTCGTCTCGAGATGGCGGCGTCCAGCGCCTCCGCGTCCTGGAACAGCGCCGCCTTGGACGGCGACAGCGTGCGTCGACGCCCACTCGAAGGCGTGGACGGCTGCGGCGTGTCCTCCTCCGTCTTCTCTTCGCGCTCGTGCTCCGGACGCGGCGTCTTGCGCTCCGAGGGCGTCTCGGGAGTCGTGTGGCCCTCCTCGGCGTCGTCCGGAGCCCGGAGCGCCGCCATTTCGCCCAGAATTTCGCGCTGCAGCTGGCGCGTGATGGTGTCTCGGCGTCCGGCGGCGGGCGAGCGCAGCGCGTACGCGTCTTCGGCGTCGTCGGCGTCGGCCATGACGGTTCCCGCCGTGTCTGTCTCGGTAGTGCGGGGGCCGAGGTTTGAAAATTAAGAGGGGGTGAAAAAAAACCTCGGAGGTTTTATTAGTACAGATGGATACATTGGTGTGGTGGACGTCAATGTAGCCATACGACGAAAGGACTGGCTGTGCTGGGAGTGCCTTGGTGTGACTTGCGTCAGACGCGAACGGGCAGCCAGAGCACCATGACGGACGTGAGCGACGCCAAGAAGCTGCGCAAGGCCAAGAAGGCCGCGCGCAAGGCGGAAGAGGAGCATCCCGTGGTGGAGAAGAAGCACAAGAAGGACAAGAAGCACAAGCGCGAGAGGGACGACGACGGACACAAGAAGCACAAGAAGACGCAGGACGAGGACGCGCCCAGCACCGACTTCTCCAGTGGTCCGTACCAGCAACCGCCCGCCAAGGACGGCAGCTTCAAGAAGTCCTTCTACACGGAGGGCAAGGACACGGCCAAGATGACGAACGACGAGGTCGCTGCCTTCCACGAAGCCAACCAAATGATCTTGAGCGGCAACAACTGCCTCTACCGTCCTGTGCTCAGCTTTGACGATGTCACGTTCGAGTCGAAGTTCATGAAGTCCACCAAGGGCTTCGACAAGCCCACGCCCATCCAGAGCCAGTGCTGGCCCATTCTCGCGTCCGGACGCGACATCATTGGCATTGCCGAGACCGGATCCGGCAAGACGCTGGCCTTCGCTATCCCTGGCATGATCCACATTGCCGCGCAGCCGGAGGTGTCCCAGAAGCACCCTGGTCCGCGGATGCTGGTGGTGGCCCCCACACGTGAGCTGGCAATGCAGAGTTCGGCCGTGATTTCCGAGGCCGGTAAGAAGTGCGGGCTCAAGAGCATTTGCATTTACGGTGGTGTGCCCAAACACACGCAGAAGAAGGCGCTGCGCGATGGTGTTCATGTTGTCGTGGCCACTCCCGGACGTCTGAAAGATTTGGTGGAGGAGCGCTCGTGCAACTTGTCCCATGTCACGTTCGTGGTGCTGGATGAGGCTGATCGGATGCTTGACGAAGGGTTCGAAAAGGATATCCGCGGCATCATTGGCAGCACGCACCCGGAGCGCCAGATTGCCATGTTCAGCGCTACCTGGCCGCAGTCGATTCAGAAGCTCGCCCATGAGTTCCTCAACGACCCTGTCAAGGTTACCATTGGTTCGGACGAGCTTGCTGCGAGTCACAACGTTACGCAGATTGTTGAGGTCATCGACGACCGTGCTCGTGACGCCCGCGCGCACGCTCTGCTGCAGAAGTACCACTCGAGCCGCAAGAACCGTATCCTGCTGTTCGTGCTTTACAAGAAGGAGGCTGACCGTGTCGAACGTATGCTGCACCAGCGTGGCTGGCACTGCATTGCCATTCACGGCGACCGTAGCAGCAGCAGCGCTCGGAGGCTGTTGAGCAGTTCAAGTCCGGTGAAGTTCCTCTCCTGATCGCTACGGATGTTGCTGCTCGTGGTCTCGACATTCCTGGTGTGGAGTACGTTCTCAACTACTCGTTCCCTCTGACGATCGAGGACTACGTACACCGTATCGGCCGTACGGGTCGTGGTGGCAAGAAGGGTACGGCCCACACGTTCTTCACCGCCAACGACAAGCCTCGCGCTGGCGAGCTTGTGAACCTGCTGCGTGAAAGCAACCAGGAGGTACCCACCGACCTGACCAAGTTCGGCACTCACGTCAAGAAGAAAGAGCACAAGCTGTACGGCGCGTTCGCCAAGAACATCGACGTGAACAAGAAGGCGACCAAGATCACCTTCGACAGTGACGACGAGTAAGGAAGGACATGTCAACGTTGATAGAGTATAGGTAGACAGACACGGCCCACGCCAGGTGGGGGAAGGAGAGAGATCTATTTGCTGTAGATTGGTTGCGCTGCCGTGCTCTTTGCGCGCAGAAGCCTCTTAAAAAAATACATGGTTTGCACAGTAATCCTCACTCCTCGTCGCTGCTACTTGAATAATCCTGAAGGAGTAGCGCCGACGCTGGTGACTTCGGTTGCACAGTCTTCGCAGCAGTATCTTCCCTCTTGTCATCCTGCTCCGTTGTCTCTGCGTTCTTGCTGTCGTCTTGAACGGGACTTTCAGCCTTCTTGTTGATTGTCTTGGTCTTCTTAGCCTTTGTCTCCTTCTCCGTGGCGCGTCGTCTCTTGGCTTTGATCACCACCACCGGCTTCTTCTCAGGAGGTCTCTGCGCCACTTTCCCACTGCCTACAGCCATCGCAATCTCCGGCGTCTTGTGCTTCTGCACCTTGAGAGCCTTGGAGCGGAACGTCTGCAGCGCTGTCGAGACACCAGTGAGTCATTTAAACTCCCACACAAACTCTGAGTCACGAACCTACCGACGTCTCTCTCGTGCTGCTCCCTGCTGTGCATCTGCCGCTCCAGTCGCGTCTGCTCCATGAGGTACAAACGATCCGACGGGTCCTGCAGCACTGCGCGGCCCGTGTTCTGCCATAGATCGTCTTCCTTGGCCACCTGCTGCCGCTCCTCCTCCGTGGACGTGTCCACCACTTTGAACTCGGTGCGCTTGGGGTCCGACGCGCCGCTGGTTGCTAAACGCCGCAGCGCGTCCGAGTTCTGGTTGGCAGGATGCCACGACGGCACATCCATCGTTTTGATACACTAATTGATGACCCGAGGATCAAAAACTAGATACCTCTCAACTGGATTCTGATATATGGGTGCATTTTTACCTCCCATAATGGATACACAAACGGTACGGATGGACATGATTCAAGTCTTTTCACATGTTAATATCCTGCATACTTTACATACCTGTTAAATCCGATTTAGTCCACTCGTCACTGATCTTTTTGAAACCCGGCTCATGGTCTCATTTCCCAATTCGCCAGCTCATTCCATCATGAAGCTGCTGACGTCGCTCCTGCTCGCTTCTGCAGCGCTGTGCGTGGCTGCTGAGCCTCCTGTGCAGCTCAACGGCTGGTATCCATGCACACAGAGCTCGCTGCAGTCGGACGACACGAACGCAGGCCACCCGGACGCGTACTACATGGAGACAGCGTCCAGCAGTTCCACCACCAGCTCTATTACGACACGTAGAGCGACTGCGGACGTGGCTCAAGCGCCGACGTCTTCGCTGCCGTTTCTACAGCAATCGTTCGACCGGTTGTTCGCCCAGCACCACGACTGGAAGCAGCAGGAGCAGCAGATTCAGAGCCAGCACAAGACGCAGCGTCAACATGGGAAAAGGAGCGACCAACACTCCTCCAGTACTCCACAGTACGAGTGCGCAGAGTTCCGAGTGCCCATGTGCTACGACAAGGTGTGCACCAGTGACAACACCATCGACGTGTTTGTCAAGCGAGTGGTGGCGACGCGCACCCCGTCAGAAGGCAAAGGACGGGCGCTGTGGGTGCTCCAAGGAGGCCCTGGCGCGTCTTCTACGGGCGTGGAAGGACTCATGAACACCATGTACTTGCAGCTGGAGAAGGAGGTGAGTGTCTACACAATGGACCACCGAGGGACAGGACGCAGCGCTCGACTCGAGTGTCAAGCAGCTCAAGCCGGAGCTTTGGGAAGCCCTGGAGGCTCCGCGATCCGGCTGGACGAAATGCCACAGTGCATGGACGACATCCGGTTCCAGATCGACAACCAGACGGCTGCGTTCTCCGTGACGAGTGCGGCCAAGGACCTGGCGGCCATCATTGACTACGAGCTCAGCGACCAGGACGTGTTCGTCTACGGACTCAGCTACGGCACGTACCTCGTGGAGAGATTGGTGCATTTTGCACCGCCGAGTGTGCGTGGCTTCTCGGTGGATGGCATTGTGTCTGAGAGTGGAGATACAATGGAGAAGCGGTCGACGTTCTCGAACTGGGACCACGATGTTGGTATTGTGGGGGACCGGTTCCTTGCTGCCTGCATGGCGGACGAGTTCTGCAAGGGCAAGTTTCCAGGTGTAATGGACCTCCCGGCGTTCGTTCACGAGCTGTATGATACGCTGGACGCTGCGGTGGCTGATGGTAAGAGCGGCGTGAACGCCTGCGCCGACGCGCTGGCGAAGAACGGCATGAAACCCTCCTACTTGCTACGTTCTACCTTTGGCGAGTACCTCATGTCGGATCGCATGCGGCTTGCAATCCCCGCTGTGATCTACCGGGCGTCGCGGTGTACCCAGGATGATTCCGACGCCCTCTCCTACTTTGCTGAAGGTCTTAGTTTTGCAGAGGAGGATGGGGGGTTCGGTGACTCGGAACCGGAGACGTTGCTCTATGACTCGGACATGCTCTACTACCTCATTGTGTTCTCCGAGATGTGGGAAACCCCAACTCCTGATAAAGCGACGATGATCAAGTGGTACGAGAACTCAACGATGGCATCCGACAACTACCTGTCCCTGCCATACTACTGCTTGTTTACAGGCAGCCGTGAGCACGCGTGCCAGGAGCTCGTTCACCTCCCCATCGCTAGGCCACTAGTGTACGAGCGTGACGAGTACTGGAACAAGACTGGTGAGCTCCCTGATGGCGTCACCGCGCTGTTAATGACCGGCGGAATGGATCTGCAGACCCGCCGCATGTATGGCGAGCTAGAATATGTAATGATGAGCGGAGAGCGGATGCTGGTGAACTTTGACGATGCTGGCCACTGCACGACCTTCACGACGCCCATGAACGGCGGAGGGGCAACCTGCGGCGTACGAATTTTGACATCTTTCGTAAAGGAAAATGGTGTACTGAAGAACGTGGACACTAGCTGCATGGAAGACTTGAAGCCGTTGAAATTTTCGGGCAACACTCTGGATGTCCAGGAGCTTTTCGGTACCAGCGATCTGTATGAGAGCTCGAGCTCAGACTGGTAGAACCACAATATAAAAGTTGTTCAATAGACTTCATGGTTACCAAAACAACAATGGGTTTCTTTCATCATTGTACTAGTTGTTAGCGGCTTCTCATTCCTCTCAATGCTTCAACATTTGTGCTGCTACACTGGCGACTTCCGTTTGCTTCGTCTTAAAACTTGCTGCCAGTTCGAGCACCAAACAAACAAACAAAATTCACGAAAGCTCGGGCGTCCTCATCTTGCTCTCGTCTACCGCTAGCAACAACACACTACACGTAGAACATGCAGTCCAACATGTTCTTGTGCAGTTCGGCAAAGTCGAAGCTCGACGAGTTTGAAAAGTTGGTGCCCACCGACGCCGTGTCCGACGATCCTTCAAACAGGAAAAAGCGAGCGCGTCCGGCAGCCAAATGCGCGTAGTACGCTGGAGTGGCGAACGAGACTGAGCGAGTGCACCGCGCGAACGTGTATCCAAGATAATACGTGAGTCGCTGCAGGTCGTCCGCCGACATCTTGTTTTCGTCGTGCAGGACCGTGTAGTGGCACGGCACACTGGTGCCTTGAATACCGCTGTGTCCGTACAGGTAAAAGTCAAAGCGGTGCGGGTGCACGACGTCCCGGTCCAGGACCGTGCCAGGAATCACATTGCCCTTCCGGTCTCCATCGCGAGGGTTCATTGGGAAAGCACGCATGTGGTGGCGCTTGTTCACCACCACGAAAGTCACCGGCGGGTTGTAGTCGTCGGACAACATCTTGAACGTCTTACGCAGCGCTCTCATTTCAGTCTGCAGGATGTCGTGGAACCGACCTTCACTAACTCCGTCGCGGTAGTAGACAACACGCTCGGGTCGGCGATTCGTATTCTCGTAGAAAGCAAGAAAGAGTTCGCGCAGCATGCGCGTGAGCTGCTGAATGTCGTTTGCAGCCTTTTGAGCCGCCACCCGACCAATGTACTTGGCAGAGTACGCGTCCATCGAGGCCACGACGGACGCGATCGACGGGCGAGAGCCCATGCCAGAACGCGGGTGCTCTACGTCAGCCCCGATCACGATTGTCGGACACGAACTCACCAGCGGAAGCGGCTCGCGCAGAATTGAATTTTTGCCGCTCAACTTCATGTTCATCTTCAGACAAACATTGGCGCACAACTGCGGGGACTTTTGACTTTTGCGCAGACTCGCGGCGACGATGCACTGGCTGGGGATACCGAGGACGGTGTCGGAAGTGCGTTTGATTCTTCCGTACGAAACGGAGCCCTTGTCCTGCTTGATCACCATGATGATCTGGGGTGGCCCATTCCGGCGAGCCTCGAGCTCGCGGTAACAGCTTTTCATCAAGTCTTCCACTTCCCCACCGCGGCGATCAAGAACAAATGGGGTTCGGCAATCCAGCAAGCCACACTTTGATGCAACATCCACCATGGTCCTGATGAAATCACTCACATCTCGTTGTCCGACATTGGCGCCAACGACAACCCCCAATTGCGAAGCACCGCACCTTTCACGAATTTCTTGTCCTTCAAATTCCACTGACCCCCCGACGGTCGTTCCGCCACGTTTGCATACTGCACATTCGGTGGATCAAGCACGCGAATGTCTGCCGTCTCGAGTTGCTGCTTCACTTTCATGCCGAAAGCGTCCAGGTACGGGTCATTCTCGAAACCCGCCTGACGGATCTGGCTGAGGATAGTGTCTCGACGAACGTGGGGCGCTTGACTAGTTTGACGAATGATCTCCGCTGTGTCCAAGTCGTTGATATTCGGGCACCGCTGTCCGGGCGCAACTTCGCACAACTCGATGGGCAGCCAATTCTCTCTTCCAGCCTTCCTACTGCCCACGTTCACAAGCGGTAGATTCGGGTGCTGCAGTTTGATTTGATACTTGCGCGAAAAGTAGGTGGCGACGCTCATGATTTCGCCCTTGATGTCCACCGTGGTCCTGTCAGCTTGATCCGCACTGATCCCGAAAATCGGACGCTGGCGATCCTTTCGATGCGTAGGAACGACTTCCACTTTACGAAGCGCCCTAGCGAGGTCCTTCATATCTCGCTCTGAAAGACCGTGAACGTCGGCTGTGATCGAACTTTGAGAGCTGCGACAACGAGTTTCATGAGCTCGCATGGCTCGTAGAAGACGGTTGCTGCTTGGTCAACGTTCATCAGCAGCTTTTTCTCCGCAACTCGGATCGCTTGGTGGTAGCCCCAGCACAACTCCTTGCCTCCTTTCAGCTCGTGCGTCTTCTTCATGGCGAAAAAATTGCGGCCGATAGGGATCATGCGTTGGGCACCGAGGTGCCGAGCCACCACATCCAGCGCCTGTAAGACCGGCATCACATTTTCGTCCGGATTTTTGTAGTGTCCTTGAAGACTGCTCAATGGTATGGCCTCAGCAAGCTTCATCCTCACGATAAAGGTGCGTGGTCCCCGGCGACCTCGCTGCGAAGAGTTTTCAGTACTTGCCGGTCTTGGTCCATCCAGGTTCACATCCAAAAAGTCTTTGGCGTTCCACTGAAACTTCTTCGGTGAATACATAGCCGACATGCCGTCGTGCGCCACACGAAGTCCTTCGAGTTCATGATCGTACTGACGAAGCGCGGCGTTAATCACTTTACGCGCCACAGCTCGAGACAGTGGCCGATCCATTCGCGGACGTTGGGATTGTGACTGTGGCTTCAAGTCATCTTCAGTCTGCGGCACCTCATCCGGAAATGGTGATCGCTCAACGTCCACGTGATACTTGAATATCTCGGTTGGTGCTGCCTCCAACGAGATGCCAAAGTAATTCACGTTCACCTTCAGTGTGCGGCCATCGGTGCCGAAATTGGGGCGTCGGCAGATCTGCGTCTCGCTCTGGAGATCAGGATCGTCAGGTTTGACATCGATCGGAGCAGCACGACCAGTCCAAAGGTCTTGCAGACGTGGATCCATGACAGCGTTTTCCATCTTCTCGTAGCCAGAGCCCTCGACATTTCCAGCACCAGGTCCGCATTCATCGCTCCGATTGCCACCGCTGTAGCTGCTACGGTAGCGGCCGCTTCCTCGACCATATTGGTCTCCACCTCCGTTCCTGCCGTAGTTACGGCTGTCTCGACCACCACTTCTGCCGAAATCTCGGTTGTCTCGAGAATTCGAGTCACCATTTCCTCCATTGCTGCGTCTGTCTCGAGAATTCGAGTCGTCATTTCCTCCATAACTACGTCTGTCTCGTGAATTCGAGTCGTCATTTCCTCCATTAGTGCGTCTGTCTCGAGAATTCGAGTTGTCGTTGTCTCCGTAGTGGTGGGGATTTCGGCTACCGAAATCGTCTTTGCGGTCATCATGGCGGCCGGAGTTGCCATTCCCTTTGTAGCCCCGACCATTGGAACCGCCACGACTCCAGTCATCACGCTCGCGTTTCACGTAGTGATCTCGACTATCTCGGCCATTCCCATTCCCACCACTGCCAGAATACGCGTGACCATTGTAGGTGCTTGGTGCTCCACGCGAAGTTTCGTCGTTGCGTGCATCCACGTAGCTACGAGAACGATCATCAAAACCACCACGAGAGCGATCATCAAAACTTCCGTTGCGATCTCTGCCAGCACCGTAGCTTCGACCTTCGTACGATCTGCGACCTTGGTCGTATCCGCCCGAATTGTACGAGTAGTCGAAGCTACCCGAACGAGCGTTGCCGTCGTAGTTCCGGTTGGCATGGGCGGCAGGTTGGTAGTCGACATTGTTGCCATGACTTTGACGATAGTTGGCGTCGCCTCCATTGCCATAGCTGTAGCTGCGCGATCTTCCATCGCTTCCGTAGCTGCTGCTGAGAGTTTCGTCACGGCTTCCATTGCCGCTGTAGCGGTTTCCAACATAGCTGCGGTCGTCGTATCCTCCGTTGTGGCCTTGACTAGTTCCATTGCCGCTGTAGCTGCTCCCAGCGTAACTGCGCTCGTCGTACCCTCCGTTGCGTCCTTGACTGTAGCCTCCGGACGAAGAAGCTCCGCCACGATCGTCATAGCTATGGTCTCCATAGCGACCGGCGTAGGATTGACTGCGATAATCGTAGCCGCCGTTGCCGCGAGACTCGTACGAATAGCCCATCCGCACTGCTTGGCTTGTTCACAACTGGCCAATGCTTGCGAGACCAGAATGCTCCCATCTCCCATACGAGACCAGTGGGGTGGGAAGCGAGCACTTGCACGCACTACCAACTGCCTACAGGCTGTGGTGCTGCCATGATTTCGGTGGGCCCACCTTCAATTGGGACGAGTCCAGCACCGGCATATTGACCACCATCGGTGCACTCGTCCCACGTGACGTCCAAAGGATCGCAAGACAAAAAATCTCTGAAAGACGAACGGACACGCAACTGAAAACGGCTGAAGCAACGGACGCAGTCTGCAATCTTCCCACGGGGTGACAGGATGCGACTAGCTTCTCTTCTCGCCGCCTCTATTGCAGGCGCGTTAACGTTAACGGTCTCTGCTAAAGATGCGCCTCGGTGCTTCCCTGCAGACTTCATGTTCGGGTCCGCCACCGCCTCGTACCAAGTCGAAGGCGCGTGGAATGAGGGCGGCCGCACGCCCAGTATCTGGGACGACTACTGCCGCACGCACTACAAGAAGGTGGCGTGCGCCAACGTCGCCGACGACTTCTACCACCGCTACCGAGACGACATCAAGCTCATGGTCGAGACGGGGCTGCAGTCCTCTCGGTTCTCGGTGTCGTGGTCGCGTGCCATGAACTGGAACCCGGAGACCAAGTGCATGCAGCCGAACCCTCAGGGGCTCGCCTTCTACCACGCACTGGTGGACGAACTCAACGCGAACAACATCGTGCCGATCCTGACGCTGTACCATTGGGACCTGCCTCTGGAGCTGCACACCGAGCTCGCCCCTCAAGGGTGGCTCAATGCCGACATCGTCGACCATTTCGTTGAGTACGCGACGCTCATGTTCCACGAGCTGGGAGACAAGGTCGACATGTGGACGACGTTCAACGAGCCGCTCACCTTCACGACGGCCGGCTACGCCAGTGGTGGAGGAGCCCCCGGACTCAAGAAGTCCGAGACCTTTGCGTACATCGTGGCACACAACGTGATCCGCTCCCATGCAGCAGTCGTGAAGGTCTTTCGAGATCTGAAGGCGTCCGTCATCCACGAGAAAGCGCGTATTGGCATAACGCTGAACTCGGATGCAGCGTATCCGTTAGACCCTAAAAACCCGCTCGATGTGGCTGCAGCGGAGAGGAAGATGCAGTTTGAGCTCGGCTGGTTCCTCGCGCCGATGGTCACCGGCGACTACCCCGTCATCATGCGGGAACGCGTGGGCGACCGTCTACCAAGGTTCATGCCTGAAGAGACTGCACTGGTGAAAGGGTCGTACGACCTGTTCATGCTCAACCACTACTCCTCGAAGCTCGTGACGGACTGCGGGGTGTCGCCCAAGTCCAAATCGCCGTGCAAGAAGCTGGGCAAAGGCTGGGAGCGAGATTTGGGTGTGGACATTTCGCACTCGAACGAATTGCCCGGTTCTCGTCGGTCCAGCAAGAACCGACACGGCAAGCTCAACTGCGGCTGGTTCACGGCCTACCCGCCCGGATACCTCGAGACGATCAAGTGGTTGCACGCAGCAGACCCGTCGGCCGACATTTTGCTGACGGAGAATGGCTGGTGCGGCAACGAAGAGATCGAAAACTTGGACCAGCTGTGGTACTATCAAGAGTACGTCGCCCAAGTCCACAAGGCCGTCGTGGAGGAGAAGATCCCAATCATCGGGTATACTGGTACGTGTTTCCTCTTTGCTGCCCTCGCCCTCGCTTGTAGTCGTTGACCTTACCGTGTTTGAACGTTTAAACCAAAAGCTTGGAGTTTCCTGGACAACTACGAATGGGGCTCGTTCGATCCGCGCTTCGGCCTGTTCTACGTCAACTTCTCGTCTTCGACCGGTGCCAAGGACGAAGCGTACGCGCCGCAGTCTTCCGGGCTGGAGCGTATCCCGCGTCCTGCAGCCAAATGGTTCAGCCACGTGGCCAAGACCAAGTGCCTCGATGGCTGGACGTATGAAGACCCGACGAAGGAGGAGCAAGTCGCCGGGCTCGAGAGCATCAACGAGCAGACGTTCTCGCGCTGGATGCTGGCCATCATCGGCGTCCTGGCCGTCGTGGGACTCGCGGCCATGGCTGCAGTCGGCCGCAACATTATGGTGCAGCTGTCGTCGCCCTACGAGCGCCGCTTCCCCAGCGAAACGGACCCTCTGCTCCAACCCAGCACCATGATCTAAACCAGCAAGTTGCAGTTGTAGGGTGAATACTTTCGTGGCTCATACTACTCCTTTCAACTTGGATGGTGTAAGCCACCTCAATTTCCCACAAATTTCGTTGCATCCGTCTGATTAGCAGCCGTTACTCCCATTCCGGAACTGAGACCGCCATGACGTCGTCCCTGGCGCTTCCTCTGCTTCTCTTGGTCCTGAGCTGCCTGACGCCTGCAATTGCAAGCTCCGACGCGCGCTGCTTCCCGCCCGACTTCCTCTTGGGTGCGACCCCAACCATCTCCAGGGAACGGAGCAACTGGAGCGACTTCTGCCAACCGGGCGTCGAGTGCAGTGAAGAGGTTAACGACTCGTTCCGTCGCTATTCTGAAGTTGCGCAGCGTACGAGCGACTTGGGGCTCTCGTCCTTCCGGTTCTCCATCTCCTGGTCGAGACTCATGCTCTGGGACGCAACACAAAGGAAGATGCGGCCCAACCCGCAGGGAATCGCCTCCTACCACCAACTGCTGGACGATCTGCAGACCAAGGGACTGCAGGCGGTCGTGACGCTCTACGATTCTGACCTTCCGGCGGTGCTACACTCGCAACTGGAACCCAAAGGATGGTTGAACCGGGAGATTGTGACCCACTTCGAGGCGTTTGCGGAGCTCGCTTTCCGAGAGTATGGAGACAAGGTCAAGTACTGGGCGACGTTTGATGAACCTTTGACGTTCACTAGCGGCGGGTATGGCTTGCGGGACGCTGCTTTGGGAGATATGCAGCTGTCCAACACTGACATGTACACGGTGGCGCATAACGTGCTGCTTTCGCACGCTCGAGCGGTGAAGGTGTTCCGTGTACTGAAAAGGGAGAATGTAGTGGACGCAAAAGCTCGCGTTGGTATCGTGCTGAATGCAGCGTTTGGCTACGCAGTGGACGAATCAAACGCGCTGGACGTAGCAGCAGCGGAGCGCAAGATGCAGTTCGATCTTGGCTGGTTTTTGATGCCACTCGTGACAGGAGACTACCCCGAGATCATGCGTGAGCGCGCTGGGGAGCGACTCCAACGGTTTACCACTGAACAGGCTGCGCTCGTCAAGGGATCGTATGATTTGCTGATGCTGAGCCGCTACGACACCCGTGTAGTGACCGACTGCGACTCCGAACGCTCCGAAATCTCGTGTGAAGACCTTCCGTTGGGCCTCGCTCGCGATCGTGGAATTGACGACACACGAGCTCTGAATGGCGCACGTGCACTTCCTGCTCACAGTCTTGAGTGCTCGTGGCTAGCTGGTAACTCAGACGGCTACTTAGCCACCATCAAGTGGCTTCATGCCAAAGACCCGTCAGCAGAGATCTTGCTAATGGAGAGCGGAGCGTGTGGAGATAACCAAGTTGATAGCCGAGAGCAGCTCCGGTACTTCCAAACGGTTGTGGACCAAGTGCACAAGGTTCCTATCATTGGCTACATGGCACACATTCCGCAGGTAGCCGCAAAGTGGTTTGCTCACCTCTCGACAACCAAATGCTTAGACGATTGGAATCTCGAGACCATTGCGATGGACACGGAAGAGGAAGCAGAAACTCGACAGAAACTCCACTACCCTGAGGCCGGTGGCAATGACGCAGGGGTCCCATGGTCTCTACGTGAAGTCATTTTCCTAGTGGTCGTTGGCGTCCTCATCCTTGGAGCTATTACGTGCGAAGCGATGCGAGAGCTGCGTCTTAGCAGCCAGGGCTCTCCCGATGAACTGCAGTTGCTCATTACAGTCGAGGATTGACAGTAAATGTATTAATACCAATCAGTCGTCTTATTGAATTCACCTTAGTGACTAGTCACTGCACATTTTGTCGACCGTTGGTGGATACGCGATCCTTTACCGATTCCTGCGGACGCCATGAGCTACAGCGGCGGAGGCGGAGGCTACGGCGACCAGCGCCGCGGATACGATGAGCCCAATCGCCCAAGCAGCAGCGGAGGTTACGGTGACCAACGCGGAGGAGGTTACGATTATGATCAACGAGGTGGGGGTTATGATCAGCAAGGAGGGGGCTACGACCAACGTGGGGGGTACGACCAACGAGGAGGGAGTGGGGGGTACGACCAGCAACGGGGTTACGATTCGCGTGGCGGTGGTGACTACGGAGGAGGAGCGTCGAGATCCGGAGGGTACGATGACTATAACCGAGGACGAGGAGGTTACGGGGACTACGCAGCTTCAGGGTCTGGAGGGTACGGAGGAGGGGGTTACGATGATCGACGAGGAGGGTCCTCGCATTCGGCTTCGAATTATGGAGGCGGCTCGTCGGGTTACGATCGTGGTTACGGTGGCAGTGGGGGCTACGGAGCTTCGTCAGGCGGATACGACCAAGGCCGTGGGTATGAAGACCGAGGTGGAGGTTACGGAGGCCACGACGACAGATCCCGTGGTTATGGAGGCGGGTACAATGACCACTCGCGTGGTTACGGCGGACACGACGACCGAGGCACTGGCTCTGCAGGAGGTTATGGCGGTAACCAGCACGACAATCGAGGGTACGGTGCTTCGGAAGGCGCTCACCACGACAATCGGGGGTATTCTGCAGGTTCAGGTGGCGGGCAACGCGATGATCGCGGCTACGGAGCTTCAGGGTCTGCTGGTGGACAGCATGACAACCGTGGGTATGGTGCTGCAGGTTCTGCTGGTGGTCAGCGAGATGATCGAGGTTATGGTGGAAGTGGCGGCGACCGAGGCTATGGAGGTGGCAATGATCGCGGTTACAACCGACAAGATGATCGTCGTGGAGGAGGAGACCGAGGTTACGGAGGTGGTGCGGATCGTTACGGAGGAGGAGACCGCGATCGTGGCGGCGGCGACCGAGGCTTCGGTGGAAGAGGACGAGGTGGCTTTGGTGGCCGCGGAGGTGGTGGCGGCGGTGGCCCTCGTGGCCAAGAAGGACCCGGTGCAGGCGCCGTGTCTGGATCTGGCTATGAACAAATTGGCAACCCGATCGCTGACCCGCGCATCCAGGACGAGTGGAGCGGCCGCACTGGTGCACGAGAAGTGTCTGCAGACGACGCTGACTTGCAGCAAGAAGTGCAGATTTGCCGTCGGCCAGGCGTCGCTCGTGGCGGCAAGACGACGCAGCTTAATGTGAACTACTTCGGTATTTCGCTCGACGGAGGGCCACCAGAATTTTTCAAGTACCATGTCACGGTTGAGCGTTCACCGGACTTACAGGCAGACTCGAAATACGGTCCTTCAGGGGCTGACCAAAAAGATGAAAGCATGGGCGACGAGCCGAAGCAAGAAGGGAAGGATGTCAAAGACGTCGAGATGGCCGAGCCGTCAACGGACGCGCCACCTAAGCAAGATGCGAGACCTGAACGTCCGCTGCCTCGATCGCTTGTGCGCAGCGTGATTAATGCGGCACTTCGTCAATACGAAGGGGAATTTGGTGGCATTCGGGTAGTTCACGATGGTATGACAGCTTTGTATTCGCCGGCGATGCTGCCGTGGAATGCGAAGGATTTCGTGGACATTAACCCGGACGGACCCAGTGCCACACCTGCGCCTCCCGCACAACCCCCATCGGGTGACGGCGCACCTCGTCGGGGTTTTCGTGGTCCAAGGACTTTTGTTGTCAAAATGAAGTTAGTTGAGACGATTGCGACATCGACTCTGAAAGACTACTACTCAAACCCGGACGTGAACGTGATGCCCGTTCTCCAGGCGCTGGATGTCGTAGCTCGTCACCTCGGTGCTCAGCGTCTGATTGCTGTAGGACGCAATTTCTTCACGATGAAGAAGACGCACACGCTAAAGGGTGGCAAAGAGCTTTGTTGGGGCTACCACCAAGCAATTCGTCTTGGCGACCACAAGCTGCAGATGAATGTTGACCAAGCCGCAACCGTGTTCTATTCTCCCGGGCCGTTAATGCAGCTCGCTATCGCAGCACTGCGTGTTCGAGGCCCCGAAGATGTTCGCGATTTGGCGGAGCGTGACATGAAATCATTGGCACGTGCGCTGCGCAAAATCGAGGTGGTGCCTACGCACCGCAAAGACCGCAAGCGCGCCATTTTTGGGGTTAGCGCCCAGCCTGCTGACCGCACGATGGTCAGCATCAAGGGTGAGAACATGTCCGTCGCGGCGTACTTTAACGCCAAGTACAACATGAAGCTGCGCTACCCGAACTTACCGTTGGTGAACGTCGGAAGCAAGCGCCCCGGCAAGGAAAATTGGCTACCTATTGAAGTTTGCGAGGTTGCACCGGGGCAGCGTTGCGCTAACATCAATGACCTTGACACGGCGGAAATCATCCGCCAGACCAGCCAGCCTCCCCGTGATCGTCAAAAAAATATCATGGAGCAGATTCGTTCGGCTGGCTTTGAGAACGACCCCTTCCTCGTGGCATTTGGCATGAAAGTGGACCAGCGTCTTGAATCGACCGAGGGTCGCGTTATGGTAGCGCCTGACGTTCAGTACCAGAATGTGTCGGAGCGCCCAGCGGGTGGTCAATGGAGTCTCAATGGTAAAAGGTTTGTCGAGGGCGTTCCTGTTCGTAACTGGGGAGTGATCGTTGCGGTTAACGTCAGCGAGCGAGATGCTCGAAGCTTTGTCGGAAAAATGACCGACTTAGGAGAGCAGCGTGGACTCCCGTTCGAAGACAAAAATCCTGTGCTCATCCACCAGGACCAGTACCGGGGAGCGCACGTGGAGGAGCTGATGAAAATGTGCCACCAAGAATTGGAGAGACGAAACTTGGGCCCACCGCAAATACTCCTGGTGATTTTGCCTGCCAAAAACTCTCCTGCTTACGGTGATGTAAAGCGCATGTCTGATACGGTGTTGGGTCTACCGAGCCAGTGCATTTCGTCTACGAATCTCCCTCGAGCAAACCCGCAGTTTTGTGCGAACGTGTGCCTGAAGATCAACATAAAGCTCAATGGAAAGAATGCAGTGCTGCGCGACCCACTCCCATTGATGAGTACAGCCCCCACGATTATCATCGGAGCCGATGTTGAGCACCCGCGTTCCGGAATGGGTGGGCGTCCGTCGATCGCTGCTGTGGTTGCCTCCATGGATCGCTACTCGGCCCAATATGCGACGCGCGTGGCGGCCCAGAAGGCCTCCAGTGACATTCAACAGCTCCCGATGATGCTACGCGAGCTGTTCCTTGCCTACTACGACAATACCAAGCGCAAACCAGAACACGTGATCTACTATCGTGACGGCGTGAGTGAAGGCCAAATGTTCGACATCCTGCAGACCGAGATGCGTGCTCTACGCAAGGCCTTTAAAATGATCTCGGAGGATTATAACCCTCCTGTCACTTTCGTCGTGGTGAACAAGCGCCACCATCTGCGGGCTTTCCCAGTGAACCCTCGCGATGCTGACCGCAAGGGTAATGTTGTACCCGGCACGGTGATTGACACGGGAGTTGTCAACCCACACCGATTTGACTTTTTCCTCTACGGACACAGCGGAATCCAGGGCACGACTGTGCCTGGCCATTACACGGTGCTGCACGATGAGAACAAACTGTCAGCAGAGGATATTCAGCGTCTCACGTACCACTTGGGCTATACGTTCTCGCGATGCACTCGCTCCGTGTCGTTCGTTCCACCGGTGTATTACGCGCACTTGGCCGCTGCTCGTGCTCGTTTCTATTTGAATGAGGGCTCGGATGGAGCCTCAACAGTGGGCTCCTTCAACTCGAACGCTTCGAGCTTCGAGTTCGCGAACGTGCACACTAACGTCCTCAACCGTATGTTCTACACTTAGGTGGTGTAGCTGATGAAGGAGGCAGGCAAAAGAGCAGAAGAAGATCAGAAAAAGGATAGTGCCCGCCGTCCAGCATGCCAGCCACAGCGAAGGTGTCGATCATGGTGACAGGGACCAAGTGAATGATCTCAGTTTTGAATTAAGTGCTGGTTTGGTGTTGTGCTCGAGCATTTACTTACCGACGTACGCGAAGTTGTCGCTGGATAGTCCTGGCTTGAGTGACTCAAGAGGGATGGATATATCATCCAGCTCCTCAGACTGAGCACTTGTGTTTGAATTGAGCGCTAATCCACGCAATCGTCTGCTGTTGGTGCGAAGACCGTAATTGTTGCGTCGACGTCGAAGTACCTGAAGTGCATGAAACACAAACTCCTTTTCGGTGACGCCGCCGAGGGATATCATGGTGTTTGGTTTCTCACCAATGTCTCTGTGGTGATTCCGTACAGATTGTCGATGACGCCGATTAGCATCGAGTTGTTTGGCTTCCAGAAGGCTGCGGAAGACACCTTCGAGCTCTTCCATGTCTAGAGACGACAATGTCTCATTTTCAAGCGTCTTGCAGGCTTGGATGAGCATTTCCAGAGGTGTCATTATGGTAGCAATGGCCACCGCTCCTATTGCAACTGTAGGCAGCATCGCAGTGGATCGTCGAGTGTTCATGCGGCTAATTGGTCGTGGAACTTCGCTCTCTCGGTTTGAAGACTCTCCACTGGTTTCGACGATCATGTTTTCCCTTACTGCTAACTGTTTCTTAGCAAAGGGCGACGAGAGAAGCAATTGATGGCGGTAACTATCGCGCAACTTGGTTTGTAGTACTCCGTCATACACGAACCACGTGGATGCGAAGAGTGCGAGGAAAATATCAACCGCGATACAGTCTGCTGCGATAGCATCACTCACGGATGGCTCTACTGATCGGATCACGGGAGCCAACTGAGCAATTCGGGCTTTGGTGTCCTCAATAATTTCCTGGTCGACGAACTGCAGGTGTCGTGACAGTAATTCAAGAGCGAGTTCGCGCGAGAACCCCCAACTCGCTTCAGTCGGGACCTGTTCGACCTCAGCGAGAGATCGTGTAGCAGGGTCCAGCTCCAGAACATCACCAAGAACATCCACCACTGCATTCAACAAGCAAGCAGACAAATTTCCAGCTACTGCTGGCGAATCCACCGTTGTGTCGAAAGGGACGAGCTCACAGAGCCGACTAAACAGGGCAACACGGACATCAGCGGCAACAAATTGCTGCTGTTGCTGGAAAAGATCTTGGAGAGGGTGTTCATGTAGACCGGAGTGGTGTTGGTGGTGCTGCATATGCTGCATAAGGTTTTCTGGCATCCCCGGAAGACACCCAATTAGTGCAGTGGACGCGAAGACGGCACCTCGGCGTAAAGCAATCTTGAGCTGTTCGTGGTAGTACAGACAGCTCTTGACGATTTCCATCATGTGAAAATCTGCTAGAGCGGGCACCTCGTAGCGTGCCAAGAAGAACTCTTTCATGAAGCGGTGGAATGGTGTGCGAACAGCGGTGAAAGATAGCGCAGCCTCGTCAGAGGCTTTGCCATCTCCGTCTGGACGTGCAACACGAGCACTCTGCAATCGACGCCGCCTTAAAGTTCGCGCGTCGCATTCCAGCTTCTCAAGGTACAAGCGCAGCAAAATGCGGTTGAGCTGGGTTTTGTCGAGAACGCGGTGAACTCTGGGACGCGAATCTAACTGGGCACGCAAAGTTGCCGGGATCACTTGATGCTTCGTGACAGCCATGACCTCGTGCTTTGCAGCCTTCTGTCGTTGCTGATTATCGTCGTCCTCCTCCTCTTCCTGAGTCGGTGATATGTGCTGAAGGCGTACACGAGACCCGCTTCCCTGGCTGTCCGAGTCGTACTCGTCGCTCTCAGATTCCCACTGATCACCACTTCGAGAACTCAAATGGGAAGGCTTCTCGAACACGGTACCGTCGGTTTGCGTGCCCACAGTGCTGGCGCTCAGCATTCGGTGCATCATTTGATGTTCCTCCTCGGTTGAGCCGTAGCGCCATAGTAGCGCCACCGCAGTGGAGTTGATGAAGCGGTCCATTTCGTTCAGCAACGCGACGTTGCGCTCTTCACCCTCGAACAACACTTGGAAGAGTTGCTCAAAATCGGTCGCGTAGCTCTCGATCGGATGCACGGTCTCGATCCGCGCCAATGCATCCTCGTCGCCGTCACCAACTCCAAAGAGTTCGCGTTCTTCGGCATCTCCAACTGCAGCGATGTCTTCACAGAATCTTGGTCCGTCATGCTCTTGCAAGACAAGTTGCTCTGTAGGAGCAGAACTGTCGTAGCGAGTGGCTTCCATAGCTGCTTGGGCGTGTAGAACGCGACTTACGACGAGATGGAGCTGCCCATTTTCCACTGCAAGACGGTTAGCTCGCTGGCGCACCTTCTGCAGTTCAGCTCGCAGCCCCTGCTCGTTTACTCGCTGGCGAGCAAGTTCGTCCTCGTATCGCTGGACAATTGAAGCCTGCCGCTGCACGCCCTCCGCGTGGAAGCGTTCGGTGAATGCGAGTTGGTCGCGCAGCTGCTGGACCTCCTGCAATGCCGTATTGGCCACTTGCAGCAGCACAAATACGTTGAGTGAAGCGAGGTCCCATACTTGCCCAATGAGTCGACACAGTCGAGGCGAGAAGAGCGACAGCAACGACACCACCTCCTTAAGCATGTTCGTGCACACGGTGTGGTATGCTGAGCAACGTGTCGGTATTTGTACACTAGCACTTGCCATTCCAGCATCCGTGGCGGCTGGAAGCTTGGGCAACTGCTGAATGCAGTCATGAACGTACGATTCCAGCAACTACAACGAGAGAAAACATGTGAATCCAAATTCATCGGTAGCACCAGCAAGTACAAAGTCTTAGCATACGTCCAAATCGTGGCTCGTGAAGTGAGTCGACTGCATGTTGCAGAAAGAGAGCTGTTGAAGTGAAGATCGCACGTCAAAATGGCTACAGTTTCTATTTTTTGCGTTCTATTTTCGTGTAGCCATCTTAGCAGTATTCCTGGTTGAAGTGGTCGGTCTGCATCGAGTGCCTCAGTTCGGCTGCACCTTAGTAGCAGCAACGTTCAATTGAAGCAGCATGGACCTCACCTCGACGCAACGGACCTGGGCGCAGCACCGCCAGACCACGGGTTCTTCCTCCAACCAGCACAATACACACTCCAATGACCCAGAGAGCCCCATAAAGGCCAAGAAGCATGTCATCGAACGCACCGCTGATGTTGTCGCCACCATCTCACCTGAGCT
Organism: Phytophthora sansomeana; assembly: GCA_032158285.1. NCBI lineage: Eukaryota > Oomycota > Peronosporomycetes > Peronosporales > Peronosporaceae > Phytophthora > Phytophthora sansomeana. The sequence goes on along the minus strand of JAPDHH010000325.1, from coordinate 67,959 downwards.
CGAGTCGTTTGACAATTTGGATGATGGCGACCACGAACGCGGAGAGAGTGAGCATGAAACACAGGTCGATAATGAAGACGAGAGCTACGGGATGCTGGCACAGCGCTATCGCCAACTGCAGGAAGACGTCGAAGTGCTGGCATCCCACATGGAGAACCAGGAACGAGCTCATGAACGAGAGCGCAAGGAAGCGGAGAGTGAGCGACTTGCACTCGAGCAAAAAAATGCTGCGCTCGAACGTGAGCTAGATGGCTTGCGCGTCGAAACGGAGGCCTTGTACAAGCAAAGCGCGCGGTTGGCAGCGCAACGTGCTGAAGATGAGCGGCACGCAAATGCTGCTCAGGAGACGCACGAAGAACTGCTGCACGCACTCGATCAGCAGCAACAGCAGCATCAATTGCTCTTGCGCTCTATCAGTGGTGCCGACAGAGACCGTATCGAAGCGCGCAAGGCCCTGGACAAGGCTCAGATGCATTGCCGTCGACTGGAAGAGGAACTCTCTTCGGCGCATGCCCAAGTGCTGCACTTGCAAAACGAGCGAGACACGTTGAAGGCTGCACTGGATGCCACTGTCACTGGAGCCGCGAGCTTTGAAGCTCGTCAGCTGCAAGCGCAAGATCAAGTGATTGCCAGTCTGCGCGCCGATCTCGTGCAAATGGAGTTCGAGCTCAAAACTCTGTCGGTTGACAAGGCGACACTGGAAGAACAAGTGGACAAGTTGCTGCTGCGACTAGCAACTTCCGAGCGCAGCGCTGACTACGACGTTGTTCCACTTGGCAATAACAGCACAAGCGACGCGATGGCCAAGCGAAAAGGGCAGAAGAAGCGCACAACAATCCGGCCCGTCAGGACGAACAGGGAGGACACAAGTCGGCGCGGGTCCGATCTGTTCAACAACTTAATGGAGCTACCGAACGCCGTCAGTGAGCCACCTGAGTGTGCGAACGCAACCATTTGGCTGTCTCCGGCGACTTCGTACTTCTCATCATCTTCAAACATCACCCAGAGCGACCAAGAACATGGGCAGGGTCGTAGTTTCCGGGAACGGATCGCGCCACCAACAGGTTTGGCCTCGTTTGTGGCCAAGACTGTCCAGTCAGCACGCAAGCACCTGTCTTCGCCCCTGCACAACACATTCGGGAGTCCGCAGCATTAGCCAGGTCTCACCCCACAGCCTCAGACATAGATACACTCAAAGACAGGTAGGAGTGAGTTAGACCGTCGGTAGTCTACTTCATATTCCTCCACCTTGGTTCCAAAACCTGCAGCTGCAGAGCTTTTGCTTTCCTCCGTCTCAGTGCTTGGCGCTCGGCGCCTCGTCCTCCAGAGCCTTGGGCACGTCCGCGTGGCTCACAAAGGATAAATAGGCGTTCCACATTAGCCCAACCACATTGGAGAAGAGCACCTGCATGGACCCCGGCACGAAGCGAAAGTTGAGGATCTGCGCAGGCACCCAGACGCTCCAATTGGCTTTGGTGACGGGCCACCAGTCGGCCCGCAGCTTGTCTGGGATCTGCTCCGCGTTGCCCTCCAGCGTCAGCACCGAGGACAAGAAGATGGGCAGGAACGTGGGCGCGAAGACCAATTGGTCGAGCGCCAGCCGCTTCACGACTGCAGCAGTGGAGACGCCCGGCAGGTTGGAGCCCAAGAGTCCGTACCACACATGGAGAATGGGGGAGATGAGCACTCCGCCCAAGAGCGTGAAGATGGCGGTGCGTTTCACGTTGAGCGGGGCGGGTCGTCCCTCCTCCTTCTCCAGAACGAGCTGGCAACCCACGTCGCCCAGCCCCGCGATAGCTCCACCCGTCACGATCTTCGTACTCAGCGTGTGCGTCTCCAACAGCGTCGCGTACGAGTCCCACACGCGACGGAGCGCACCCGACGGCTGCGGCACAGAGGAGAAGCGGGAGCGCGGCTGGTGTGGCCGCACACAGCGAGCCGTAGCCCGAGAGCGAAGCACCGACAGCATTGACACACGCCGCCGCGAGGAAATGGCACAATGGATGGCTACATTATCCATGAACCTACCATACATCATGATACCTTTTCACACCTAGGCTACAGAATACTCGTTCTGACAGGTACAATAACCCTATCGTGTGGAATATTGTGTTGTTAATCCTATTGAACCGCATTTGCATTACCCGACGGAGCCATGGCCGAGCAGGAGCAGCAGGAGGACACGCCCGAGATCGTGTCCGAGTTCCCGGCGCCGCCCAAGTTCTTCGCGCTGTATGCGGACGGCGTGGACAGCGGTCCGGCGCCGCCCGAGCCCATGGAGCCCACGTACCACATGTTCGGCTCTCCCTACAGCACGCAGGACGTGGTGCCGGACCTGCTGCCTCAGCCAGGCAAGAAACTGTACGCGCCATCGGGCGAGGAAGGCAATGGAGGAGCTCCTGTGGACTACAAGGCCGAGATGAAAAAGTAAGTGGCGTTTTGTATGCCTATAGTGGAGATGAGAGAGCTGACGTAAGCTGTCCTGGACAGGATCAACCGCTCACTGCTCGCCAACTTCGTGGAGCTTGTGGACGTGCTGATCAAGAAGCCGGCCATGTTCAAGTGAGAGACAATAGAGGAGAGGAGGTGGGGGACGGTGTACTGACTTTTGGTATGGTGCTAGTGAGAAGCTGGACGACGTGGAGCTGCTGTTCCTCAACATGCACAACCTCATCAACGCCTTCCGGCCACACCAGGCACGCGAGACGGTGATCCAGATGCTCAAGAACCAGGTGCAGGAGCGTCGTGATGCTGCGCGGGAGATCCGCCGCATCATTGACGAGTCCAGGCAGGCGGTCGAGCGGGTGCATGGAGAGCTGCACGAGTCGACGGACGACGCGGCGGCGGTGGATGGAGCTTCCCCATTGGGCACGGACGATGACGTCAAGATGGAGAACGTGGACGGATCTGCAGCAACAGGGAATAGAAGTGACCAGGCGAACGCGAGTGCAGCTGCTGCAGCGACACTTACTCTTGCACAGCAGCAACAGGCAGAGGTACGTGATGAGGTCAGGAGAGGTTGAGGGGTGTTTGTACTCATGAATTGTTTGTTGTGATCTACAGAAGGCGCGCGAGGCACGGCAAATGCAGGAGCAGTTTTTCTCAGCGCTAGAAGCTGCGATGAACTAGCGCAGGACGAGCTACCACGACAAATCAACAGGATACCACAATGCATTCGCACTGGGGCGCTTGAGTGGGCTGTTGCTTTCGCAAGAAAGCTAGATGAGTAATTTAAAATGCTGAATTCAAGTGCTGGTGTCGGAGACGGTTTCCACGCCCAAGAGAATCCGTCCCGAAATTGTCAGTGACAGTGAATGTGCTCGGTCATCCACGCTCTGCTTTCTACACCTTACAGCTTCACAGGATCGTTTGCAAACAAGCTGCCATTCGGAGCCGACGCGGCAACCGGAAATGGATCCTGCGGGGGAGGAAGTGTTGCAACTCCAGCATTTCCTGCTGGTCCGGCAGTAGGCTGGTAGTGCTGGGCCGGAGTGGAAGTGCTTCGAACAACGCGGTTCGCACCGTTCGCCGGACTACACAACACGAATTATAAGTATCGATCGAGAATGCAACAAAAGACAGCAATGTAATGACGACAAACCTCTCCATGGCTGCACGAATAGCGTCATAAAGCGGGGCAGCAGCCACCGGTGGTGGCTCAACTCCCCCCAATAGATCAGATACCGCCACGGCCTTGCCGTAGAACGAGCGGTTGATGTCGGGCCTTGAGAGAATCACCGAGCCTTCAAGTGAGATGCCAGCAAAGAGTCCCTTCGAGTGCGAATACGAGTAGCACGGTGCGACGTCCATGGAGGCACTCGCTTCCAGGGCTCCAGAGGCCACACGACCGACAGGGCCCGCAGAAATACCCAACTCGGCACCCAAATTTACTTGCCCAGACGCGCAAAAAGCCTCGACAGCACGTTGGGTATTGAGGATGATCACGAAGTCCGTGACTTCTCCTCCTATCTGTGGGCCCCACCCGACACCAGCAGTACCAATAGCCGACGGAGCCGACCATCTTCCATCAGGAAGTTTGGCAACCACGAGGCCCGTTCCCATACGCCCCGTGAACACGAACCCCATCTTAATCACCGTCAAGAACTGGCACAAGAAGCCACAAAAACGTTTAATCAGAGTCCACCTCAAAGAGAAACACCATATTATATCAAGTCACGTACGGCGATGCCCTTGGCGTGAGTGAGCAGAGGCAGCGGGATGGACTGGTCCTTGACCACTCCTTGGAACGTGAAGTTCTTGACACTGTACGTGGCTTTACGGATCTCCTCCTTGAGCGTGAACGAGTAGGGGCTGTTGAAGAACCTCTGGGGTCCTGACTCCTTCACCTCCGTAGTCTGCACCGCGTGGCTCATTGTCAGACCTGTTCACCACACCCAGTGAGTCAATATCCAACCAACTCCCTCCAACAACCTCCTCTCTGCACCTACGTAGCTCTTCTTGCTGCGGCTCCAGTCGCTTGTGGCAGTCATCGCACACACGCTGCGGGTTGTGCGCGTTCACAGCCAAGTACTTGCGCTCTGGGTTGGTGAGGATCTGATCCTCTCGGATGAGACTTCGCTGTGGCGTGCAGAGCTCACAGAACACGTGACCGCAGTAGCTGTTGCAGTAGTCACTCCTTGTCAGTGCATTGCATTGGGTGATGGCTTTTTAGAGGGAGAAGAGTACGAACCGGCAGTGGTGTTTGCGACGAACCCAGTCGAAGAGCAGCTGGCAGCCGAAGCACACGCTCACCTCGGCGTCCGGGATCCAGCGCACAGTGGTGGGCAGCGCCACGGGAGCGGTCGAGTACTGGTTGGCGCTCTGGTGCATCATGAGGATGACACGCAACGGATCTTGAGCCAAGAGATCTGATGAGCTTTTGACGACGCTTGGGGTAGTTATTCCGAGTAGAATTTCGTATTTAGAGAATCGCATAGTGAGATCGAGTGTGCGACCTAATTATGTGAGACACATCAAATGTATCCATCCTGTGAGTCGTCTCTTCCTGTCCAGATGTAATTGTCGCAATTACTGGAACTCTGCTTCAAATAGGACAGTTGCAATCGGACAGAAAGTTGAAGTTGCGCTCTGATTGGTGCAGCACTTCGAATGATTGTGGACCGTGGCAGCTTCGTGGTCTTCCGTAAGTGGGGCGGCAGGATGCTGGATGTACCGTGAACTGTGGAAGGTTTTGATGCCTTTCGTGTCGTGGTATGTACGACGAAAGGACCTGCGACGACTTGTACCGAGCGTCGTCACTGCCGAACGCTTTGGTCGCAGCGAATTACCAGGTACAAGAGTGTCAAGTAGCTGAGACTTTGAGTGAACGTTGACATTTGGACTGTTGCAGCGCATTGGCACAAGAACGAGAGCGGTGCAAATAGCAGGGGCGACTTCTTTAAACTGTGGATCCATGGAGCGTCGGCGGGAGAGTATCTGTCGTCGTTACCATTGGAGGAATTGGCGCTGAGCCACAAACTTTGGTTCCGTCCAATGGAGGAGGCAAGAGGAAGGTGCACGAGGTGCTGTCGACAGCCACAACTGCAGCGAGAGTGTTGTCAAGACACGGCTGAAAGAGGTGCATTGTTTGCCAGGTTGGGAGTTTTGGGGTTCGGCTTTGATTTTAACTTCTTTTGATGTTGCAATTGCTGGCAGAATGGAGACGCCGTGTGTGTGTTGACGCCACAGGATCATGTTGACTGTGTGAGGCCCTTCTATGACGTCTGACAGCCAGAGTACGATTGACTTCTGTCGAGTTTTATAGTAATGCGAGACCCGACAGGTTTTGTGTGTGGGGGTCTGGATCGAGTCGGACATATGGCCCGCGCCATATGTCCGATCGATCGAAGCATCGAAGCAGGTCGACGGTGTATTCGTTTTGGACTTCTTCATGGCCGGATGTTGTCCCAGTCGTTTCGTTTGTGGAGTATGCCGGGCCTGCGTGCGCTTGCGAAAAACGTTGTAAGTTTATTCTCGGTCGTGCTTTGTAAGATGAACAAGTGAGTCTTCTCCTATTCTACGGATTGTCTGTGTATGAACTAAAGTTTCAACCTGGCCTCCCATTCCTCTGTGCTCTGTAGAACCGAAAGCGATTCGCGTATCTTGGTACTCGGGATATCCACGCTGTCCTAAATCTCAAGTTTGGTACGATAATCTCGTCATGATGTTAAACCTAAGCAATCTCGTGACTTAGCTTGCACCTTTGCTTGTTTTGCAGCTTCTCAACATCTACATGACAACGACGTGGGAGCTACGTGGGAGCTACAAATCTGCAGTGGGCAATCGGGTCACCCTCTCGTGTGTTGCAGGCAGTACTAACGACGGCGAAGAGGTGATGATGGATGAAGTGCACAGCGAACTTTTAAAGCGTATCAGCAGAGATCATGAACTACTTACGGCGGTATCCGACTCAAGCATCTACTGTACGATTGTTCCACAACGTCGTCGCAAGGTACACCACATTTAACTGGTATTTCTTCATTATTAGGTGCAATTAATTTTATTTCAACTATTTATAATATGAGAACACCTGGTTTAAGAACTCAAAAGTTAATTCCTATTTTATTTTTTCCCGAGCGCATATCATTCCTGGATGATTCTGGTTAGCATGTTTTCACTTGTATGTTCAGTTCCCTGAATTCGCAATCGGCTCGTGCTGACGAGATGGTGTACGTGCGAGCACAGACAATGTGTTTTTTATGGGCACGATGGTGAATGCACTGTGTATGAAGCACCTTGGTCAGTGAATAATATTTTGCAACGTGTTTATCTTTCTCACAGGGCGAAACAAGTATGGTTTACGACGTCAAATCAACCGCAGTGATAGGAGGCATGAAGAACAGATTGGTATGCCAAAGTCAACGATAACCACTCACGAACGAATGTTTTCTGCATTGGTACAGGTACCTTTGTGAAGCGCGGAGGTCACAACCTAATTGAGCCCTTGCGAGCAGGGTAAGTGCAGCTTTGTCGATTGCCTCTATTACATTAGACTGACAAGATTGTCTACAGTTGTCATGTGCTTATGGGACCCCACTCGGAAAACTTCGCTGACATTCTCCAGCAGCTTCATCCGCAGCCTCCAGTAGCCGAAGCGCTTGCGTCAGTAGGTGGGCCGAGGGAGCTTGTTGCAGGGTTAGAAGCTCGTTTCGAATCTTTCGACGGCACCGCAGTATCGAATCCAGACCAGAGATCGCAACTCACGCGAGTGATGGCCGACCTCGCAGTATCGACACTTTCGACGCACGACAAGTGTAGAAGGCCGAACATGATCTTCAAGGATATAAGTAACACGTACAAAACATGACGGCAGGTGAAAAAGTATTGGTTTATTGACTTGATAGCAATAGGAAACGAACTGGAGACGGCGAAGGTGGAGGTCCAGCCGTAGAGCAGAGCAGATGGCAGTGGCTATGTTGTTGCAGCAAGTGCAGTTTTATTTACGAATCTAGCCTGCATGCTGAAGTGGTTCTCAACGTGTACCACACTAACCACATTCTACACCTTTACGAGCGCATCTTCTATGCTAGATAGAAGGTCCTGTGTGTGGTGCACATGATGGAAATGCGCGCGAAAAAACTTTTTCGCGCCTTCACTTTCCAGTTTGCCTTCCAAGCGGCAGACCTCGGAGAACAGCAGCAGCAGCAACAGCAACTACTACTACCAAGAGAACAAGCATGGCCATGACGCAGCAAGACGAGCTGGCGCATCTGCGCAACGAGTACTCTCGCCTTGTGGGCGTGGCGGACGCCATCTACCAGCGCAACCAGCAGCTCGAGCAAGCTGCCGTCTATCAGCGCAACCAGTTCGACGCCGTCTACCAGCGCAACCAGCAGCTCGAGCGCGACGCCGTGCACCACGCGGCGTACACCACGCAGCTGGAGACCCAGGTCGCCCAGCTGCAGTGGATGCTCCAGGAGCAAGAGACGCAAGCGACCAATAAGGTGAAGGAGCTTGAAGGAGCGGTGGTGGCGGAGCAGGATCGAGCGGCGCGGGCGGAGCAGGAGGTGCAGGACGTGAAGGCCTACTGCGCGGAGACGTACCAGGAGGGCAACGCCATCCACGCGGAGCTCTTGCGCTCCCAGCAGAACGAGCGCGAGATGTGCGACTTGCTCATGGGCCTGACCAACGACACGCAAGACACGCCAGCCACCACAGCTCCGACCACGCCGCAGACCACGGCTCCGACCACCACGCCTCTGGCGACGTCTCTGGCTACGCCACCGACCACACCGAGGACGACTCCGGCGACTGCGACTCTGTCTGTGCCGCCGACTACGCCACCGACTACGCCGCCGACCACGCCATCGCGGATGCGTCGGGCGAGCAAGATTCAGCAGGCGTCGCCGCGTAAGGAGCGCCGGACTCGACTGAAGCGTTCAACATGCCTACTGCAAGATGCGTCGCTAGACGACGACACCCGAATTGGCCATGACTCTGTCCTATGGACGATCAACTACAACGAGCGCTAGAGGACCAAGGTGAGCAGCGACAAGGTGCGCTACGGTGGGGGCACTCATTGCTGCCTCCTGCTGTCGCCACTCCGAGCGAAGGGAGGCTCATCACTCTCCCTTCGCTCGCGCGGGTCAGCGGCACACGGCAGAGGCCCATCGCTCTTTGTCGTGTGCAGCTGACCTGCGGTAACTCGTGTGCTGGAGTTCGTCAGCAGGCTCAGGGGATCGGGGCTCATTACCCCCGTGAACCTGTAGATCCTGACGAACTCCGCATGCGGTTGTGAGTGTCGAGCACTTGTTGTTGTTTAGTTTGCTTTTCTTGTGCTCTAGCTGCTACGATCGTTCTGAAGACAGCACATAATTATTGAATCTTATCTATTATTTTGCTATCACTAGTTGTTTCGTTCTGCTATCTTCTACTACTAGTAGATTTCCGCCATGCTGGTCATCACAAAAGCTGTCTAGCCAGAGAACATATGACACCCTTGGCCGTGGCTGTATTGCTCTTCAGCACAATAGTTTCCGTTGTATTGCTCCACAGGTATCTCGTGGGTTCGTACTGCTGGTAGTCATTGGCAATCACATTCGGACGCAGCGCCACGTACGCCTTCGCAAACTCCACTTGGACCGGACTGCCCGTGCTCGGTTGACCGTAGTAGTGTAGCGCATCCAGAGCCAGGTAGTTGACGTTCGTCAAGAACGCCCCACACCAGTACAGGGTATCTCCAGGTGCATTCATCTGTTCATAGAATCGATCCTACGCAAATTAGGAGCGCTGTCCGAACGGCGACCACAACTGAGCAGAGTCCGTTATCTGTTTTAACAGCGCCAACCGTTTGGGCGAGTCTGGTGGCAACATCTTCAGGAGCAGCGGAAACACGCTCACGTAGCAAACGTGTTTGACGTGCTGCAGCTTCGTAGTGAGTGGGACCAACACAGGAAGCATCTGCAGTCCACCGCGACCATCACCAAACGGGAACATGCAGTTTCGGCCGATCTGTGAGCTGGGAGCAGTAGCTTCGACCAGCTGACCTTGCTTGTTGCGACAGCGAGTTGCAACCTGGTAGTCGATCACACCGTCTTCGCTGCGGTTGCCAACGCCAAAGTGAGCTTCGTTCCAGTGATGCGATCCAGTCCCGCGAAGATGTGTGCGCTGTTCGTCTCAAACACTGAACCTTATTATCCAAAGCAACGAAAGCAGCCAGCTTCGCCATAATGTCGCTCGAACGTCATCCACACATCTGAGAACGAGATGCACGAGGACAAAAAAATGGACAGACAGCGTGTTCACAATGAGCTTGCCGTAAGTTGGGTGGCGTCCTCGACATCGAAAGCTTGCGCCACGAGGGTCATCAAGAACCAGCTGTACCAGCGTTTCAAGAAAGAGAAGATCGTTCGCACAAATTGCTGCAATCCCTTGTCCGATTCAGCATTCTAATGCCATGACAGCATCTTTCCCAAAGCTAAAAGCAAGTGGGAGGGTTTGCGTGCTCTACGTGCTGCACCAACAACTCGGTAGGCACACGGTGACGCGCAGCCTGCCCCAAAATCTGTTCGCGAGCGAAATATCCGTCCTCTTCCATTAGGTTAAGCCAGTGTGCGATCACATCACATGCAATGCTGTCGTTAAAAGCCGACACGCCGACCGGATGGAAGCCTTTCCTCCCGCAGAAAGCCTCGAAGAAAGAAAGAGCGTGATGGCACTGCCGTGAACAGCAGCTTCACCGGAGATATCCACGACCCCGGGGTTCTTCGGATCATGCTGCACGAGCGAACTGCCGTTGCAATATACCGTTCCTATGACTCGGTTACTGAAAGCCGCCTTCGCAAGCGAAAAGTTTGCTGGAGCTCGTCCTCAAACTGTTGCGAGTACTCCGCCAGCTTTACCGTGATGAGCCTGTTGATCGGGGCCTTCACAAGCCCCATCGCCTCTCTCCTCCATAAAACCGTCCAGCTTAATCTCCTTCTCAGCGCCCAAGTCCTCGTTTTTCTCGCCTGCAGGACGCTGAGGCAGCGACACCAGCTTCTCCTTCACACCGAGTACCATGTCCTTCAGCCCCGCAAAATTAGCTGTACACCGAGCACCATGTCCCGCGTCTTCAGCTGCACCTGCATCTGAAACGTCAGTGGCGCAGCGTCTTCCGTTTGCTTGTCACTTGCCCTTCACACTCCAGCACCATCTGCACACCCTTGCCTCCTTCCTTTCCACACTGCAGCGTCGTAGGCTCCGATGTAACTTCCATTAAGTTCTGCAGCTTCGGACGACACCCGAGCTCCAGACTCTCGACTCCACTGCCCAAATCCACATAGAAGAAGAGCGACAATTTGTTGCTCTGCACCTGTTTGCGTCGCCAAACCTCCCCTCTTGGCGTCAAAGGACCTGTCTGCACTCTGGCGGCGCAACCCTGCACTTCTTCGATCTGCACCTTGGCGAAACCGGTCGTGCGTTCCACGTGTTTGACTTGCTCCTCCACTTTTTGCAATGCGTAATTGGTCCCGTCGTGCTGGAGCCACCCGTAGCGCTGCAGTCGGTCCTCCTGCCGACATTGGTGTCGGATTTGTGGCACATACTCCATTTGTAACGCCAATAATAGTCCCGCCGACACAAATTCCGGCGCAGTGTGGGGCGGCACGTGCCCCAGCGGAAGCTTGAGGCCGAATTGGTGCGCACGAAATCCTGCCAAATAGTTCCATCCATCGGTGCCGGCCCTGCAGCGATCGGAGCCTCGTCCATGCACCATGCACAGCGTCTAGTAGGTGGAGATGAACATGGCCAGCAGGGACGCTCCCACGTAGACCACGCGGAAGCGCCACGCGCTCTCAACCGCCGTCATGACCGGCGTCGCAGCTAATAGGAGAGACCCAAAGTGACCCAAAAATACGTGCATGAAAAGATTTGCTACGGCGAAAAAAACACGCATTACTTTTCTGCTGACTGCAGAGTCACTGATTCTGCAATCAGAGATAACATCACTGGGTCATATAGAGATAAAATAAAGCAGTCTGCCTCCTCGCTTTTCGTTCACTTGGTAACGGTGATGGCTAGCGAGGCCGATGGTTCCGCAAGGCAGACTGGCTGTCACAATTGTTAGGGTGTCGTTGTGTCCACCTTTTAATCTCGCCTGCCGTCCGACGCTACGCCGGCCTGGAAGCCGCGACTACTGCTGCTGGACGGCGTTGATCCTGGCGTGATGGCAATGGGCGACGGACTAATCGTCGCAGCGAACTTGCCGAGCCCCATGAGCAGCTGCGCCGAGTGGTGGTCCGGGTGCTCGCTGTGCGATCTATCTCGGTCGAAATGCATGAGCTTATTTACCGCTACAACACCGCCACAAAGATCGTCCCCACCACGCAATTAGCACCAACGGACACCACCGAAATATTCGCAAGCGACGCACCGGCCTCCTCCGCATTGTTGTCAGCAGGTGCCACGCTGCTGTGTGGCCGCTTGCGTCCGTGCATTTCACGAGAGCCGTGCTGCACGCTCGAGCGCTGCTCCGCGTCTCCACCCACTGCGTTAAACAATTGCAACCTCTTTTCCAAGAAACCATCCTCCACCTTACCGTGTCTCGCGCCTTCCTCTTTGATAATCTGCAGCAACGGGTCCCTGGGACTCAACACCGATGGCGGTGCAGAACCTTCCACCGCCACTTCTTCGCCGCCTTCTCCGCCGCCTTCTCCGTTGTGGTCCTGCAATTCCGGTGCTGCAGGCGGCTCTGGACTCTCATGCAGCTCCGAGACGTCGCCCACGCCCTGATACGCCGTGCTCAGCAGCGCCACGACGAACTTGTTGTGCAAATCTAATACACTGACAGTATTAACAATCGCAGATCCTCCCATCTTACATGTATCAACGCTGGGCGTACGTTTGTCCGGCCCCAGCAGCTCCTCGGCCAGCGCGTGGAACTCCTCGAGAGAGAGTTTGGCCGCCAGGTAGAGCTGGAACGCGCCCCAGTAGCGCTTCCAGGCGTCGCGGTGGCGTCTCTGCAGACGGTGGAACAGCTGCAGCTTGAGCTTCTGCACCATGGACAGCGGCGTGGGCTCCGCCATGCTCACAGGACGCAGGATATCGACTGACCGACCCATCGAGCATCGTTCCATTCGCTACCGGTCCGAAGCAGACCAATAGAAACGCGCCGAGACTCTACGGTTCAAAGTTCAACTTCCTACGGCAGAAAGTGCGCAAAACTCGTGTAGCCCACACCAGACCAGGAGTGAAGGTCGTTTCCGCACGCGCCGCCGATGGATGCCGCGCACGTGGAGGTCAGGCTGCGCGCCTTCTACGCCAAGCACAACCCAGGCAATGACCAGAACATGTAGGTGCACGTGTAAAGCTGTTTCGTAGCTGCATGATGGTGGTCGTATTGCTCCTATAGACGCTTTGTAGTGCTCCCTGGGAACCCTCAAAGTTGACGCGCATTTCGTCTTTTTGTGCCGACCAGCGCCGAGATTGTGCGTAAATTCGCCGGCCGAGAGCGCCTGCTGTGCGCCAAGCTCCTGAAAAAGTACGGAGAGGCGCCAAACCTCACGTCCGAGGGCGGTAGCGGCCACCAAGTTGACGTAACCACGGCAGCAGCGCCAAAACTGCACGCGAACGCCACGTACGAGCGCGATTTCAAGCCCTTCACGCTGGTCCCAGCCACCAAAAATCCACTGGACGTTCGCTCGGCTCAATTTGATGCTCTCAAGGCACTTCGAGCGCCCCCGAAGCTGCTAAAACTGCCGGTGACGAAGGCTCAGCCCCTGGATAATATCCAAAAGTGCCGCCATTTGGTACGTTGGCTGATGCAGGAGGCACAGGATAATATCCAACACTGCTGCTGACTTCTAAGTGTGCTGTGTAGCTGCCAGAGTACGATGTGAACCGCCAGACGCTCGTGGCGAGGCCCAAGAAGGCGAAGGCGAGTCCGACGGCTGTAGATGCGCCGAAGGTAGTGAAGAAGGCAACTCCAACCACACCGTCGCTGTTTGAACAATTAGCAGGTAGAAGTGCTGGTGCTTGAGGTTTGTTAAGGGTGCTTTGTTCATTTGGTTTTATGGTGCTGGTGACAGACACGTACTTGGACGGACCTTTTCGCGTGCTTCGTCGCTGCTTTCTTGAGAGGATGCGCGTGTTTGTGGTCGTACGGCGGGTGAACAGTGTGCGTGGCACGTGTTCCGGGTTTCTGAAGGCGTTCGACAAGCACATGAACTTGGTGCTCATGGATGTCACGCAAGAGTTTGTCCCGCACAAGACCCACGAACGGCTGCTACGTGAGGTGCGTGAAGGCAGCCGCGATGCTAGTGATGCCGTTTTCTCTGCTGCAGATAGTCGTCGTAATCGACGTGTACTCGCGAGTGCTGGTGGTACGCAACGCGAGTACGTGAAGCAACTTTTCATCCGCGGTGACAATGTCGTGTCAGTTAGTGCTGTCACTGGCAACACGACCGATAGTCGGCCTCGAGGTGGTTCAAGACTCAACAAGCAAAGGGGTTCCAAATCCTAATTCAAGGTAATGAATTAATGACGAATGCAATTGCTGAAATGAATGGATAGTATTACTTAGCGTCAGTGACCTAGCTTCGTGAAGCACGTGGGATCATGTCGGCGCCAGTCGCAGTACGACAGCCGAGGTTCAGGTAGGTTCCGTCAGTCCTACATGTCTTCCGGATCTTCGTCCTCGTGAGCTTTCATCATCTTACGATTGTACGCTACCGTCCCCAGCACAAGTCCCAGCATGGCGACGAAGAACGCGTAAAAGACGAAGAACATCCAGAGTGCCGTGTTGGTGTCGTCAGTCTGGAGTACCGACCGTGTGCAGAGTGCGAAGAGCGCACCGAGCAGGGCATACACCCCGATGAGACAAAGTGGAATTATGAGCAGATCTTGCCACGAATTGCCGCAGCAGAGCACCCGATACTCAGTCTTCTTGCTAGCGGACTTGTGCGGCTTGACAGCGGCGACGTTCACGTCGTTGATGGATACTGGGGCTTCCTGCAGCTGAGGCTCCACGTGCTGAGACTCCGTCATGATTCCGGGCTCCTGCTTCAATTCGGCGGCTGTGTCTCGTCGTATAATGGCTATTGGTGAGGATCGGCGTGCGGCGCTTCGGAGGCGAAACTCCTGGAGCGCAATGAGCGTATCAAGACTTTCGCTAAAAATAATGGACCGGCGATAGTTCGCATCGAGGAAACTGTCGGCGAGTTTTGGACGCAGCAAGCCAACGCTCTCGCAAATCGGAAGCAATTGCTGCACCTCCAGCACTTGCCTGTCCAAATCTGGTGATACATTTGAAAGCTTGCTGCACCATTGTTCCTCGTCTCACGGAGATTGGCAGCGCAAAACACTATTTTGAGGAGGGTGCTCGTGGATTTGGTCTCTTGTGAAATCTGGTTCCGTTGAGGACTCATGGAAGGTGTGGTGCTGGTGGAGATGGCCTCAGGGGCCTTGTACTACACCAAATCTTTTTCAAGCTCATTCGATGTCCGGCACCCTAAGACTGAGCGTCTCAACTTTGGTGCACTCCTTTTCGCATTGCAGAACTTTGCAAGTACGGTAAAGTTATTGGGCTTCAAGAGTTCTTCTTTTGTGGTAGGAGTGGTTTTATGATGATATTTGCTTTTGTATAGGTAGCAGCATTCGCTCGAAGCACAACAATGTGGATTCAACAAATGAGGAGCGAACAGGCTGCGGGGCGGAGATTTCAATGTTTGCGACTCCCATGGAGAACATGGTGTTGGCCACGACACCATCAGCCAAACTTCTTGTGGTACGTCTTGATGACTGGAATGTTGGTTGTTGATCTCTAACGCACCGCATTGTGAGCAACGCTTAGGTGCTTTTCACATCTCCTCAATTTGAAATCGACGTAGCCAAGTACGTATTTCCTGTGCTACTGGGGTTGTTTAATGTTATTGCAAATGCTCTTGACGTCTTAAATTTGGTTGAATTCTAGGTGGTTGGTTGGTCGTGTGGCATTAAATTACGAAAACTGCGACAGCATTGAGATGCAGCTTATGATGCTCAACGAAGTGGTGCGGTTAATCACGAACTTGAAAGTTTTTAATGGAATGACATATTAACCCCAAGTTCTGTATAGCCTCGGCGATTCCGGCTTGCATTCTCTCAGGCCGTCGACGAAACAATTGAGCGAGAGCTCATCCGACTGAGTAAAAGCGTACTCCTCTCGCCGGAACCGATGGATGATGATCCTGCTGGAATGCCTAATGACGAAGAGCTATTCCTCTGCTTCTATTACTCCACACGTCTGAACGATTCCACTAATATTTACAGCGATAATGAAGCTGAAAAACGAGGTGGGGTTGCAGGAGCAATGAATCCCGATGACCGCCACGAAGAATGTCGTAGTGCAGTCCGAACTACGAATCCAACACTATCAGAAATATCAAGACGAAGTTCGCAAAATGCGAGTCTTCGCAATATGCTGTCATCCACAAGGGCGATCATTGCCAGTCCGGTTAAGAGTGACAAGAACAAGAAAAAGAAGCCACGACACAAGACGCGTTGGAATTTAAAAAATTCCACTGTTAGACCTCACACGGAGCCGCACGCGTTTCAGCGAGTGATCGAAGTTCATAGCCGAAAACGAAGAGCAGT
The DNA here is from genome assembly GCA_032158285.1 of Phytophthora sansomeana. NCBI lineage: Eukaryota > Oomycota > Peronosporomycetes > Peronosporales > Peronosporaceae > Phytophthora > Phytophthora sansomeana. The sequence continues at coordinate 51,909 of JAPDHH010000325.1, read as the reverse complement.
TTCGATGGAGCCGCATCGTACTGAACGAGCCTATGGTATTGCAGATGTGCTACTTCCTTTTTTAGAGCTATCAGGACTATCGCTTTTCGCCACAGATTCAGCTGTGTCTGCAAGCAACAAGGTGACACTGCAACGCCCCCAGAAGCTTGACCAACTTGTGTGGAAAAATGTTCCTGGTGCATCACAAAGCAAACCGCAATCTGGAACCAACATTGTAGCATGGCGATGTGGGCCTTGTTGCATATTTTATCCTATGACTGCGGAATCCAAGGACCCTGACGACAAACCCCGGATTCGGCTTGAAGTTACGGCTCTGTTTGATGTGCTAGGGCCACTACTTGATGCTAAAGTGACGATTCTGGTATAAGGCCATAGCCCCATCTCACCACAGTGATCAGCTCACTCGACCGTATTCAGTCTTCATTATCCGACATTTTCGACCATGTTGTTGGCCGCAGCAACATGTGCGATTTCGAGGCAAAAGGCTACAAACTCTTCCTCGCTGATACCACGAGGGTTTAAAGGCTCAAACTTGGTAAATGCAGCCATGAAAAGCTCTTGATGCATCATCGGCTGTAGCGCTCTGGATCCCTCCAGTAGTTCGCGTAGCTCTGTTGCCACTGTTCCCCATCCGGAAGCACTTGTTGGAGGTTTAGTGAAACTGTACAGCGCTCGTTGGACTTCCGCAACATCGACAACCCCGTTCTGGTCGACGTCCAGCAACGCGAATACGCGCCGAATAATTTGCGCCTCTCTTTCTCTCGTTGATGGATCAGAAGACTCATCGGCATTGTTTGTTCCTTTGCTGTGAGCTCCTCGTGATCGGTTTTCAGCAAGTCTCGTGGTTATCGCGTCAGGCTGGATGAGGCCTTCCGACATCAAACTGAGGTAGGCGTTTTCGCACCTCAACAGAAATTCTTCCCACGACAGCTCGTTACTGTTCTCAACTCGAGAAGATACTTTGGCATTCGATTCTGGAATCCCCTCGACGGATTTACACGTGAAAAGGGCGTCAAGACGAGTGCGTTGTTTGAGCAGCAAACAAAGTAGCGAAGAAGTCTTGGCAAGCGCGTTTATCTCGGCGTCGCGCTGAAGTGCCCACCTCATCTCGTTTTGGTTCACAGTGCCGCTTTCATCCAAGTCCATGAGCGCAAAAAGATTTGATAACACTCGATGTTCTTGACGCTTGAATTGGGCACGAGGATCTCCATCAGCCATATCATTATCCTCACTATCGCGGGCCGATCCAGGGTGAATTTGTGGCGGCTGAACGTTCAAGTGTTTTTGCTTTGCACGTGCTTTGGCCTTTGCCTTCTGCAAATGACGAATCTTCGGAGCTTCTGTGGTCGTCTGTAGTTTTGACAGTGACGGTAGCTGGTTTAATTTGCGATGGTCTCCACTGAGAATCTCTCGAGTAGGGCTTATCTACAGATTCAAAACAGGTATCTCGTCAGAAAGCGTTTGAGTTGGAATGATAAAGCACTTACTTGATTTGGTTTGTATGGTACTCCGTTAAATCTTGCAGGGATATGCGGGTCGGGTGTCTACGTGTACAGAAGTTACACCAGAATTCGCACAAGGAAGACAACTGAGCATTTAAAGACGCGCTTACCCGGGAACGGCGATAGTTGACGGAAGACGTTGAGGTTAGATCTCCTTCTTGGCTTTCATCAACAGCGAGATCATCTCGTTCCTCACGACTCAATTGTTGCTCAGCAAGTAGTTGACTTTTCAAAAGTGCTGCAGCTATAACTTCATCGAAAGCACACTCCAGTGGTGCCTTCGTGATTTCGTAGTGAGTGCCATTTGTACCTCGAGCGCTATGGTGATGAACAGTAACTAGGGGTCGGAGCCCATAGCGCAAGTCGCCATGCTCCAATCTCTCGCGAATTATCAAATCATCCAAAGGATATGGCGTTGCAGACTCAACGGACTCCCAATACGGCCGAGGAACGGGATATCGCCTCTTTTTGACTGGAGACGATGCTTCCTGGAGACGTTCTTGTTGCTGCTTCGTAGGCCACCGATAGTCCAGCAGCTCGTCCACCGACACGCATTGGCGGTAGAACCAACGAAGATATCGTGCCTGCATGCGTTGCTCTTGACCACCTCGTGTCGCTAGCTCTTTTGTAGCATTCTGCTGGGCTTCAGCCTCCCAAGTTACGCTAAGCGCCAGCTTCAGCGCCTCATCAGCGAAACTGCGACTTGCGGCCTCTTCTTCAACCATTGCAGCATTAGCAGCATCTTGTCTAGCTTCTTCAGCTTGAATACCCCAGAATTTATCTTTGTTGTGGCACTGCTGAGCCTCTTCCTGGGTCATCGCTATACGGGCCTCGTGCTCGTCCTGAAGCTCGCGTTGCAGCTGTTCTGGGTCGATCACCTCTTCAAGCATGGCTTCGAGCTCCTGGTCTTCGATTTGTTCGGCTTCAGCTGTGGTCATTTGCTGAGAATTGGTCGATGACCATTGCTCGCTCGTTGATTTTGTCCTCGCCTGCAGCTCCTCCTCGATAAGCTTCTGCATTTGTTCTCTCTCGTAGTAGTCAAGTCCCCAGAACCGGTCTCCAAACTGAAGCTGCGTCAATTCTTGATGGTTCATCTCTCGACGGTGAAGTGCCTCGCGTCCAGACTCGCTCGTTTCCAAATCAAACTGCTGCTCTACACATTGTGGTGAATTTATTCTAAGCTGTTGGGTTTGTTTTCGTGCACGCCGTCCACGTGACAATGATTGAATGGAGATCGCAGCAGCTACCTGACGATCGTCCGAGGAAGTGGTAGATCCGTCGGGTGGGTCCCAACGTGTTTCGCTAGTGCGAGGACTATAGTAATATTGTTGTTGCGTCACTGGGTCGTACACTTCCATCCACTGCGAGTCAACAGTTTGCAAATCGGGCACTTCCTGACTTTGAATGACATCGGCGCCAGCTTCCTCATTTGCCTCTGCACTCTGCTTATGGTCGCTGCTCACCGAGGTTTTGTTTTCAGCTTCTTGTTGGAGATTCATCAGATTTTGCTGCCTCATCGAAGCAACTTTTGTTCGAGCTTGCTGCGACCTAGCAGCACTTTGCAACGACACAATCGTTCCCAACACTGTATCACTATCACAGCGCCTTACGAACGATGTTTCTGCCGGAGGAAGTTCCCAACGAATGTCTCCCGACTGAGGCGAAAAGTAGTACGTTGCATTCTGGGTCGGATCGTACAGTTCAAGCCACTGAGCGACTTCTCCAAGCCCATTTACTGTAGAATCTTGAGCAGTAGTAGCATCCTCACACATTTCAGCAGCTTCAAATTGAGTGTTGTCATTCTCGTCACCTGGGGCCTCTGGAGCATTTTCGTCTATCCATTCGGAAGATTGGTCTTCCGATTCTGGCTTGGTCCACGAAGTTTCGCCTGTGACCACGTTCATGTAGTATAATTCTCCATTATCACTTAAACATTCAACCCATTTTGCTTCATGAGCTTCTTGTGTGTTGAGCTCATCCCAGGTGGCAGAATGCTCTTCCTCCATTGTTGTTGACTGAAAAAATGACTCTTCAAGATTTGTGACTCTTCAGAAATGCAACTGGTAAAATCGTGTACAAACGCTTGATTGATTGGGATAAAAGCAAACGTGCTGCTCTTTTATCTAAAACCCACAATTGCCTCGAGAAAAAGAATGTGAATGGTACCACTGAAAGAGCGCTCAGCATTTCGTATCGACGGATCTTCAGTGAATTGCAGCATCTTCATCTCCAGCGTCATTTGACATGGCTCTCCACGCTCTCCAAGGGCCTCTTGAGGTTGTGACGGGCGTGTAGACAATAAAACTTCACGTGGCCAGCGCTCGCCGGCGTCTCCGTCGTTGGAAGCGCCAGAAAGCAGCGCTGCAAGAGCCAACCTTCTCAAACGAATATCTGAAGAATGCACTTTCAATAGTTATCCGCAAACATTTGGTTTGTTTGCTCGTTAATTGATGGTAGAGCTCGTGATCGCTACGGCGACCCACAGCCAAGGTATATTCTCTGTAGCTCGCGGTTGATTGTCGGGTGAGTGTCCTACTGGGTTTGTTGTTGTTATTGCACTAGAGATCACGAAGCGAGAATCTCAATGCTTGGTATTCGCACGTCGGAGGTTATCTAAGTCAAAGCTTTCCAAGAGAAGCACAAAATCCACAAGTGCTCGTATTCAGACAGTGTTTTGTCAAAGTCCAGCGATGTTACTGTACATTTGTGAGCGTCTCCATGAACCTGTAAGTGGAGATGTATCCATGTCGGTGAAGAGTGTGTGCACCACATCGTAACCCTTTTACACAGCATGCAATATGCTCTCCAATAGTTGAGAGCTGATGCAAGTGTGCGAGTGGAGGCTGTGTGGCGTACGAGGAGTTTTTTAACTGGCGCTGCTCGACGTGGTGACCACATGTGAAAACACTGGATTGTCGGGGCAAATACGTGACTGAAGTCGCGCCAGAACATGCCCAAAAGGAGAAGGTTCAAGTCCCGGATGAAGTGTTAGTTATCTGTGGATGAAAGCAAACACGTCAACGTGATGAAGGCAAGCACAGCTTACAAAGCTCTGTTAATATGGCAACATGTGATCTGCGAGTTGGTAGCTCGACGTGTCGTTTGCAGCGCTGAATTCGGGTCACAAATACTTTACTCTCATGAAAAACGGGACCCACCTCTCGTTGTGAACACGTTATTTGCGATGGATGAAACGATCGTCGTACCTGGCCAGATGATGGAGGACCAACCATATTGACAGGCAACTTGACCAAGACGACTTGATGGAGGCGTTTCTCGATTTCATGGATATATTCACCGTTTGAAAGCTGGTGTACAAGGTTAACATCACTGCTATCTATCCGCGTTCACCGATGCGTTGCTTCTGACGCTGTTTCGCTCACGGATGTGAAAGAAAAGAATGGAGAGGTAGCAGCTTTGGCGCTGCGGGAGAGTGTCGTGTAGTGAACAGACAAGAGATAGTTATGCAGTAGAGAGTAAATCCCAAAGTAAGATTGAATAACACGTGTCGAGCACGAGAAAGAAAGCCTTAGCCTAAACCCCCTTTGTCCATACAAACCATCCATCAAGCTTGTAGATCTACTCCTAACCTTCTAGTTAGGACACGACCAAGGACATGAGTGACAAAGAGAAAGGTTGATAGACTACACCAAGTCTCCAACTCTCATACTCCCCCAGAACTTATGCACCTTGGTCTCCAACCTGATCTGTTGGAAGGCCTGTCATTGCAACAGCCTCAACCACGTTCTTGACACCAAGCAACTCCCGCAGCATTGTAAACCGCTGTGGTTCGAGCGCCTTGGTGAACAAATCAGCCACGTTATCGGCCGTAGGAACGTAGTTCAGCGACAGCTCTTTCTTCTCAACGAGCTCAGCAATCTTGTAACTCATTTTTGCTAGTCGCTTCACACCATCGTAATTCCCGACGAGCTCACACACTTTGATCGTTCTCTGATTACCACAATGCAGTTCGGGGACCAAAGCCTTCATGCCTATCTCTCGGAGCAGTTCTTGTGCCCAAAGCAGGTCCTCCATGAATGTGCTGGCCGCTACCAGTTCAGACTTGCATGAGTCGTCCGTGACACTCTTTTGCTTCTTGCTTTTGAATCCAAAGCTGAGACCATTAAGTTGTAACACATAGCCCGTAACAGATCTCCCGGTGTCCGGACAATTTGCGTGATCTGAATCTCTGAACGCCCGCAGCTGAAGCTGCTCCACTGGTTCCGCCTCCGATTTTGCGGTATACCAGTCCATATGTTCTTGTATCCCGTAGGTACTGTAACACCGGCTTCGCACTTGCAAAGTTCTCACTAGTATGTGCTCCAGCATGCCACCCGAGGCTCTTTACTGCGCTGGCAATGTCCGGATGCGTACAGGTTACCAAGTACTGCAATTTTCCAATGATTTCTCGGTACAGAATCGAAGAATCGTTAATCTTGGTGCTGTCACGCTCCAACGGAGTCATTTTCTCATTGTGCATCTGCGGCGAGCCAACTTAGAGAGCAATACTCATTTGAAAACGCTCGAGTAGCTGGTCGATGTATGCCGTTTGTGACAGGCATAGGAGTACACCAGGCTCATAGTGAATCTCCATCGAGAGCAAATGTCGGACCCGCCCCATGTCATTCATGATGAATTTCAGTCGCAGCGCCGCGATCACGTCATCGATATCGTTCGGCTTGCCAACAATCATCATGTCATCCACGCAGACTGTCACGAGCACAATCCTGCCGTACATGTACTTCACGTACAAACCAACATCATGTGCACACCGTGTAAACCCGAGCTCTACCAAATACGCGTGCAAGGTTTGATACCATATCGTTGCCGCCTGCTTCAATCCGTATATACCCTTCTGACGCCAGCACACCCGTCCCGACCATCGTCAAAGCACGCAGGCTGCTTCATATATGTGGTTACACCTCGAAGCCAGCTATTGAGGAATTCTGTCTCCACGTCAACATGCCGAGCTTCAAGTGCCAGTAAAAACGCCAAGAGCAGTACCAGAATCATGGTCACAATTCGCACCACCGGCGAGTAGGTCTCCCAGTACCCGTGCCCAAAACGCTGCTGGAAGCCGTGAATTACTAGCCTCGCTTTGTACCGCACGATGTTGCCCTTCTCGTCACGCTTGACACAATAAACCCACTTCGTCGTAAGTACTTTGACTGGCTTACCCTTTGATGACTTCGGTCGATCCACTGAATTCCACGTCCCGTTCTTGATCAGCGACTCATACTCGGCTTTGCAGGTATCCACTCTTCACGTTGAGGTGACCGCATGGCATCATCGGCCGAGGTAGGATTACGAATAAACTCTTCCTCAAGCGATAACACAAAGTCACCAAGTCTCACGTTAGCTCTTCGTGTCCGTGTTGATCGTCTCACAGGTTGACCATTGTCTTGCTGGCCTGCAATTAAAACACCACTTGTAGCGCAAATTTTCGTCTTGTATCAGCTGATAATACCGGACATCGCCAACACCTCGCAAATATTTGCCCATATCACATGTGTCGGACATGAGTCGCTCGTAGTTCACCTTCGTGCGCTTCTCCGCAGCGCTCGCCTTGTACGACCGGCGTTTCTGTTTTGCCGACATGCAACTGAGACATACAAACTTCTTCTTGAGGAGCTCCGGAGGGATATCAATCCCCCTGACGGTGCCGTTCTCCGCCATGTGCTTGATAGCCGCAATATTTAAGCGGCCCAGACGCTCGTGCCACCTCAAAAAAGGACTTGCATCTGCGTTGATTGACATCATCGATACTCCATCGACCATGTTGCCCTCTTCTGTTCTCAGTTAGTAGTGTGCTCCACGCCGGAAAAATCAAGTCGTTCACACTCAAGTCGTTCACCTTGCCGATCCAGAAAGACTTTTCGCAATTCATCTTCGGGAGCGTTCGTGGAAATCACCCACCCGTTCGCATCCATCGCACCGAGGCTCAGCAGATTTGTTGACCCATGTGGAGAGTACTCCACATTCTGCAGTTGCAGCTCGAACAAGTTTCCTTTGCTCCTATTGAGTACATGAATGAACACGTTTCCACTCATCACTCCGCGAGTAACCTCTCCAGTCCACACCTTAAAACTCGATCTTGATCTCTTCTCCGTCTTGAATTGGCTGCGGTCGAAACAAACGTGCGTTGTGCTGCCCGTGTCAAGCATCTACTCGTTTGGGTCGCACGTTGATGCGCTCCTCTGCACCATACCGATCATGTTGTCATCTTCGTCGCTACTGCTGTCCTCACGGCCACTGTTCAGCCACTGCATGTGTTCGATTGTCCCCACTTGCTGTTGTTGTTGCTGATTATTTGAACGATGATTTTTCTTCCTTTCTCCACCGACTTCTTGAGGGGTTTCTTTCCGCTGCCGCCACCATTGGATGCACCTCCATTTGCCCGATGACCACCAGCATCATTAGGAAAGGTACGCCTGCCTCCACCAGCCATACTCATTACCAGGGTTGTCTCACCGCCCACCTGCTCCATCATGCGATCGCGCTCATCTCGTGAACGGAAAGCGTTCGTTACTTGTTGGAGTGTGGGTGGGTTCCCTTGGCGTGTTGGCAGGTCGAACCGCTCCAGCAGCTCCTTGTGCGTCACTGCGACCCCCATAAGTAGTACACACGACATTTCGTTATCGGAAATCGCGTGTTCTGTGTTCATATTCCTCAGTCGCTGCCGGAGCTGGGTCGCTGCACTGATATAGTCCGCCATTGATTGACCTGGCTCCAGCGAGCACCGGTAGATCAGCCGTTTTAGAAGCATTGCGTATGAGAAATCCCGTTGCGTGTGGTCAGACGACATCGTATCCCACATCTCCTTCGCCGACGTCATTCCGCAAACCTTCGATGCATCGTCGTTCTTGCAGCCGCGGAGACCACGCAGAATAGCTGCCCTTGCAACACGATCACGTCTGTCAAAGTCTGCTTGTTCCGCTTGGTCCGTGCCGTGTCGAGTGTCGTCGCCTGACACCACGCCCCATGTATCTCTGTCGCCCAGATACAGTTCCAGCTCAGCTCTGTAGAGCTCGAACGTCCCTTTAAAGAGCGGTGGCTTGCTGCTGCCACGAGTTAGAGGAGCTGGCGTAGCCGCTGCCGCTGCAACCGGGTTTTGTCGTTGAGGTTGTTGCACGGCACCACCGCCTGCGTTAGCGTTTGCGCTCATCTCTTCTTAGCGTCAGTTGATGCGTGTACCCTGATCGCGCATAACACTTGGGCTCATAACCTAGCAGCTTTGGTACTGCGAGAGAGTGTTGTGTAGGGAACAGACAAGAGATAGTTGTGCAGTAGAGAGTAAATCGCAGAGCTCTTTCCCGCCCAAGCAAAAAAACTCATGCTTTGCCGCCGACCCGGAGCCGCAGTTTCCGAGTTGCAGTCCAAAGCAGACCCGGGAAAACCAAAACCAAGAAGACCAAGACCAAGACCAAGAAGACCAAGAACACGATGAACACGATGACCAAGAACACGACAATGTTGACGGTGACGACGACGGCGATGATGAAGATGCAGCTGAAGATCAAGCAGATGAGCGTGGTGCTCGAGAAGTAGGAGCAGCAGGTAACTGCGCTCGCGTACGCCAACGAGCGACTGGAGGCGAAGGTCGCCGAAGTCGACGCGACCGCTGAAGATGCGGTCGCGTATGTGGTCGCCTTTGAGGATGAGTGGAGCAGCTGCTGGGCGCGCTTAAAACACAGGAGGCCGATTCGATCAGGAGGAAGCACACGCTGCACCGCAACGTGGTAAAGCTCGAAGACCTCCAAGCTCGAGAGAACGAGCGCAAGGCTAAGGACCTCCAAGCGCTACGTGAAGCGAAAGCGCCAAAGCGAGGTGCCAATGTATGAAGGCGCAGAAGAAGCCTTCCAACGACGTGCAGATGAAGCGATACATGGACAGGTTGCTCAAGCGTTTCGACAAGCGGGTGCAGCACCGTCCTACGAAGATGCAGTTGACGAGTGCGCGAAGGAACGTGGACTGGAGTCGACCGGTGCTGCGGCATAAGTGATCGATCAAGCAGAGCGACGGCGAGGTGTACTGCGGCAAGAGGCACCCATTTCTGCTTTCTTGCCGTGGATATATCAAGGCAAGAGAGACCCATTGCTCTCCTTTTCCAAGACTTTGGTCAGTGTGCGAAGGAGATACATTACTCTCCATCGTGCACTACGCTACTGCTAAGTGCATGCCGAAGTTCGCGTCGGCAGGCTCGGCTGATCGGGCCTCATTACCCCCGCGAAGCCGTAGATACCGCCGTGCTTCGCCATGTAATAAGCGATGGCAGACCAGCCTCCAAGTCGAGTTTGCTTGTCTATCGTAGCTCTTCCTGCCTATGAAGTGAGGTCAAGCGTGCACTAATTAGTTTGCAAACAACCATCATATTTTTTTAATCAAATGCGGTTTTCCTATCATTTCTTGTCTTCTTATTGATTCTGCTGTGGCCAAGGTGGTCGTCTTCACACTTGTTTGGACTTCACGATTTCTGGTTTGCTTGTGCGCATGTGACATGTAGGTGTCGTAGTAATAAAGGCAACCAAACTGATAAAAGCAGTTATATCATGGGTTCGTTATCACTGGTATCTGCACGCCTTCCTTCAAACTACCCCCACCGCACGTAACACTCGCATGCTCCAGCGCTAACCTCCTTAGACCTCCTCCACTCGCACGCACACATCCAACCAGGTCCTGCAACTGTTCGTCCATCGAGGGCAGCACCATGAAAGCTCGCTCGATAGCATAAAACACACATATCATGGGGCATGATCACTTCGACGTTGCAGCGCGAAGACTTGCTACTTGTCCAAGTCATAAACGTCCTGTGCATTTCAGGTGAGCTGCAGCGTGAATGTCACGCCTTGTGTCTTTTGAAGCTCGATCTTGTGTTGTGTTCGCGGTGACAATCAGGAGATTTCTTCATTTGGCACTTGCTGGAAGAAGTTAGCACTCCACTGCATACTGAAAGGCTAGAATCCGCACATGGAGATCAAAATCCGTGACGTGAAGCGAGCATAAATCCACGCTATACGTCATCGGGCGGCAAACGCGTGCATCAGCTGTGAACAGCGCCAACATAACTGGCACGGGACCACCAGTTTGCTGAGTCTCGTCGCATATTGAAGAAGTTTTTGATGCGGTTTGACAGGACAATAACAACTGTAGTCATACGGCCTTAAAAACTAGGGTTACGCGAAGGCTGAGATAGGAAAATCGTAAGTAAAATGGTACTTCAAAGCACGCACTTGAATATATAGCGCACAAATCCATCACATTGAGCACGGAAAATTATGTACCTGAATCCCATCACTGAGTTTGCGGAGGAAACATTGCATCAGCCAGCTTTTGTAAGATAACACAACACTTACGACCGTGAACGCAGCAATTTTTTTTAACTAAACACGATACTTGCGCTTTTTAGGCAATATTTCGTAGTTCGTAGAACTATCGTTAGCGGTGACAGGATGTCACAAAACCGAATTTGTACCGGTATGGACGGTAAGAGGAGGGAGGAAGCTGGTTCCACCTCTGTGGACCACATCGAACTCTGTGGACCACACCGATCGCTAGCTCACGATGGTCAGAGAAGAGGAGACAGCCAAAAGGCGCGAGCCAAGTCCGCTAGTATGGGGCCTCGTTGAACTTGGTGGCGGGTTCGCTGTGCAAATAGGACATAGCGCGCGTTTGCGCACGAAGTCTTTCGGCTTGACCGGAATTCTCGGGGTTGTCCTGCGACCGTTGGCCACCGCTGAGCACCGTTGACCACCGCTTTTTGTTCTGCGCACCTGTTTTAAGGACCCCGCGAATTCATAGCCAATTAGAGCAGAGAGCTGCCCAAGACACTCAAGCGGTGACAAGTCCAGCTGCACGATCAATTAGACGGGCAGGTAAGGGGCCAATATCAAACTGCGTCGTGCAAACTGTGTGTGATACTCATTGCTGTTATGGTGCAACTGGCCTACGTTGTTGTAGCAGCAAAAAACGATGTGATTCTGTGGCTAGCAACCTGTTTGTACGTACAGTCAGGGTTTGGACCATCGAGACCACATTTCTTCTTGGAAACGCGGCAGTTTTCACACGTTGGATCGCGCTCCGATTTCCTTTTCTTGTGCGGGTTGCCCATGCTGATGGAAAGGGGCAGGGAGTAGCTTTCTTGGTGCTCAACTTGAGAACTCAGTGCGATGGGGGCTTGGCTAGCGGCACGAACGCTCTGATCGCTGGGAGATGATCGCTTTCGAGGCTTTCGCTTTTCTTTGAGCCGGCAACGAAGTTTTTCTGCGGACAGGGAAGTTTGTGGGTATCTTCTAACGTACTCTTCAAATATTGCAGCCCATTTTCCTTTGAATCTTGGCATCGACGCTGCCATATCTTTCAGGATTCGTATCGTTTCAGCGTCAATTACTTCAGTTTTGATGCCGGGAGCTACTCTTTCACACGGAAGTGATGCCACAACAGGACTATGCAGCGTTTGAAACGTTTAAAGCTGAAGTCGAGACTGTGGTCTGGGTAATTTTGGAGGTAGCATGCTGAGGCACAATGCCAACACAGCTCGAGCCACTTTCGTCCGTAATTGGCTTGCCTACTGCTGGGGTTTCAGTGACGACTTGTAAAGACTGACATGAATCACGCCCGGTGTCTTCGCGCTGGATCACTTCTGCTGGAAATTGAGACTTCAGTTTCAAACGTTCATGGCGATTATCGGTTGTACGTAGTGCTGTCCATCGTCGCATCAACCACGTTTTCGTTTTTCTAGTGGTGATTGTTGCACAAACACATGCAGCTAGATCGTAGATGTTGCAAAATACCTGCGTTCGCTTCTTAATCACACCTTTCTCTCTGAGCAAATTGAAAAGTTTCTTTTGAAGCCAGTCATCGTCTTCAAAGTTGGTCTGATCATCGAATGTCTTCCCATCGAGTAGACGCAAAATATTGGAGGCTGGTGGCGGCTTCTCTTGCTTCGTTAAAGTGCTCAACTTTGCATTGATTGCTGCTAAATATTTCCCTATTGTACGAAAGCATCGCTTCCTCACTTTTAAACCGGGGTTATCAAGCTGGACCACGGCAGCATTGTAAAGCACAGTAGTTACAGCTGGGCAATCGTTCCACCAGTACGACTTCGTATTCAAAGCTAACTGCTCACCGCGAATTTGCTCCAGCAAAATATACTCGTTGGACGTGAACTCTGCTGTTGCTTCATATTCAGGCTCGAGTCCAAGCTGCTCAACAAACGCTTGTTGGGAAGTCTGTTTACGCTTCATGTGCACGTTGGTGAGGAGTTGCCTAATATCGGAAGCTGGCTCTCGCTTGCGAAGCATTTTCGCCTCGACTGCATTTGTGGAGAGCGTTATCAAGTTGTATAAACGCTCCCACGGTCGATAAATATGAGTGAGAGCCCCACCAGGCCGGAACTGCTGCTGAATATTTGCTTGTTGGGACTGGAACGACAACAGCTTGTACAGAAATTCGATCTGCGGCGAATCCGGAAGCACGCCACGGGTCAACACCGCTGTTTGACACAACGCTACCAAATCAAACTCTACAAACGAGGGATTACGTTTGTATTTGGCTCCCGTCTTGAGATTGTGCTGTCACATTTGAAAAGAAACGAAGTGGCACTAGTTAGAATACGAGATACTGGAGTCTTTGTAAATTCACAAAGCTCACCTGGAGAAGGAAAATGTCAAGGATGCGCATGCCAACCTTGATTGACACCATTCTACCCAGTAATTTGCGCAATTTTGAATGCACAGCCTCTAGTTGACTGGTCGAAACAACACGGATTGGCTTGCCGCTCTCCATGTACTCATTCTCGACAACATATAAATCCCCATTACGAATCTGCTCAAGGTTCACTGCAATACAATTATCCCATGTAGATTCATCAACTCGCACACTAGAAGTCTTTATCCGCCGCAGCACACTCACAAATCGCTCGGCCATTTCAGTCGGTGTACGAAGCTTTCCACTTACGTCGTACATCGACGCTGACAGGTTCTTCGCCAATGCACCCCGCTCTGACTTATCTGTCAGCTTCTCTGTGAATCTCTGAATCACGTGAAACGGGTCCTGTTTCGTCTCGACGTCACTACCAAATACTTTTATTATCAAGCTGCGCGTTTTGTTCGCATCATCGCAAACGACTACTGGAGGAGGAAGCGACTCCATGTCGATCATTGGCTTAACCGATCTCAAAATTACCTCAGACTCATCGTGATTCTCTGATCGGGTCAGCCCCTTAGGAATAATTTGTTTGATTTCATTTTGCACCAAAAGAAGCATTCGAACACTGAGAGCTCGTTCCTTCCCACCGTCCGACTCAAAAAACTTCAACTTGCTGCAAAATTTCTGAGAGTGGTCAATACGAAGTACGCGCTTGCATTTTGTATGTGCAACCTGTGCCTCCAGTAACTTCGAATACAACTCTGTTTGAGCAAGCCAGATATCTTGTAAGGTCTCTTCGTCAATGCATGCGTTGCGGCTCATGTGCTCCTCGATAGTTGCTAGCAAAGGAGGTGAAAAACCGGGATCGTGGTCTTGTTCAGTATCCACAGCAATTGAAGCTAAAATTTTGATACGATAGTATCTCTTTTGCCGCCTTCTTGTTATGTTGCTGACAGCACCAGATATTCCTCTTGTGGTCAACATGCTTTCATACACAAGATCAAAAACGTCCTTGGATACTCCACCTTTGTACGTTGGTAAATAAGGAAACGCAGAGAGAACGGGCTTGCTAGAAGATATGTACTGATCGTCTATTGTAGAGAATGGTCTGCCTTTAGCCTTACCTGTGCATGAATACCGAGCATAATACAGTACCGTTTTGTGTTCGATGTCGTCTACGACGCGGCTCGTGTACTCTTTCACTGCAGGTGTGCATGCACAACCTTCAATGATGCAAGTTGGTTTCCTCGTCTCCGTCAGACACTCTGGGGCCCATGTAAACGTTGGAAAAGACAGCCATGTAGATAGAAGACTCTCCTTTCGTATTTCAGGCAGGTCTAAGGAAGGAGGAAACGTTCTCAACGCTATTGCTTCTCGAACAGCATCCGCGGCAGCACTCGTCTTCATGGCGAGAACTGGGGAATGTCTATTCATGAAGGGTCACAATAAAATTGGCGGGCGGGCGGGCGGCCCGCGGGCCTATCGGTCCGGGAATTCTGGTTAAGCCAGTCTTTCAGCCCAAAAAATCGACGCAAATGCATTCAAAACCGTTCGTTTCAATTTATTCAAATGAAAAGATTGCGATCACTTCAGGAGTCGCAGCGAAGGAGGTGCATCGAGATGCTATGCATTTGCTTAAGCCTTGCGCTTGCTAACGTGTGTTGCTGCGTGCGTTCAGACTACCTGTCGTCACCCAGCACCAAAGCGGTGAAGGGCAGGTGCGAACACGTCGTACAAGGAAGAAAAGATCGGTTAATGATCTCCTAGACATGTTGACTAGCTTTTCACTGATCGAGCTCCCTTTTTCTGTGTTAGATTGTATGGTGGAGTGACTACAAACCGAACGAGGCGCTGTATTAACGCACGGTCCCCTCACTTGGCTTGAAGTTGTCCAGATATTCTCTTGTGAATTCTTCTGTTAGAGTAAGCCCATTCAAGCTACCGCCCGTGATAGTGCCACCTACAGCGTTTGTTTCGGCGCCCCTTTTTGCGTTTGAAGGGTGTCACGACGATGCCATCGTAGCACGTCTGGACCTGGAGTTTTTCGGTGGTGCAAGCGAACGCTGGCACATTGGCGAACTGGTCTACGGTAACGGAAGCTTGCGCTAAGTTCGGAATCTTGTTCAGCTTCACGCATGCATGCAGCAGCGGGAGGCCGATCACCCCTTCACCGAAACCGGTGATAAGACTGGTACGGCACCCAAATATCTTGATCAACAGCAATTCTGGGCGCCGCACCAGGCGATGTACGGTGATTCCATCGACGCTGTATGGTGCAGTTTGCAGCTCACTTGGTGGCGGATGCATCCCGACGATTCTTCCGATCACACCATTGGCGACGATGTCGGCGTCGAGGAGCAATGGATGCTTGCGCGTGGCCATAACTGGCTTGCCAATGTAAAAGAGCAGCTTCATCGGTACTCTGTCAGTAAGGTCATCCGTGGCGTTGGCGAGATGGTCGACAATTTCCTTTGAGCGTGATGAAGAGGACGCCAAGCATTCGTAGACCGGGACGTTGTGGAATTTGGCGACCTGAAAAATCATCTCGTTGTTTATGGCACATCGCAGTTTGTTGGTGGCCACGACAAACGGCCGATAGAAGGAGTCGTGAGTTTGCACCGCTGAAGGCACCGCTTGACTCGGGGACTGGACTCGCGTGTTCAAGATGGCGAGTTGCTGATCTGAAAGCCTCCCCAGCGGAGGCAATCAAGTATTTCAGCATACACCGGATCTGTTCGTGCGCGCATGTTCTGCGTCAGGAAGACGACGAGGTTGATTGCAGAGTACAGCACGTAGCCAGCATGGCGTAACCGGTTGGCTGAGCAAGGTGGTTCTCGAAAGCCTAGCAGTAAATACAACATGGACCAGCATCTTGTAAGCAACCTTATCATGTGTGTCAATTAACTTAGTAATACAATTAACGTACATGGATTGCCACCCACCGGAGGAAGCTGCAGATAGTCACCAATGAGCAAAATATGTCTTCCTCCCATGAATTTCTCCGGTGACGACGACATAGACAGTATCAGTGCCACCAAGTAGAGCTTGATCGGTTATTGAGATTTTGTCAATTATTACCATAACAACTCGGCTGAACAGGGTCTTCATCTCGTGCGACGGTGGCGCCTTGGACTCGGCTCCACTTAGTTTCAGGTTCCGTGCACTGTTCATAGTTTTGCCATGAATGTTGATAGCTGCAGCGCCAGTGAATGCCAGTGTTTCTACGCTACCGTCTCGCCCCCATTCACGTGCTAAAGCTAAGAGAGATTCAACAACGGTTGATTTTCCAGTGCCTGCTTGCCCTCCAAGGTATGCTATAAGTTGTGTTTTGATATCATACGGAGCAGGTCGGCTCTGAGACGGCAAAAACGATTCCCCCGTCGCAAACTCAATGTCGGTAGCATATGCGTAGAGTAGGTGGCGGGCCGCGACTTCAAACATGGCGTGCTGCCAGAAATTAAGCTTGAACGCTTCTGATACCATTGCAATTGTTGGAAATGACGACAGTGAGTCAGGTGTCCAACGAGGCTCTACAGGAGGTGCTGAATACGGTACAGGCTCGTAGCATTCTTGCAATCGTTCCAACCGCGTCGCCATCGTGGGAAAAGCTTCAACGAACTCTTGCGTTCCAGATCGATCGTTGTATTCACATGATTTTATTATGCTTGACGAGTATGTTTCAAACGTGAAATCTGGAGGCAATTCGGCGGGTCTAGCCGACATATACTGCTGCGACGTTGACCAAACCGCGGTGTCAAGATTTGGTACCGCACCAATAACAGCAGTGGCATCGTTCAAAAGCTTGGTAGTTGAGGTATCGGGTGATGCAAGCAAATCTACGTCAAGAAAATCGTCAGGGGGCAACTCATTCATGGGTTCGTCGTCATCTCTAGGCTGATGGCGTTCATCAAAACTACTGTACAGCACAGAAGACGTGGTCCTCAAAAAAAGTGCGATTCTTCCTCTCGATCTGTGATTCGTTGAGCGTGGTAATAATCTCGCCACTGCGATTAGTATTGCTGTAAAAGTCGTACATCGTTATCGTTTCCACGCTGCAAGAAAGACATGTAAGCGCGAAGAGGGCTTTGTCCTTCTCCAACGAGATCATATCCTCTGTGTGGTTTGAACAGCGTTAAAATTGCTAAATAGTAGTAGTCGATCTGGGTTTGGTCCAAACTCGAGGTGATATCGGGAATTTCTTGACCACCCAGGACCCTCACTTTGCGAATACTCCCGACCATTGTCACCCGAATTCGAGAGGTTATATCACGGGGTAACATCTCAACGATTGGCCCCTCCGTATTTTGAACCACGTAATGATGGGATTTTATCGTCCTGCACGATCCCCCGCTAACAATGGACAACGACACGCATGGGAGTGTCAAGGAAACAGCTTGCTCTTCAGTTCTGGTCACCGTCTTAAACTCAGCAGGAAGCATGCCAATATAGTTGCCATTTGCAATTGCGTTCGAGGGAGGAACGCGCTTCTGACTGTAAATGTGTTCTCTGCAGGATAGGCACGTGTTCATGTGAATAGTGTCGCCATCTAAACACATAGCTGCATGCAGCAAACGAAAACTTGAGTCAGCTTAATACAGTACGATCGCCTACAAGCAATAGGGGAACATTACCAGCTGGATACAGAAGCAATCCTTTATCAATGTTCGACGCATCATATTGTTTAGTGATAAACGCAGGAATTTCGACACTAGGGTCTACCACAAGGCATTGATGCATCAGCTAGACAACGAGAGGAGTTAGTAGCACGAAAATTGGATTGTAGGACCCCCGTACATACCTTGACGAACTCCTCTGTGAGTGGGTTTTGCTCAATTTCACTACGAGCAAAGTCCCGCTCACATACACAACACGGAAGGTTTTTTCCCACGCAGTCGCCATACTCGTCACAGCGTCGTTAAACATTTTTGATGCATGGTCCGCTGAAGGGATGAGAAATGCCACATTGGTGTCCATTTGTAGTAGCTCCGTATCGCTGTAGACATCGGTGTTGGGCCGACGGTTCGTGTGGTCCCTTGTTGATGTAGAAATTCCATTCCTCGAGTCGCCAGTACTGGTGAAGTTGGACATCGAGGAGTCGCTCGTAGCAATCGTCTCGCTTGGCGCTTCCGTTGGGGTTATGGCCACATCAGTATTGAGTTGGCCGGGATTCAAAGCAGGAAGACGGTTGGACCCGCTGAATCACGAGCAAACAGCGGCACGTTCGAAAAACAGTCCCGTGTGAACCCTGCTTGGGCTTCCTATCGCACTGGGGGGGGCGACGTGAGGCTTGCGATCGGAGCGATGCGTGTGCTTGAAGTAAAGTTGTGTGCGCAGCTCTAGGCCTTGTTTGCCTGGGCTGCCCAGGTTGCTTCTTTCGACTCGCTGGCATGGCAGCAAAACCAACACTAACGACGAAAGCATTTCCATAGATCTGGATAGCAAAGACGAAGTTGACTTCATTTAAATGATTCTTGAGGTGATGAGCGGAGCTGAATACAGCAGCACTACCAACCAGCATTCGATGAATACCCCTCGACTTCGTTTGCAGAGTACGCAGGCAGGCTGCTCAACATTCGTTCCACAGAGACGAAAAACCCACTGTGTCGCCACTGATGCAGCTGTCGGCGAAGTACAAATGAGCGGTGCGCTCAACGAGCCGTTGACACTGTACCTCGAAAATAAAACGTTTTTGGAGCATCAGCTTTTCGCCTCCAAATTTTAGTGTGTTAATACCCCGCACTAAGGCGAACCTCTAATTATTTACTATGCAACGATGGAGTAATTTTTGAATTGGTCCGTCGATTGCAGTTAATTGCGGTGTGTGGAATGGGTTGTTGCCCGCTAAAAATGATTTGCAGCGGAGCAACGTTCCACAACCGCGTTGTGCGCGAAGGGAGCAGGTCGCTGGAGGTGACAACTGAAGAGGTATGGATCCAAACAACATTTGCTAAAGATGCATTCCATTTCAATCAAAACAACGCGTTAACACTATATCATGCATTACCGATCAGCTGTTCCCTGCTGTCCAAGTTAGCATATCTTGGTTGTCTGTGGAGCCCTGGGCTGCCACTAAAAGTGCAGCGCTTTTGGGTTCTGCTTTCGTTGTTTTGCCGCTGGCTCAGCTACGTCTTGCTTGCGTGTATTGCGCTTGGCCGAAGATTTTGATGCGGGTGTTGCAACAACCACGTCTTCGTCTCGGTTACTTGGCGTTTGAGGTGGAGTGTGCTCGATACTGACTTCACCCTGATCCAAGAGCACGCTGTTCGTAATCGGGATTGTTGGGTGTCCATTTGCAACTTGCTGCTCAGCCACGTCAACAACATCTTGCATCCTTGGTGGAGGCTGTGGTGTAACTCCGGCCGTGCGTTCATCAACCAGAGGCTCTGCCTGAAGACGGTGACGAATTTGCAAGCTGCCCACTGGATTCCCATATAAGAGTTTGAGCGAGTGAACTTTTTCAAACCGATACGCAAACCCTTGACGATAGTCCAGTCGGTTCAGGTTGTCGCTGTGGTTCTTCCAGATTGTCAGCACGAAGACAAACTTACTGCGGCGCGCAACATCCAGTGGCTCGTACATTTCCAGAACTGAGCTGAACTGGGGCGCGTCTTCTAGATTGATCAACTCAACACGCCATTTGTTTTCGAGCTCCTTCATCGATAGAACACACATTTCCAGGGCGATATTGACCGTCGGTGCAGGGTGTTCATTGTTAATGAATGCGCGGGCTTCATCCACGGTGCGAATTGGGGGCTGTGCTTCTTCAGCTGCTTGAGCTTTGAGCTCCGCACGGAGCAACTCCACCGTTGTTGGCATGGCGGAAAATTGGAGAATGGCTGGCTAAACATCCCTCTCAGCTTCCAATAAAACTAATTCACAACATTGATATTTCTTGATAACAACCAAAGCACTCACACCACGTTAGTTTCTCCAAACCTCTCTCGCATACACGCCGTTCCTTGGCGTTCGACGCTGCATCGTCGTACCTTGCTAACGGCACTCGTGCGCGTATCCTCGCTTGTGGAGATGGTGACACCCCAACGGACACTGGAGCCACCTCGACGGCGGCGCTACTTGTGTGTGTGCACCACCGTGGCCTTGACACCGCTCACAGGAGCCCGGAGCCGATTGACACGCTTCGTGGGGTATGATGCGATTGCATCTTGTTCACGGAGTATTATCTTACTAATCTGTGGGCGTATTGATGTAACCATGCAGGCATTTCGGGACCAATACAACGGTGACAAACGCATTGCTGCCATCAACAGCCTGCTTTTAACAGCAACGATTTGGGATATGGTGTCCGATTCACCGGAATTGCCACTATCAGGCGCCATCGTCCGGATCAACAACTACTCAAGTCTCAAGCTGTTCCGTAGTGAGCAATGCCAAATCACTGTGAAATCAAGAGACCTCAACTGGGAACTGTAAGACCTCAAGCGAGGCTGGCAACGCAGTCCGTGCTAACTAGGGATGTTGGGTCATGTATACGAGCATTGCATGTAGCATTTAATTCGTAGTTCGTAGTTTCAATTAAACACGATATGAAACCCTAGTATGATTCGTGTTTGTGCTGTTATCAACATGGTTCGCCATTGGTATTTTTCATGGCCAATAATATTCTCTACAAAAGCGGACAGCACCGAAGTATTTGACATGCTAGGTTATGCCACGATAATCAGGCGTTACCTAAAGAACGTAAATGTTCAGGAATGGCGTCAAAACATCAAGATCTCGAGGTTGTCAAGCAGATAGTATGCATACTACACGTGCTTCACTAACTACTCGGTCTGAAGTCCACACATACGGATGAAAAAAGTACTCAGACGTAGAACTTTCATGGGATGTTAGTTTCTGCATTTCATAGCAGAAATGAACACAATCGAAAATTAGCACACTCGATACACTCCAACTTTCGGGTGAGGTGGAAAACAATATATGGACGGTGTTCAACGTATATTCGAATACAGCACTAAATGTATACGTCACTGAAAGCATCTTGACACCGGCATTACTAATCTTGATGCAGATAGTAACTCTTCCCTCTCTTGCCCGTTTGTGTGAAGGTACCAAAGGTATTGCTTCCGTAGCTCTTGCCACGTTTACTCGCTTGCGTGGTGGTAGCGAAGGCGGTGCTTCTGGAGCTCTTGAACATCAGCTCCGACAAAGACACACAAAGGATGGGAGCAGGAAAAATGTTGGTGTTCTCGTGGACGTTGTTAGCTGCATTTTCGACTGAAAACCACCCACTTGAAGTGATCGACAAGAAGTAGCGCTGCGGTGGACGCACCAGGCGCACCTCGTTGATACC
This sequence comes from Phytophthora sansomeana, assembly GCA_032158285.1. NCBI lineage: Eukaryota > Oomycota > Peronosporomycetes > Peronosporales > Peronosporaceae > Phytophthora > Phytophthora sansomeana. The sequence goes on along the minus strand of JAPDHH010000325.1, from coordinate 30,450 downwards.
GTTGGCTTGTGGGGTGATGTCGATCCAATGGCGGTCTTGCAGCATACCCACAACGCAGTCACGAATAGCGTTTGTTTAGGGCTACATTGCCTTGACGACGCGTTGGGTGAGAGGCTGGAAAACCACGAAGAGCCATTTCCATAGTGTAGCTTGAGATGTCGTCGATGTTATCGTTGGCAAATTGGAAAATGAGGAACGTTGGCATAGTTTATGATGCTGTTGCCTTTGGTGAGCCAAAGCCTTACCACAACTACATAACTGCCTTCTATTGTTTATCCGTACTGAATCCCCGTGCTGTACGCATGTAATAGGATACGGCCGACGCAAATACAGTACCTAAGAAAGGAAAGACTCGCGCTCGTCGATATCTTTTCTCTTGGAACACCAACTGAACAGCACGCAGCACTAGTATGGTGAACTTTGCTGCGGTGACTGTCCCGTTCGAATCGCTTTGAGACAACCGCACGAGGTCACCATTACCTTTGGGTATATCTTATCGCTTTGGCACACCAACTGCACAGCAACCAGCACTGGAGAGGTGAGATGTGTAGTGATTACTGTCCTGATCAAATTGTTTTCAGACAACTGCGCGAGGATACCGTTTCCGTTGGGCATATCTAGTCTCTTTAGGACACCAACTGCACAGATAGGGCCTTTCTGGGTGACGTATGCTAAAGGATTTCCACGAAACGTGGTGGTGGTGGGTATTTTTATTATCGGGCAATGTGATATTAGGGCGAATCGAACCTTACTGGAGCGGTGAGTCTGAACACCAAGCCATTAGCGGAAAGTGATACGGCTAGGCCCCTTCGTCATCCCCATCCGCTAGCGGGCTGGGTGCAAGGTATACTTGTGCGCTTCAATCTAGCACATTTTGTGGCTCGTGGGCAAAGGTGGCTGTGGCTGACGCCAGGCCCTTGTGCTGAAACCAGATATGGATACCGGCCTAATACAAAACGCCAAGCCAACTTCAACATGAGAGATGCTTGTGAAGGAGACTGGAGGAGATAGCACACATAAATTGCGTCAACGCTTGTTAGTTCAGTCTACAATTTTCTTATGGCTAAAGACATCAAGCCCCTGTTGTTGCTCCAGCACACACGACTTCGGTAGCAATGCAACTTCATCACGCAACTTGGTTTCTACTCCGAATCACCGCTTTGCTACACTTGTACGTACACAATCCAGTAAGACGTACTAGTCTGTTTTGGTATACATAAAGGTAGTGCTCGGATCAGTTACTACAAGTGCCTGTACTTCAAAACTGTACTTCAAAATGAAAGGATCCAAGAGAGAGAGAGAGAGACGCATAAATCGAAAATCTGTGTAGCGCACACGACAGACTGGAATTGTGTGCAGCCTCAACCAGTTAATCTGCCCCAAGTTGGAAAGAGCTCTCCCTAAGGTCAGTCGAACGTGATATTATCTATGGTGTGTACTTACTGTGCTTTTTGTAGATGCCAAAACTTCAAGGCACACGCAACTACAGCGTTGACGAGCAGTATCGACTGTTAACGATTGTGGCAGCCCCATTACCGCACCAGCAAGATCAGTGGGATGCGGTTGCGACGGCTTTCAATAGCCATACTGACAACAGTGAAAAACACCGTAGCCGAAGCAGCCTCAAGCGGAAGTTTGTGAGTCTTTGCCAGAGCTCCACGAAACCTCAAGGATGCAGTACCATCGAGAAGCTGGCAGCTGCAATCAAGGTTGAAATTGACACTGATGGCAGAAGGAAACTGCGCAGTTTCTTCAGTGATCAGCCGGAACACCTTCAATCCCCAGCGTCCAATGAAGAGGTCTGTTCAGGAAGTGTGCCGACCGCCGACGCGTGGCAGCCATTAAAACGAGTTGGTCTTCCAGTATTGCCCACTTCCACTGGAGGCCATACCAGTGGTCATCTCAACCCTGAAAGTAGTCCAGCCAAGGACGCTGGAATTCGTCCAGGCTTGCGCCATAATGCTCGACTTTCTCCCACGGTGTTCCAAGTATCTGCAGCAACGCAACCCGACCCGGAAGATCCGTACTATGAGCTTATCAAGCTGGTCGTGTGGTTTCTGTGGTTCCAGGAGCGTGAAAAAGAACACAGGAGCAAGGATTGAAGCGTTTGAAAGGATCGTTAAAACAATGAGAGATAGAGTACTGACAGCCGGTTTGTTGTACTCGAAGAAACGATATGAACAAAAGCAAGAACAAAATCGAATCAATTAGACTGAGTCTCAGATCAGCAAAGATAAATTTCGCTGCACTTTTACAATAAAACTAAACCTTGCGTAGCTTTCGTAGCTTTCGTCCTGGAATAGTACATCGCTGCCGTCCGACTAACGATGTGTTTTACGTCGGAAGAACTGCGGCGCAGGAGGCGCGAGAAGCATCGGAGTCTGCAACGAGCGGAACAGGTCATTATCGGAGTATGAACCGTCAAGCACTGAAGACAACTCGTAGAATTTGATCTTTTTGGGTTCATAGAAAACAGTTAACAATCCATTCCATTCACATCAGTTGCTATTGAGAGTCATAGTCCCATTTGTCAACAAACAGTCATCTCAGTGGTATCATCTTTTTCATAATGGGGGGTATTTCGATGGTTTGGTACGGTGGTAGATTTGATCCGATGAAAGAGCAGGCGTTTTCGTTCTGGCAAGGTTGAGAGAACACACAGTCATTTGTCGTACGTTTGCCGGTTTACACTGTTGAGGTGCATGATTTGTCTAAGCCATATTCGATTTCGTGCTCCCCAGTAGTCGTCCTGTCCGGGCGTGGCAAAGGTGTGGAGGGATTCGGCAAGGGAGGCGCAAAGCTCCACGCTCATATCTTACGCGATAACATCCAAGGGATAAGTAGGTCCTCCATTCGTCGACTGGCCCGACGGGCAGGGGTTATCCGCTTGTCTGGGGTTATCTACAACGAGGCTCGTGCGATTTTGAGAGTATTCGTTGAGAATCTTATTCACGATGCGGTCATTTATATGGAGCACGCGAACCGCAAGACAGTCACGTCAAGGGATGTTGTATATGCATTGAAACGCCAAGGTCAAACGCTTTACGGATTCTCAACGTAGCAACTTACATCTCTCGTCAAATACGAAAATGGATTCATCTAGGGCCGAAACGCAGCTATAAAAATTGCCAAAATAAACATGGTAGTTCTACGAACTACGTTCCAGCCCGGGACCACCGGCCCGGATAAGCAATTCCACACCACGATGATCGGTGTGACCGGACCTGGGGAGGCAGCTTGGCACCGATACCCGAATCGGTATTACCGGTGCTACCGGACCACGCTTATTCGCGTGGGCAGATAGGCACCGGTACTCGAACCGGTATTACCGGACCACACGAATAAGCCTCCTGGGGAGGCAGATAGGCACCGGTACCCGAACCGGTATTACCGAACCACACGAATAAGCCTCCTGGGGAAGCAGATAGGCACCGATATCCAAATTGGTATACCGGACCACGGAATTAATCTGTGTTGGGCTGTGCTATATAGCTTACCCGGGTTTCCACCCGGGAGAAAGGCGTAGTTCGTAGAGCTAAATAGTAGTAGTAGAGGTGATAAAATTGTGGCTAGGTGGAGCATACAGCAAAGCATTCATTGAGTAGAAAAAAACTATAACGTTGCTCAAGCTTTCAGCCAATCACAATTCATATGTTGGTTAATATAAAGAATAACCAAATTAATAAGAAGTAGAATAGGTAAATCATAAAAATATTAATTTTCAACGGAAGGTAGGTTTAACTACTGTTAAGATTTCATTTGTTCCTACATCACTAATTAAATCCGTAGATTGTTCGTCCTTGTCTCTTTAAAGAATAGACCACGTCTCGCAAGGTCACTGTTTTCCGATGAGCATGCTCCGTGTACACAACAGCGTCTTGCACCAGATTAGTCACGAAAACCTTTAATAGTGCTCTAGCTTCGTCATAAATCACGGAGGACATGCGGATTACTCCAGCTCGCCGAGCAAGCCGGCTAATAGACCGCTTTGAAATGCCCTTCAAATTGTTAGGTAGGAAGTAGACTTTACGTTTCGAACCGCAATTGTGCTGACCTGGCATCTGCTTTGAGCGTGTCAGACCTTCAATACATGTCAGTGTTTGAGATGATCATAAGCAAGTCGTTAGTTATTCAACCGTACCGAGGTGGTGTGCTCTTGTAAGGCAAATTGAGATCTGCAAGTCCTATCAGCGTGAACGTATCGAGAATCAGTGTACATTAATTGTAAATCGTGGGTTTGTGTACATTATTTACAAATAGTTCCACCCTTCGCTCTATAAAATTCAGCTTAAACATGTACATTTTTCAGAGAAACTCGGTCGACAGCACCCAATATTTTTAAAATGTCATAATCAAGACACGGTTAACCGCAGGCACGGTTCTGAATAAAAACTAGTTTAGTTGATTTGATACCATAGTCATGTAGCCCCCCACATTTAAATTGTGAACTCTCCATTTTATTTACTGCTAGACGTGCACCTATTCGCTGATACGCATTCTAACAACTCTTTATGTCTTCGATCCGATCTGTTAAGCTCTTTTGCTTTCTGCTGTTGCTTAAAAGCGTCGGCGAGACGCTTGTTGTGTTCATGTTCTTGGAGTTGAGCTTCATGCTGCTGTTCACGGCGCTGGAGGCACAGAAAATCTGTAGCACATTGGCCTGAATCTGGTTAAGCGCTTGCGTAGAAAGAAGGCTGCCATAACCAGATGCGTGTGGCGTGGGTGAACGCTCTCGATCATCAAACATTGGTACTCCTGCGTCAATACGGCCTGCCTGCCTAGATCTTGAATCTAAACAGGAATTAAGGGGGCAAACCACCTGTCTTTCCGACGTCAAGGTTGACGACGTCGACGGCTGAGCTGACGCGTTGAGTGGGTTCACCCTCCCATCTTTTGAGCGTTGAACGATTCGTCGGCGAAGCGTAGTGGCCATCGTGGTGTGTGGGCGAAGCTTCTCGTTTGGCTCGGTACGTGCTGATGTATACATCGATGTAAACTCTCGCTTTAAGATTGCTCCGCTACGCGGGAACGAGTTTTCGCTGCTGGGTCCGTTGTAGATGGTCGCGACGATATTCCAGTCCGCTTGGTCAAGCGGCAAATGGGCAGCGACGAACTCTAGCAACCGCTGTCGGTCAGCACCGCTGTAATTGCGCGACACCTTCGGCTTCGTCATCTGCTGAAGAAGAAGTAAGTTAGCTATACCCTTGACCAAGAGTGCTTCTGCTCACTGTACTTCCCCTCGTCGGCTTGGCGCGTTTGAGACTGACGTCGAAGGGACGTCATAAGACCAGTGAGCTTTCAACTTCTACAATTTCCAATGGACATCGTCATGGATTTCCAAGCTGATCCCTGTGGAAGCCGTCGATGTATCAGAGTGACTTAACAAGCTTTATCGACAAGTATCCATTTTCAATACTCGTTTGTTTCGCAATGCTCGGGGCGAAGGAGAGATGCTGTGGTTTGTTTGGGGGAGGTCAACATATATTTTATATCGATGGATCGCAGCTTTTGCGATGTGGCAGGCCTGTGGTTCTGGTGAAGTACCAGACCGTTTTCGTGCTTGTGATAATCTGGTGAAGTACCATACCGTTTTCGTGTGTGTGGTGATCATTCAGACAGCGCTTTCGTCTGTGAGTAGGACCCACTGAGTATGCAGAACGAGGTGGTGTAAGCCACCAGAACATTCTGCTCGTGCAGGAAGGGCGTGACAAAGTTTCGCGGTAACTGAAAGCTAGATGAGCAAGAATGATCCTCCGACGTCGCCAGCAGATGAAACGATATCTGAAGATGAATGGAGTTTGCCTGCCTGTGCTGAGAGTTATCATGCTAGTTTAATAGTACGTTTCGACGTTGACTACGACTTGGTGAATTGGTGAAAAGCAGAAAGTATTTTCCATGCATTTTCCAATCCCGACGTTCATAGAAGAAGTCGTTATGACCTCCTCATTGGCGTTAGCGGTAAGTCGACAGCACCGTGAAAGCCTCGAAGGAGGCTGTCTTTTCGCTGGGCGTGATTGCATTAGCAGTCGATGGATTTTGGACTCCAGGCCCGGGGGCTCAGTTATTTTCCTAAGCCAAGGATGACGCGCCACCACTAGGAACCGCGTCACACTTCCATTGATAAAAGCAATGGTGCTGCTATTCAAGTGCACTTATATTTAATCGAGATACGCAGATATTGGCAAGCGGTTGGTGTGGCGCTTCGTGCCGAGATGTGCAGTCTCCTGTGCTGTTACTGAGCCCAAGCAAGCTGTCTCCTTCAAGGCAGCATTTCGTGGCTTTTGTTTTTGCTCTAGCTACAAGAGATTGCCGAACAGTGCTGCGCTCTAAACGAATACATCCGTATTCGTGCATGCGGTACCAGGTCCGACTCGAGTTTCATCTGCAAATGTGCCTACACTTGCCCTGCCAGCACCTGCACCACTGCAGCAGTAGCAGCAGCATCAAACTATAATCATCGTGTCCATTGTGCTGCAGTTTGAATTGAGTTTGTTTTAAGCAGGTCGGCCGCGGCTGAAAAAGGCGGCAGGCAGGGCATTTTTTTCGCTCAAGTCATTTTCCGTCATTTTTTTCGCGCGCATTGCCGACCCAGCGCCGCACTTTCCGATTCGTAGTCCAGTAAAGACCCAAGAAAGCAAAACCAAGAAGCCCAAGGCCAAGAAGCCAAGGAGCATGATGACGATGCCGACAACGATTGCGACGACGATGAAGCAGATGGGCGAGGCTCGGGAGGAGCAGAAGCGGCAAGTTCCTGCGCTCACGCTGGCGAACGAGCGACTGGAGGCGAAGGTAGCCGAGGTCGACGAGATTGCCGACGACGCGGTTGTGTATGCGACCGCCCGCAGGGACGACGTGCAGCAGCTGGAGGCTGAGCTGGCTCTGTGCTTCGAGACCGAGCAAGGGCTGCTAGCTGAGCTGGAGAAGAGCGAGAAGCAGCGCCACACTACGGTGCTGTACTTCGAGTACAAGCTCGAGATGCAGGTGACCGAGGCTTCGCGACTCGCAGAGCAAGCGGCTACTACAGCCTTACGCCTCGCGGAGCAAGTGGCGGCGGACAAGAAGCTGGTGCAGTTCCGTGAACTTACGACGCTCAAAGGATTCCTTCAGGTGCAGCAAGACCGCTGGACAAGAGACAGCAAGGCATGGCAGCGTGAAAAGGCCTGCCTCTCGGAGCAGCTCGCTCAAGCTACGGCTGCGCTGCACCAGCACCAGGCAGAAGAGCTTCTAGTTTGCACGATGATGAAGGCCCTTAAGATGAACATGCCCAATGATACGCGGCTGATCGCTCCCAAGGCGATGCCGGTGCCAGCTCGTGCCACCAAGAAGGGCGTGCAGGCGGAGACGGCGAAGGCGAACGTGCCCAAGGCAAGACCGCGGATCGCTCACGCTGGCGAATGAGCGACTGGAGGCAAAGGTAGCCGAGGTCGACGAGATTGCCGAAGACGCGGTTGTGTATGCGACCGCCCGCAGGGACGACGTGCAGCAGCTGGAGGCTGAGCTGGCTCTGTGCTTCGAGACCGAGCAAGGGCTGCTAGCTGAGCTGGAGAAGAGCGAGAAGCAGCGCCACACTACGGCGCTGTACTTCGAGTACAAACTCGAGATGCAGGCGACCGAGGCTTCGCGACTCGCAGAGCAAGCGGCTACTACAGCCTTACGCCTCGCGGAGCAAGTGGCGGCGGACAAGAAGCTGGCGCAGTTCCGTGGACTTACGGCGCTCAAAGGATTCCTTCAGGTGCAGCAAGACCGCTGGACAAGAGACAGCAAGGCATGGCAGCGTGAAAAGGCCTGCCTCTCGGAGCAGCTCGCTCAAGCTACGGCTGCGCTGCACCAGCACCAGGCAGAAGAGCTTCTACTTTGCACGACGATGAAGGCCCTTAAGATGAACGTGCCCAATGATACGCGGCTGATCGCTCCCAAGGCGACGCCGGTGCCAGCTCGCGCCACCAAGAAGGGCGTGCAGGCGGAGACGGCGAAGGCGAACGTGCCCAAGGCAAGACCGCGGATCGCTCACGCTGGCGAATGAGCGACTGGAGGCGAAGGTAGCCGAGGTCGACGAGATTGCCGAAGACGCAGTTGTGTATGCGACCGCCCGCAGGGACGACGTGCAGCAGCTGGAGGCTGAGCTGGCTCTGTGCTTCGAGACCGAGCAAGGGCTGCTAGCTGAGCTGGAGAAGAGCGAGAAGCAGCGCCACACTACGGCGCTGTACTTCGAGTACAAACTCGAGATGCAGGCGACCGAGGCTTCGCGACTCGCAGAGCAAGCGGCTACTACAGCCTTACGCCTCGCGGAGCAAGTGGCGGCGGACAAGAAGCTGGTGCAGTTCCGTGAACTTGCGGCGCTCAAAGGATTCCTTCAGGTGCAGCAAGACCGCTGGACAAGAGACAGCAAGGCATGGCAGCGTGAAAAGGCCTGCCTCTCGGAGCAGCTCGCTCAAGCTACGGCTGCGCTGCACCAGCACCAGGCAGAAGAGCTTCTACTTTGCACGACGATGAAGGCCCTTAAGATGAACGTGCCCAATGATACGCGGCTGATCGCTCCCAAGGCGACGCCGGTGCCAGCTCGCGCCACCAAGAAGGGCGTGCAGGCGGAGACGGCGAAGGCGAACGTGCCCAAGGCAAGACCGCTGATCGCTCACGCTGGCGAATGAGCGACTGGAGGCGAAGGTAGCCGAGGTCGACGAGATTGCCGAAGACGCAGTTGTGTATGCGACCGCCCGCAGGGACGACGTGCAGCAGCTGGAGGCTGAGCTGGCTCTGTGCTTCGAGACCGAGCAAGGGCTGCTAGCTGAGCTGGAGAAGAGCGAGAAGCAGCGCCACACTACGGCGCTGTACTTCGAGTACAAACTCGAGATGCAGGCGACCGAGGCTTCGCGACTCGCAGAGCAAGCGGCTACTACAGCCTTACGCCTCGCGGAGCAAGTGGCGGCGGACAAGAAGCTGGTGCAGTTCCGTGAACTTGCGGCGCTCAAAGGATTCCTTCAGGTGCAGCAAGACCGCTGGACAAGAGACAGCAAGGCATGGCAGCGTGAAAAGGCCTGCCTCTCGGAGCAGCTCGCTCAAGCTACGGCTGCGCTGCACCAGCACCAGGCAGAAGAGCTTCTACTTTGCACGACGATGAAGGCCCTTAAGATGAACGTGCCCAATGATACGCGGCTGATCGCTCCCAAGGCGACGCCGGTGCCAGCTCGCCCCACCAAGAAGGGCGTGCAGGCGGAGACGGCGAAGGCGAACGTGCCCAAGGCAAGACCGCTGATCGCTCACGCTGGCGATCGAGCGACTGGAGGCGAAGGTAGCCGAGGTCGACGAGATTGCCGAAGACGCGGTTGTGTATGCGACCGCCCGCAGGGACGACGTGCAGCAGCTGGAGGCTGAGCTGGCTCTGTGCTTCGAGACCGAGCAAGGGCTGCTAGCTGAGCTGGAGAAGAGCGAGAAGCAGCGCCACACTACGGCGCTGTACTTCGAGTACAAACTCGAGATGCAGGCGACCGAGGCTTCGCGACTCGCAGAGCAAGCGGCTACTACAGCCTTACGCCTCGCGGAGCAAGTGGCGGCGGACAAGAAGCTGGCGCAGTTCCGTGAACTTGCGGCGCTCAAAGGATTCCTTCAGGTGCAGCAAGACCGCTGGACAAGAGACAGCAAGGCATGGCAGCGTGAAAAGGCCTGCCTCTCGGAGCAGCTCGCTCAAGCTACGGCTGCGCTGCACCAGCACCAGGCAGAAGAGCTTCTACTTTGCACGACGATGAAGGCCCTTAAGATGAACGTGCCCAATGATACGCGGCTGATCGCTCCCAAGGCGACGCCGGTGCCAGCTCGCCCCACCAAGAAGGGCGTGCAGGCGGAGACGGCGAAGGCGAACGTGCCCAAGGCAAGATCGCTGATCGCTCACGCTGGCGATCGAGCGACTGGAGGCGAAGGTAGCCGAGGTCGACGAGATTGCCGAAGACGCGGTTGTGTATGCGACCGCCCGCAGGGACGACGTGCAGCAGCTGGAGGCTGAGCTGGCTCTGTGCTTCGAGACCGAGCAAGGGCTGCTAGCTGAGCTGGAGAAGAGCGAGAAGCAGCGCCACACTACGGCGCTGTACTTCGAGTACAAACTCGAGATGCAGGCGACCGAGGCTTCGCGACTCGCAGAGCAAGCGGCTACTACAGCCTTACGCCTCGCGGAGCAAGTGGCGGCGGACAAGAAGCTGGCGCAGTTCCGTGGACTTACGACGCTCAAAGGATTCCTTCAGGTGCAGCAAGACCGCTGGACAAGAGACAGCAAGGCATGGCAGCGTGAAAAGGCCTGCCTCTCGGAGCAGCTCGCTCAAGCTACGGCTGCGCTGCACCAGCACCAGGCAGAAGAGCTTCTACTTTGCACGACGATGAAGGCCCTTAAGATGAACGTGCCCAATGATACGCGGCTGATCGCTCCCAAGGCGACGCCGGTGCCAGCTCGCCCCACCAAGAAGGGCGTGCAGGCGGAGACGGCGAAGGCGAACGTGCCCAAGGCAAGATCGCTGATCGCTCACGCTGGCGATCGAGCGACTGGAGGCGAAGGTAGCCGAGGTCGACGAGATTGCCGAAGACGCAGTTGTGTATGCGACCGCCCGCAGGGACGACGTGCAGCAGCTGGAGGCTGAGCTGGCTCTGTGCTTCGAGACCGAGCAAGGGCTGCTAGCTGAGCTGGAGAAGAGCGAGAAGCAGCGCCACACTACGGCGCTGTACTTCGAGTACAAACTCGAGATGCAGGTGACCGAGGCTTCGCGACTCGCAGAGCAAGCGGCTACTACAGCCTTACGCCTCGCGGAGCAAGTGGCGGCGGACAAGAAGCTGGCGCAGTTCCGTGGACTTACGACGCTCATAGGATTCCTTCAGGTGCAGCAAGACCGCTGGACAAGAGACAGCAAGGCATGGCAGCGTGAAAAGGCCTGCCTCTCGGAGCAGCTCGCTCAAGCTACGGCTGCGCTGCACCAGCACCAGGCAGAAGAGCTTCTACTTTGCACGACGATGAAGGCCCTTAAGATGAACGTGCCCAATGATACGCGGCTGATCGCTCCCAAGGCGACGCCGGTGCCAGCTCGCCCCACCAAGAAGGGCGTGCAGGCGGAGACGGCGAAGGCGAACGTGCCCAAGGCAAGATCGCTGATCGCTCACGCTGGCGATCGAGCGACTGGAGGCGAAGGTAGCCGAGGTCGACGAGATTGCCGAAGACGCAGTTGTGTATGCGACCGCCCGCAGGGACGACGTGCAGCAGCTGGAGGCTGAGCTGGCTCTGTGCTTCGAGACCGAGCAAGGGCTGCTAGCTGAGCTGGAGAAGAGCGAGAAGCAGCGCCACACTACGGCGCTGTACTTCGAGTACAAACTCGAGATGCAGGCGACCGAGGCTTCGCGACTCGCAGAGCAAGCGGCTACTACAGCCTTACGCCTCGCGGAGCAAGTGGCGGCGGACAAGAAGCTGGCGCAGTTCCGTGGACTTACGACGCTCAAAGGATTCCTTCAGGTGCAGCAAGACCGCTGGACAAGAGACAGCAAGGCATGGCAGCGTGAAAAGGCCTGCCTCTCGGAGCAGCTCGCTCAAGCTACGGCTGCGCTGCACCAGCACCAGGCAGAAGAGCTTCTACTTTGCACGACGATGAAGGCCCTTAAGATGAACGTGCCCAATGATACGCGGCTGATCGCTCCCAAGGCGACGCCGGTGCCAGCTCGCCCCACCAAGAAGGGCGTGCAGGCGGAGACGGCGAAGGCGAACGTGCCCAAGGCAAGATCGCTGATCGCTCACGCTGGCGATCGAGCGACTGGAGGCGAAGGTAGCCGAGGTCGACGAGATTGCCGAAGACGCAGTTGTGTATGCGACCGCCCGCAGGGACGACGTGCAGCAGCTGGAGGCTGAGCTGGCTCTGTGCTTCGAGACCGAGCAAGGGCTGCTAGCTGAGCTGGAGAAGAGCGAGAAGCAGCGCCACACTACGGCGCTGTACTTCGAGTACAAACTCGAGATGCAGGTGACCGAGGCTTCGCGACTCGCAGAGCAAGCGGCTACTACAGCCTTACGCCTCGCGGAGCAAGTGGCGGCGGACAAGAAGCTGGTGCAGTTCCGTGGACTTACGACGCTCATAGGATTCCTTCAGGTGCAGCAAGACCGCTGGACAAGAGACAGCAAGGCATGGCAGCGTGAAAAGGCCTGCCTCTCGGAGCAGCTCGCTCAAGCTACGGCTGCGCTGCACCAGCACCAGGCAGAAGAGCTTCTACTTTGCACGACGATGAAGGCCCTTAAGATGAACGTGCCCAATGATACGCGGCTGATCGCTCCCAAGGCGACGCCGGTGCCAGCTCGCCCCACCAAGAAGGGCGTGCAGGCGGAGACGGCGAAGGCGAACGTGCCCAAGGCAAGATCGCTGATCGCTCACGCTGGCGATCGAGCGACTGGAGGCGAAGGTAGCCGAGGTCGACGAGATTGCCGAAGACGCAGTTGTGTATGCGACCGCCCGCAGGGACGACGTGCAGCAGCTGGAGGCTGAGCTGGCTCTGTGCTTCGAGACCGAGCAAGGGCTGCTAGCTGAGCTGGAGAAGAGCGAGAAGCAGCGCCACACTACGGCGCTGTACTTCGAGTACAAACTCGAGATGCAGGCGACCGAGGCTTCGCGACTCGCAGAGCAAGCGGCTACTACAGCCTTACGCCTCGCGGAGCAAGTGGCGGCGGACAAGAAGCTGGCGCACTTCCGTGGACTTACGACGCTCAAAGGATTCCTTCAGGTGCAGCAAGACCGCTGGACAAGAGACAGCAAGGCATGGCAGCGTGAAAAGGCCTGCCTCTCGGAGCAGCTCGCTCAAGCTACGGCTGCGCTGCACCAGCACCAGGCAGAAGAGCTTCTACTTTGCACGACGATGAAGGCCCTTAAGATGAACGTGCCCAATGATACGCGGCTGATCGCTCCCAAGGCGACGCCGGTGCCAGCTCGCCCCACCAAGAAGGGCGTGCAGGCGGAGACGGCGAAGGCGAACGTGCCCAAGGCAAGATCGCTGATCGCTCACGCTGGCGATCGAGCGACTGGAGGCGAAGGTAGCCGAGGTCGACGAGATTGCCGAAGACGCAGTTGTGTATGCGACCGCCCGCAGGGACGACGTGCAGCAGCTGGAGGCTGAGCTGGCTCTGTGCTTCGAGACCGAGCAAGGGCTGCTAGCTGAGCTGGAGAAGAGCGAGAAGCAGCGCCACACTACGGCGCTGTACTTCGAGTACAAACTCGAGATGCAGGTGACCGAGGCTTCGCGACTCGCAGAGCAAGCGGCTACTACAGCCTTACGCCTCGCGGAGCAAGTGGCGGCGGACAAGAAGCTGGCAGTTCCGTGGACTTACGACGCTCATAGGATTCCTTCAGGTGCAGCAAGACCGCTGGACAAGAGACAGCAAGGCATGGCAGCGTGAAAAGGCCTGCCTCTCGGAGCAGCTCGCTCAAGCTACGGCTGCGCTGCACCAGCACCAGGCAGAAGAGCTTCTACTTTGCACGACGATGAAGGCCCTTAAGATGAACGTGCCCAATGATACGCGGCTGATCGCTCCCAAGGCGACGCCGGTGCCAGCTCGCCCCACCAAGAAGGGCGTGCAGGCGGAGACGGCGAAGGCGAACGTGCCCAAGGCAAGATCGCTGATCGCTCACGCTGGCGATCGAGCGACTGGAGGCGAAGGTAGCCGAGGTCGACGAGATTGCCGAAGACGCAGTTGTGTATGCGACCGCCCGCAGGGACGACGTGCAGCAGCTGGAGGCTGAGCTGGCTCTGTGCTTCGAGACCGAGCAAGGGCTGCTAGCTGAGCTGGAGAAGAGCGAGAAGCAGCGCCACACTACGGCGCTGTACTTCGAGTACAAACTCGAGATGCAGGCGACCGAGGCTTCGCGACTCGCAGAGCAAGCGGCTACTACAGCCTTACGCCTCGCGGAGCAAGTGGCGGCGGACAAGAAGCTGGCGCACTTCCGTGGACTTACGGCGCTCAAAGGATTCCTTCAGGTGCAGCAAGACCGCTGGACAAGAGACAGCAAGGCATGGCAGCGTGAAAAGGCCTGCCTCTCGGAGCAGCTCGCTCAAGCTACGGCTGCGCTGCACCAGCACCAGGCAGAAGAGCTTCTACTTTGCACGACGATGAAGGCCCTTAAGATGAACGTGCCCAATGATACGCGGCTGATCGCTCCCAAGGCGACGCCGGTGCCAGCTCGCCCCACCAAGAAGGGCGTGCAGGCGGAGACGGCGAAGGCGAACGTGCCCAAGGCAAGATCGCTGATCGCTCACGCTGGCGATCGAGCGACTGGAGGCGAAGGTAGCCGAGGTCGACGAGATTGCCGAAGACGCAGTTGTGTATGCGACCGCCCGCAGGGACGACGTGCAGCAGCTGGAGGCTGAGCTGGCTCTGTGCTTCGAGACCGAGCAAGGGCTGCTAGCTGAGCTGGAGAAGAGCGAGAAGCAGCGCCACACTACGGCGCTGTACTTCGAGTACAAACTCGAGATGCAGGCGACCGAGGCTTCGCGACTCGCAGAGCAAGCGGCTACTACAGCCTTACGCCTCGCGGAGCAAGTGGCGGCGGACAAGAAGCTGGTGCACTTCCGTGGACTTACGGCGCTCAAAGGATTCCTTCAGGTGCAGCAAGACCGCTGGACAAGAGACAGCAAGGCATGGCAGCGTGAAAAGGCCTGCCTCTCGGAGCAGCTCGCTCAAGCTACGGCTGCGCTGCACCAGCACCAGGCAGAAGAGCTTCTACTTTGCACGACGATGAAGGCCCTTAAGATGAACGTGCCCAATGATACGCGGCTGATCGCTCCAAGGCGACGCCGGTGCCAGCTCGCCCCACCAAGAAGGGCGTGCAGGCGGAGACGGCGAAGGCGAACGTGCCCAAGGCAAGATCGCTGATCGCTCACGCTGGCGATCGAGCGACTGGAGGCGAAGGTAGCCGAGGTCGACGAGATTGCCGAAGACGCAGTTGTGTATGCGACCGCCCGCAGGGACGACGTGCAGCAGCTGGAGGCTGAGCTGGCTCTGTGCTTCGAGACCGAGCAAGGGCTGCTAGCTGAGCTGGAGAAGAGCGAGAAGCAGCGCCACACTACGGCGCTGTACTTCGAGTACAAGCTCGAGATGCAGGCGACCGAGGCTTCGCGACTCGCAGAGGAAGCGGCTACTACAGCCTTACGCCACGCGGAGCAAGTGGCGGCGGACAAGAAGCTGGCGCAGTTCCGTGGACTCGCGGCGCTCAAAGGATTCCTTCAGGTGCAGCAAGACCGCTGGACAAGAGACAGCAAGGCATGGCAGCGTGAAAAGGCCTGAGAAGGGGTGGTTTCGGATCTGGAGTCTCAGCTGGGATTGATTTCAGCTGAAAGAGCTGAACGAAAAACTAAGACTAATTTCTCAGCGAGGATTTGCTGAGCCGAGCCAAGTTGGTCTGAAGTCGCACAAAGCTCAGCTGATGCTGTACGGATTTCAGCTTTGGAGTGTGAACACGGAGCTGAGCCCATTCTGCGTTTGTAAGATGTCTGGCTGAGACTTCTGAAGTTCAGAGTCTCAGAGTCTGAGTTGCAGCTGAGATCTTTCGGGGTGGTGAAGAGTCGTGGTCGCTGCCCAAGGGTCGCTAAAACTGGTATCTTCAAAGTAATAATAGGTGGCGTAATCGAGTGAACCCAAGACCTGACCAATCAGCGGCTGAGCTTGTTAAAACTTGGCAGGTGGTGAATGCGTTCCTGACCATCAGCTAATCAAGTTTTCAGCTTTCATTCATCGGAGCAGTGTAGCCACAACCCACAGAAAGGTCGTTTCAACTCTTGTAGGTGTAGTCAGAGGGAGGTTGTGCCTCCACTTGGTAGGTCTTTGCCTTTCATGTGTTTGTTTTATCAATCAGAGTTCAATTTGCCCCGAAGGACGCAAGCGGTTGTGTTTTACTTGTGTCAAAGGGTATCAAGGAGGGTATCCGAATAAATTCAACCTTCGGCGACGTATCCGCGAGGGCGTGTAGCGGTGCCTTGTAGTCTACATTTTCTCTGGTGGGAACGTGGTTTCTTACGTATGATGCGTATTTCGTTGCCCCACCACCACCCTCCTCCCCCAGTAGCGTTCAGGCAACTCGATTGCAACTACACATCGTCAAAATGGCGCTGCGCTATTGAATTTTGAAAAAGCTAACCACATCTCAACGACTGCAGGATGGTGATCGTGTGGCTTCAACACGCTGGACATCGGAATCAATCGTTGAGAAGGTACAACGACAGGGGCATCGACTTGGGTTTGGCGCAGAACGAGCCAAGAGTCGACATTCCAGGGGTTTGTCTCAAGATCGTGCCAGTACGGAGAACCAAGTATTTTAACCCTTTCACGAGCCTCCTTTCTAAACTATACTATACAAACGTAAGTAATAGGTTCGAATAACGAGGTAAACAGACTAATCTGACTTCCCTTCACAGAAACATGTCACTATGCAGCATTGTACCTGAGACAAAGCATATACGGTGATTTGTAGTAACACGAGAAGCGGCGC
This sequence comes from Phytophthora sansomeana, assembly GCA_032158285.1. Taxonomy (NCBI): domain Eukaryota; phylum Oomycota; class Peronosporomycetes; order Peronosporales; family Peronosporaceae; genus Phytophthora; species Phytophthora sansomeana. Next base: position 13,963 of record JAPDHH010000325.1, on the reverse strand, counting down.
ATGATATTTGGCATTTGTATAGATCAGAGCTCTGCACATCCCACCTTTTATGATATGTCCTAAAAGATGGTATGTTTTTGGTTGAACCTGCGTTAAAGAAAGCAAAATGCTTCGTTTAAGAGGGCCATTTCCTACCGGGTTTGCAAAAAGCCTTAAAGGAAGCAAAATGCCCCCAGGCATCGCGAAAGGGTTAAGGATCTGTATTGTCGTTAGGATTTTGGGGAGGCTGCAAACGAAGGCAGTGCTAGAGAAAAGCTAACGACCTTGAATTCATTTTCAGATTTACTTTCAACTACGCAGGTCAACTGGTTCTCCATCGGGGAATCCTCCTGCGGTTTCTCGAAGTGCAACAGGTTGTTGAGCCCAAACCGTGCAACTACAAATGCTACCTGAATCGCCGTCACTGGAAAGAAACTTCGCGTGCATGGGTCCACCCGAAAAATTCCGAGGTCTGATGATTGCACCAGAACATGCGTCAAAAGATACACCATCTTCTCATACATCGCCTATGACGGACCGCGACATGGTTAAAATGTTAACAGCACGGTTAGAAGAAGCGATGATGATCGTCAGTAAGCAGTAGGCTACCGAAGGAGCAAAAGGAACAGCAGAAAGCCTGGGCGCAACGTGAGGCGACTAGGAGACAAGATGCTATAGATGAAGAGAACATGCCCAGAGACTTGCTTTTCAGCAGTGGTCCCAGCTTTCATCACCCAAGACAGCATTCATGTGGACTAGACAATACTTCTATCCGAGTTTATGTCGTTGGCACCTCTCTGTCGGGACGTGTGTAGTTTGGCCCTCTAGTTGTTGCTTCAAAGCACGCCACAGGACTTTTATCGTGGGTTGAGCCGCTGGATTCGTCTGCCACGAGTCTCTGCATCCCCTAGATTTTTTGCGTCTCGCTTCTCACGTAGCTGCCTGTTTCTCTCTCCTTGTGCGGAGAGAAATAATGCAAAGCCTCAGAAGTGATCCGCCAGAACTGGAGCTAGCTAGCTGGCAGCTACTGCTGGTGCTGCTGGTGCAACGGATCTGTGCGATCGTGGGCTTTGAAGAAATGGTGTGGTGGATGGTGTGGAGAAGAGGTGTCAGTAAGTTCGATAGTGGTGAGGAAATATGGTACTAAGTACGATTGATGCATCGGAGTAAGTACGATTTGAGCAACTTGGAGTAAGTACGATTTGAGCACCCGAGTAAGTACGAAATCTGAAGCCTCCGCCTTTGGCGCCAAAATCATTTCCCGCCCAAGTCCGTTTCCATCACTTCGAAAACGCTCGCGCTTTTGCCGACCCAAGGCCTCACTTTCCAGTTTGCAGTCCAGCGCAGAACCAAAAGACCAAGACCAAGAAGAACAAGACCAAGAAGACCAAGATGACGACCAAGATGCAGATCCAGCAGCTGAGCGAGGCTCTGGAGGAGCAGACGCAGCAGGTGGCTGCGCTCACGCAGGCCAACAAGCGACTGGAGGCGCGAGTCGCCGAGGTCGACGCGGTGGCCAAAGACGCGATTGCGTTTGCGGCCGCCCGCAAGAACGAGGTGCAGCAGCTGCTGGATATGGTGGAGGCGTACGAGGTCGAGGCGGCCAGCAAGAAAGAAGAGATGGCTCGCAGGGTGTTAGCGTTCGTCAGAGCCCTTGGGCGAGAGCGAGCGCAGGGCCAAGAAGTGCCAAGAGTGGTGTCAAGAGAAGGTCCAGCTGACGGCCGAGCTCGCACTGGCCCGCACCAAGCAGCAGGAAGCGGAGGACCGGATGCTGTCCAAGTCGGCGAAGGCACGGCCCGCGACCGCGACCACGCACAAGCAGCCAGTGCGACAGGAGACGTCGACACCGGCGGCCCTGCAAACCCCCAAGGTCCGCGTCTTCAACGATTCGCAGAGGAAGGCCTATATGGACAACCTTCTGACGCGATTCGATGACCAGATGAAGAGCAGTAGGACGGCGCGCGGCTCAAGACGTTCGGCAGCGGTGGTGGCGCCTCCAGCATCTCCTGTGAGTGCAGCCGCCTTCCCCGTGACGGTGTCGCCCCAGTCGCTGCAACGCTGTACGCTCAAGACAGAGCTATGCGGCATTCGAAGGAAGCTCGACTTACGTGCGACGGATTCTACGACACGACCTTAGGTGATCAAGACCAAGCAGGACGATGGTGAGGTGCCCTACGGCAGGAGGCACTCATTTCTGCCTCTTGTCGTGGGCATGGCGAGGTCAGCGAGACCCATTTCTCTCGCTCACTTCGACTTTGGTCAGCGCCGCGGCGGAGACTCATTACTCTCCGCCGTGTGCTGCTACGCCACAGCAATTGCCCGCAGGAGCACGTCAGCAGGCTCGGCTTAGCGGGGCTCATTACCCCCGTGGCGCCGCAGATCCTGGCGTACTTTTGCGTGCAACTGCAGTGGAAGACCAGCCTCCAAGTTGTCTTTGCTTGTACACCTGGTAGCTGTCGTGTATAAGTCGCTTCTAAGTCGCTTTCGTTTATGCATCTAGTAGCAATCGCAGAGATGAAGACAACCATTATTTATTCATTAAATACAACAAACAACATTCAAACGAAGTTTTCAATCATTTGGTTGTAACTAGTGCGTTTATTGTGGACAAGGTGGTCACGAACTTCCGCCTCCTTCTTCATATCGGCAAACTGCTTCCTCGGAAACTCAGCCTTGTTCATCCAATCGAATAGCCCATGATACGCTCGCTCGAACTACTTTCCCTAGTTCTCGACCTTCTTCCTCTCCTCATTTTGCTCTTTGCCCCCACTTCAATGCAGGCCATGCACCCCATTAAGGCACTTTACCCCGCTTTCAGTTCGGCCAGCTCCTTCTTAGTGCCCCCTTCCTCAGCGATGACCCTGTGCTAATCAGCAAGCTGCTTCCAATCGTCAAGCTCTCCACCCCGCTGTTCAAGGATGCCACTAGCGACTTTGAGGACGCCTTAGACCTTGGCCTCCAGGCTTCGTCCATTTGTGTCTCTTTGTTCTTCAACCTCGCAAAGCTTTCTGGGTTTTTTCGTGACGTAGCGTAACATTAGTTTCGTGAGCATTAGTCTCGCGTTGCATCTTCAATGCAGCACCATCGCTGGTGTTTTCCACTGTGTTCATTGTGAGCACAACGCACTTGAGTTGCTGGACGATCACGTTGGGAATGTTGCAACATGCTTTGCTCCGTGACCAAGATCTCAACTCCAACAACTTGATCAGGGTGCACCTTCATTTCCACAAAATGGGACGCACCAAGAATCCCAGCATTTTTTTAAGCAGGGCGCACTTGCAAAGCTGAAGCATACATGATGAAGTTCCCTTGCCCATACTCAATGTGTGCACAGCACCAACAAATCGGAAATGCTGATTTGCGCGTGAGTTGTGTAAAAAAATGTTTTTCCCAGGCCAAACATCATTCATCGAACCCCATGATCCGACATCTTCAAGCTCATCTACTCCGCTGACTTTCATGATACAAACAAAAACATCTTCCAGATTGAGTAGTAGTCGACAACTCAAGCCTACCAACGTCTCAGCTGCAGCTAAGCGACTTTCAGATTTAAAATCGTATGTAACCCGCTCCTGAATTGCTGCAGATCGGATCACCACTGCTAACACGTCTTGTAGGCACAGTTGAACTCATTTTACGCCAGCAAACCCACAGCACAATGAATCCTCAACAATAGGTGTAAGGCTGCAACGGGCATGGTCTCCATGGCAGGAAGATCGCCGACACGAGACCCCGATCCACGCAGCTTTGATGCGCTTGAAGCCCACGAGAAGTTCATCCACACGGAAAACATGACGGCAGATGGTTTGCCGGCCGGTCTTTGCCAAGTGCGTGGCCGAGTTCCGATTTCGGGGCAAAGTGTAAAACAGCTCAGACCCTCATGCCAAGACACCACGCCACTCTTGTCTGCTATAATAAACGATTTTCATTGGTCCGCAGTTTATTCCCCGACGCGGCCTTTATTCCCACCCCTGGGGGTGGGAATTTACCAAGGATTTTATTCCCAGATAGGTATTCGATTTCAAGAGTCCAACGAGGCAAGTACACGCTTGGTTGTCATGGCGAAATCGGACGAAGACGACGACGTGGAAACACACGTCCTTCTCGAGGTCCTCTGCACTGCTGCCATTGCTGTAACTACGGTACCGCTAAAGGGAGACAATGGAAACCTACTCACAGTGACCAAACTTGACTTTGACGCTTTACTAGCATCTACAAGTTTTGATGCATGGTAAACAGCGTCTCGGTGGAGCACGTCGTCCAAACCTTCTGCTCGCCCTTCGATGGACGACCGCGCTTCGACTGGGACTTGCGGGCTGCTTCCGGCGCCACTACAGGCGGTTGCAGCTCCGCTGGAGCGACTGGAGGCACGGTAGCTGGAGAGGGCAGTGCTGCGCTTGACCTAGAGCATCTTGGCTGGTGTCGGGTTCTCCATCGATCGCTGGCGACAGCAGCTAGCCAATAGTTCTTGTGGAAACGATTTTGGAAGGGTATGCGCATCGCCAATAGTATTCCTAGACCGAGCTACCCGGGACTGGCGTCGGGGAATTTCTTACCCAGACCCAGACACCGACGTAGATACCAGGGCCTAAGTCAGTGCACTGAGATTTGTGAAAACATGCATGGAAAGAACAACTTTTGGTAGAAGGTCAGTAGATGAACGTTGTAGTAAAACCAATCATGCAAAATAGTAATAGCATTATATTTGAATACTATTTCTGGTAGTAAACCGCACTTAAGCCGGTGCAAGAGCCCGCAAGGAATATATACAACATATATATGGGTTATTGCAAGCGCACCACTTATAGCGCTTCATTCAGCAACTGTTAGGACCATTAACCCCAGTGAGCTTTTTCTGGTAGAATAATTGGAAGGATAAAATTGTAAGCGTCCACCTTCGCAAGACCAGTTATTCAGCTAGAGCAGAGAAAGTATGATTGCGATGCTAAGATTCGAATCATCAATACGAAGCTAGTTGATAATTATACCATGCGAATCCATAGCGCTACGGCTCAACAAAACTCGAGCAACTTGTTTGCGCTCAAAATTGCTTTTTATCCTACGATAATTTTTTGCTTTTACTTTCGGCGGTCTTTGCCCGCCGTTTTAATGTGTTCGTTTCGCGTGGCACCTAGTGAAAGAGAATCAATCGGCAGTGCGTTGTCGGGTCACTTTTGGCCCGAATTTTTCTCAGGTGAGGAGCTCGACCGCTTGCGCGATGGTGGTGGGGCCTGAATCTTTCGTGTCTTCTCTACATATCGCTCGTCCACAAGCGTTTGGTAGTTTTCTATGCTATAATAGATAACACGCAAACACCATTTTATGAAATTCTATCTTCAAACTATGCGGGTGATGCTCGATGAACATGCTACATGTAAGTGCCACCTCGCAATGATGGCGGACGAGCCCTTGACGTCTTTTACGAGAATACTTATTAATATCAAAATAGTATCTGAAATAATAGTAGTATTACAACTACTATTTTGTTCTACTTAGTATTACTCTGCATTCACTGATTTCAGTGCTTTTGATGTAGCACACACATTTCCCAAATCTCAGTGATTAGCACTGACTTATGGAAATTCCTCCATGTAATACACTAGCCCATCAATCAAGGCGTGGACCAGGGATGCCCAAAAATAAATACCGGGAAAAGTTCATTTTTATTGGCCAAAATAATTATTTATTTTGTGCGTTTTGGGGTCCCACCAAATTATGTATTTCACATTTTTGAAAAAGGTGATACTTTATTTCCGTGATCTCACCGCCAACCAAAAGGGTTGGCGGTGAGCTATCAGTCCAACAATAAGAGCTCGTTAGCGGACTCATATTCAAACGTACTTTGAAGCCTTCACACGCCCCACGCCCTCTCTCTCGAGCACGACATGACCGACACGCCAAGCCCGCCCACCCCGACTTTCACTCCGAGACAGATCGCTGCCTTCTTCTTCAAGCCATGGCTTGATGAAGAAGGTGATCTGACGGGGTACCAAGTGTGCAAAGCGTGCGGGAAACGGCGCAAGCACACGCCAAGCAGCGGCTACACCAACCTGGTTTCGCACATCCGCGTAGCCCACCCCCACTTCGAGAGCGAGATGCGAAACGCTACAGCCGCTGCAACCGGCACGCTCGTGCCGTGGGTTAGCCAAAAGGCCTCCAACCGCTATGCCTGGATGAAGTGGATTGTCATGGGCAATTTGCCACTCTCCTTTTGTGAATCCGTGGAGACACGTCGGTACGTAAATGCATGCAAGTTTGTGTTCCTATTTTTTAGTTTTACCAAATTTGTGATGGGTAGGTACACGAAATTGCCGCCTGTCGCTGCGGCGTCTCTTGCCTCCAATATGGAGAGTGTGACAAAGGCCGTAGAAAAGTCGATCGGTGAAGAGATGCCTGAAGATTTTGGGCTCATGCTAGACGGCTGGATCCACGGAACGGAGCAGTACCTGGCGCTTTACGGCTGCTACGACACGCCTACTGGGCTCCAGTACCCCCTTCTGTCGATGGCCCCCGTGATGGACGAGCCAGGAGATCACCTGAATGCTGAAGGGCATCTCAAGGCCATTGAGCGCTTCCTCCCCTTTTTTGGTAAGTCCATTCATGGGTGCAAGTTTTTGGTTGGTGACAATTGCGCAGTCAACAAGCGGTTGGCTAATCTAATGGGGGTGCCGCTTGTTGGTTATGCAAGTCACCGGCTCAACCTTGCCGTCCGTGAATTTCTTGCACCACATGAGGCCGCCCTCGAGAAGGTGCAGCAATTAATGCGAAAGTTGCGCACCTTGAACCAAGCAGCGAAACTCAGGTGCGGCAAATTTATAGGTTTTGTACCAATTTTTGTATTGATATTTGTATTGGACTAAAATTTGGGTGTTAATATTTTTGTACTAGGCTGAAGACCCCACTGATGCCAATCCTTCGCCAAGACACGCGTTGATCGTCCACATTTTCCATGCTGCAGCGTTACTTTCGCTTGCGTGAATTTCTCTCTGCTGGCGATGAGAACGTGGCAGAGTTGCTGCCTTCGAGGTCGATGCATCGAGCGCTAGAAGATCTGCTGTCGAAGTTGCGTTGCATTGAATCAATTTCAAAAAAACTGCAGTCGGACGAGCTTACTTTGCTTGATGCACACTACCTATTCGACGGTTTGCTAGAGATCTATCCGTCCATGGCTACTTATCTCGGTACGTACTGTAATGGATTTGTGATGCTAACACTCGAAATTATCTAACTGTGTGAATGAAATTTTAGGTTCGGAGGCCGACATCGTGCACTCTCCGGTGTTCGAGGCAGCCGTAGTGACGTTCTGGGTGGTGCAGCCACCTCGTTGACGGACGGCGAGGCGGCTGCATTGGAACCGTTCAAAGTGGCAACCGGAGCTCTGGACAGCGCTCGGGTGGTGGCAGGTTCTCCAACGAAAGACGGTTTTGCGGACCAAATCCTAAAGCGCCGCAAGGTTTCGACTGAGTCATGCACCAACAAGCTCATATCGGCTATTCCACCAACGTCCAACCGAGTCGAGCGACTGTTTAGCATCGCGCGTGCGGTGCTTCGCCATGAACGACACCGACTCTCGCCAATGATGCTCGAGATGATCCTATTCCTCAAGGTGAATGGCGGCTATTGGGATGTGGCTACGGTGGATTCGTGTCTTTAGGATGAACGGTCCACCCTTTGACTTTGCAATAAATACAGTAATTTACTGTTGGATCAGCTTGTGTTCAATTATTTATTTCTGTGCTGCGAATCGTGCTACCCGGTACGTATTTCACCGTACTAGATGCAGTACAAATATATTGTATTTTGGGCATCCCTGGCGTGGACACAGTCAATTGCTTCATCTTCAGAATTCGAGACGCACAGTTATCAGCGGCAAGTGCCGAACAGCTAACGACCAATGTTTACTGTGGCCCGTGGTCTCGGTTGCCTACAGGCAGCCCCCATACCATCACGGCTTTGGTACCGGTTACATGCGGAAGGCACTCGTAGCGAAGCCCAGACCGAAATAATCAATCGTCAACCAAGTGTTCATGGTCGATGAAATTACGATCTCCAGCACTATTCATCAGGCTAAAATTGAATGAGCACTGCACCAATAAATGGTGCTGTTAGCTTTTAACTTTACAATAGCCTTGCCATTACGCACATGGGTGCACTGGTCTGCGAAGACTCCAAAAGCTGAACCTTCGCAGACAAAATGCTCGAAGATTCTCTTTGCTGCTCCCTGTCGTGTTGCATCCGTCGCGCAGTCTAGAAATGCGTCTTGCAACCCGTAGCCTTAGCAATAAAGAAGAATTCAAACTCTTTATCAGCAGCAACCAACGTCTTCTGACCAGCCTCTCAGCCGCAGTGCAGTTGAAGTGCCACCTTTTCGATCCAGTTCCCATCCTCTCACATCGCATACATACCGGTCATTTATGCCATACCACAGGTCCACCTGTGTTCTCCAAAAGTAGGCATCCCATTGTACTTAGCCTAACTATACGTGGGGGTATCGCTCTCGACGACATGCAGCTACTGGAGGCGTGGGCCACGGCGCGGCTGGAGGCGCTGGGCGTGGACGGCGTGTTCGCGCCCTACATCGTGGGCATGCTGCCTTCTCACGGCGGGGACGACGACAACCTGGACGACGCCAAGTTCAACATCCACCAAGTGCTCATGGGCTGGCTGGCGCCGGAGGACGAGGTTTCTAAAGCGCAATTAGAAATGGAGCCTACTTTTTGGTGCGCGCTAATTAGGGTTTCCGGGTTCTTATTTTAGGGTCGCGCCCAGGAGTTCGTGGACGAGCTGGCCAAGCTCGCGGACAACCCGGCGCAGCTCACGGACGCGGCCATGGCCTTGGCGGGCGTGCAGAGTCTTGGAGACAAGCAGATTGAGGACGACATCAACAAAATTCTGGACCAGGACGAGGAGCTCAAGGCCTCGGCACCTACTTTTGTGCCTCGCAAGTTCCTGTCCCCTGAAGTGGCGGAATTCCACCCGACGAACAGCCCCGAGGGCGGCCTGGTGACGCCCTTTAGCGGCGGCTTCGGCCATGTGTCGATGACGGCGTCGTCCTCGTCTCCGTCTCCGCCGCCGCCGCAATTGCACGGCAATGAAGTGTACGAGGACGAGGAGGAAGTGGAGGAGGAGGAAGACGAGGAGCAGGACAATGCAGCGATGCAGAACGAAGACAGCTTCTTCTGGTCCGTGGCCTACGAGGTAGAGTGCACTAGCTTGGACTGTAAGACGGCACCGCGTTACGTCAGGACGGGAGACGCTGCGTCCTGCGTCTGCTGCTTAGATTTCTGTCTGCCGAGTAGGTAGGGTGCTGGACACTTGTAGGTGAGCTAAGTGTTGTTGTTGTGTTGGGCTCGTTCTGGTGGTGCTGTGCGGCAGTTGGTGAGCCACTTGCAACTCAAGTTCCCGGACATTGACCCGAACCGACTGTGCGACCTCTTGAGGCTGGTGGGGCTCGATGTGGACAAGGCGCACGCCGTGCTCAAGGCGACCATCGAGCGAGAGTCGGTCGGACCTGGACAAGTGTGCCGTCATTACCTGCAGGGAGAGTGTCGGCGCGCGGACTGCATGGTGCGTCTGTCATTTGCAAGATAAGACTTGGGCTGTCCTAAGAGGCGGAAGACTGGTGGTTGCTCACAAGCTTCCGACTCCTCTCTTGTTGCGGCTCACGTTGCCTTGCCTGTGGCTATAGTTCCTGCACGATACGGACAAGATCACGTGCCGCTTTTGGCTGCGCGGCACGTGCTTGCAAGCGGAGCATTGTGTTTTCGCACACGACTTCTGTGAATACTACTCGATGGACGACCACGCACTAGGACAACGCGATTACGACAGCGAAGACGAGATGGATCAAAATGCTGCGCCGCTGGACATTCAAGCGGAGGACATGTTTCCGTCTCTCCAGAGCGCTACGTCAGGTGCACCAGCACCAGTGCCGCCTCCGCTTCCCCAAGGAAACGATGGTCCTTCGTTGACATCAGCGGCGACTAACGCGTACCTGTCTACGGATGATGCTGTGGCGAATTTGAGCATGAACTTTGCCAGGGCAGTAGCGTTGCAGCCAACGCCTGCTACTATCCAGCCTGAAGGTTTTGGGATGGATCCGTCCCGACGAATGCCACCTCCGCCTCCGATGCACCGCCCGTTGTATCACAAGGCAGGAAGCGGCGACAGCATCGGGACCAAGTGGGTTTCTACAGGCGAGAGCGTTGCGACCCAGTATCTTGAGCTGCGCGAACAGGCCTACGAGATGGCGTGCGCTCGGAATAAGTGCTTCATGGGCGCAACCCAGGCATATCGAAAGTACGGGGCGCTATTTCTACGCTTAGGTAGTGCCAATGGTGGCTCACGTGTGATGGTTTATCTCGTGTATTTGCAGTGGTAACAAGGCGCTGGCGAAAGGACTGTCGAAGCAAGGACACGACTACAACGCCAAGATGAAGAACTACCATTTCCTAGCGGCCTCGGAGATTTTTGAGTCGCGCAACCCGCCTAACCAACTTTATATGGACCAAATGATGGATCTACACGGACTACATGTAGCGGAAGCGGTGGAGTTCCTCACACAGATGCTGCCCAAACTCGCAGATGAGGGCGTGGATAGCATCTACCTTGTTACGGGTTCAGGACACCATTCCAAAGGCCCCGACGGCAACGCTCGTCTGATGCCAGCGGTCGAGCGTTTCCTGGCTGGTGAGGGCTACCAGTATACACCTGTGGCGGACGGCGCAGGCTTTGTGGGGATGTTGCTCGTAGACTTGCGATGGTAATCGAGCGTGTAAATCGAGCAAAAAGCAGAAAAACAACCATGAGTGTGCAGCGTTTTGTATCTTCTTGTAGGGATAACATCGGTAAATTCTCATGGACGACAATATCAAGGGAAATGGGAAGGAAACACACTGGAAACCCGCACAGCAATCAACCACCTCGTGTTTGAGCACATTGCAATGTATTACCGCGTCGACAAGCTGTTCCATGGCTACGTGGGTGTCTGTAAACCACCTCGTCAAGCGATCATTTTCTCTTTTGTCCACTTAGTAGCCGCGCTCGTAGTCGTGCATCTCCTTGACGTCCTGGTGCACAACGTGTTTGAATCCGTCAGGCTTGAAGAGAATCACATTGCAAAAGCCGCCACTGTAGGCGTCGCGGTGCGTGGCGTGGTAGATGGCGCGCTTGCCGAGCTCCACGGCCTCGTCATCCGTAAGGTCCCAGCGCCAGTTGGTGTCCAGCACACCGTAGGCGTACGTGGAGCCCGAGCCGACGCTGAACTTGGGCACGTCCTTGCTGGCCGGGATGCGCGAGCCCTCGTCGTCCACGTAGTAGAGCACGGGCTTGCCGTTGTCGTAGCCCATCATCATCATGCCCAGTGACATGCCGTAGCGCTTGTAGTAGTTGCACGTGTTGGCGATGAGCTTCGAGGCCGCGCGCACCGAGATGCGGTGGCGGTTGCGCAGCTCGTACATGCGGCACTGCACGGCCAAGTTGCGTTGCCAGAACTGGCAGTCGGCGGCGCCACCGGCCAGCGTGGCCAGGATGTAGTCGTTGATGGGGTTCACCTTCTTGACCTGCTGGGACGCGATGAACGGGCCCATGGTGGAGCGCGAGTCCACGGCCACGACGATGCCGCCATCGTAGATGAAGGCCAGCGTCGTGGTGCCCTTGGCGAACTGCAGCGCCTGCTCGTTGTCCCCCGTGTACTTGACTTTGAAGTGTTCGCGCGAGTAAGCGGCCGGATCGGCGACGGGAGGCAGCAGAAAGCCGGCGGAGAGGACGTCGGGGGTGGAAGCGGACGCGCGTAGGTCGTCGGTCGGAGCCATGTGCATGTTGGGCATGGCGCCGCCGTACGTGACGTTGGCGCCGCGGCTGCCGGCGCGCAGGAAGTTGAGGTTCACGGTGGGGGCGCTCATTCGGTAGGGGAAGTGGGCGAAGAAGATCTCGTGTATTGGTAGGGGGATCTGAACGGAGCGTAAACCCTAATCGGAACGTAGTTTTTAGGAGGGTATAACCCTAGATATAGTGAAGACCTAGTATGTACATCAGACGAACACTGCAACAGTGGTTTGAGACGGAGCACAAAGTCAGTTGCTGTTTACCGGACGCTGCTCAGGAGCTTTGGTGCGTTGTAATCAAGTATCCGGCGGCGTGTTTGGTAACGTGCGAAGTTGACTTGAGACAGTGTGAGTTGCTGCTGGTGTGGTGTTGAAATGTACTGTACTCTTCACGCCGCGGGCTGCTGCAGATTAATGCCGTGCTATGGCACAAGACTCTAGAGCGAATAATGTAGCAACAAAACATCTTCGATCGATTATAATTTAGTGGTAGACGGAGCTAATAGCGCAGCATTTACATCTGCAGGTGGTCAATGTGGAACCGAATCATGTCGTCCAGGACGCTCACGGGCGCTTGCTGCGGCTCGACGCACGGCGACTGGGGCAAGGTCTGTTCCACCACGAAGCTCGCGCTTTCTTCAGCGTGAAGCTCTGCGTCCTCCACCTTTACGTTCTCATCCAGGATAGACACGAGCTCATCGAGCTGCTCTGGGTCGAGCGCGACGCCCAGTCGAGTGAAGCCGGGCATGGGCGAGGCGCCTGGAGAGGCACAGGATGAACTCGGTGTCGGGCTGCACGGAGCCGCGTCCACCGTCGACACACTGGAAGTGGGCGACGCCGGCGCTCGCAGCTGGGTCATCATGGGATTGAGCATCGTGCTGGCCTGCAGCAGCTCGTCGGCGCCGGTGGGGCTGTCGTACGAGAGGTCCACGCCCGGCAGCGGGTTCATGTTGGCGGCCATGAGCTTGGTTTTCCGGGCGTCGAGCTCCGGGTGGTGGCCCTTAATGTGCCGGTTCAAGTTGCCGGCCGTGCTGAAGGTCTTGCCGCAGCCGGGCGACGAGCACACGTGCACGGGGCTGCCCAAGTGGAACTTCATGTGCTTGGAGAGCTTGTTCTCGCTGCGGAACGTGCAGATACAGCCGGCCACGGGGCACTCGAGCGGTTTGATGGGTCCGTGCAGGCGCTTGTGGCGCGACAGGTTGCCGGGCGTGCTAAACCTGCGGCCGCAGGTGCGTACGGGGCAAATGTGGCGCTTCTCGCCCGCGTGCTTCTTGAGGTGCTCGGCCAGCGAGAAGCTGTCGCCGAACGAGCGCTCGCAGTACGGCACCGAGCACCGGAACACCACCTGTCTGGGCATGGCCTGGTCCGCGCTGTTCGCTGTGAGCATGGTGGTCTTTGCTGTCAAGTCCTTGCGGCTGTGGCCGAGGCGTCCAATTCCGAAGTGGGGAAGGCTGTCGCTGCCGTTGACGGCTCGCTGAGATGGGGCACACGCCGCAAAGGGTCTCAGAAAACGGCCAGCAGCGTGGTCCGGCCCTCCCCGTCGGCATCTGGCCCACAGGCATTGGGCTTTCATGGGACAGAGGCGGTCGTCGCGCGCGCCGTTGAGATGAACACGGCCCTGCAGTCTAGGGCCGATGAAATAGGGCTTTTGCTTTGGGGCGTTGCCACTGCAGGGGCAGGAGCAATAGCTCCGATGCAAGCGCTACGTTGTGACACAATTGCCGAGTATAGTATCCAGAGCCAACAATAGCTGAAACGGGCGCTGAGCTGGGCGCGCTCGTCGACATGGAATCGGCAGTCGAGGAAAGCTCCGCGCGCTTTGACTCCGCACTCGTGGTGGGACATCCATCGCGCTCGGACACAGCAGAGGGCTACCGCTGGCGTGGTGTCAAGGACTTCGGGCGTTTGACGCCCGTGCGAACACGGCGAAGCTGTCTTCAATCAACAAGAATAAAGTTCACCAAGGAGCTGAGCTTCATCAAGCTACGATGAATAAAACTCAGCAAGCATAGCGCACAGCTTCCGTGACGGCAAGCCACTCGCCGATAGCAGGGAGGGGCTCCAAGGAATTAGCAGTTGACAGCTAAGCCAAATCGAGACCCGGCCGTTCTCAGGAATGAGCCGGGCGGAGTGGAGTGGTTCGTCACTGCAAGTTACCG